>JAZARR010000171.1:5605000-6076304 GCA_037389465.1 Baylisascaris procyonis | reverse complement strand
CCTAAGCCTAAGCCTAAGCCTAAGCCTAAGCCTAAGCCTAAGCCTAAGCCTAAGCCTAAGCCTAAGCCTAAGCCCTAAGCCTAAGCCTAAGCCTAAGCCTAAGCCAGAGCCTAAGCCTAAGCCTAAGCCAGAGGCCTAAGCCTAAGCCAGAGGCCTAAGCCTAAGCCTAAGCCTAAGCCTAAGCCTAAGCCTAAGCCTAAGCCTAAGCCTAAGCCTAAGCCTAAGCCTAAGCCTAAGCCTAAGCCTAAGCCTAAGCCTAAGCCTAAGCCTAAGCCTAAGCCTAAGCCTAAGCCTAAGCCTAAGCCTAAGCCTAAGCCTAAGCCTAAGCCTAAGCCTAAGCCTAAGCCTAAGCCTAAGCCTAAGCCTAAGCCTAAGCCTAAGCCTAAGCCTAAGCTTAAGCCTAAGCCTAAGCCTAAGCCTAAGCCTAAGCCTAAGCCTAAGCCTAAGCCTAAGCCTAAGCCTAAGCCTAAGCCTAAGCCTAAGCCTAAGCCTAAGCCTAAGCCTAAGCCTAAGCCTAAGCCTAAGCCTAAGCCTAAGCCTAAGCCTAAGCCTAAGCCTAAGCCAAGCCTAAGCCTAAGCCTAAGCCTAAGCCTAAGCCTAAGCCTAAGCCTAAGCCTAAGCCAGAGATTTAAGCCTAAGCCTAAGCCTAAGCCTAAGCCTAAGCCTAAGCCTAAGCCCAAGCCTAAGCCTAAGCCTAAGCCTAAGCCCAAGCCTAAGCCTAAGCCTAAGCCTAAGCCTAAGCCTAAGCCTGAGCCTAAGCCCAAGCTTAAGCCTAAGCCTAAGCCTAAGCCTAAGCCTAAGCCTAAGCCTAAGCCTAAGCCTAAGCCTAAGCCTAAGCCTAAGCCTAAGCCTAAGCCTAAGCCTAAGCCTAAGCCTAAGCCTAAGCCTAAGCCTAAGCCTAAGCCTAAGCCTAAGCCTAAGCCTAAGCCTAAGCCTAAGCCTAAGCCTAAGCCTAAGCTTAAGCCTAAGCCTAAGCCTGAGCCTAAGCCTAAGCCTAAGCCTAGGCCTAAGCCTAAGCCCAAGCCTAAGCCTAAGACCAAGCCTAAGCCTAAGCCTAAGCCTAAGCCCAAGCCTAAGCCTAAGCCTATGCCTAAGCCTAAGCCTAAGCCTAAGAATAAGCCCAAGCTTAAGCCTAAGCCTAAGCCTAAGCCAAGCCTAAGCCCAAGCAAGCCTAAGCCTAAGCCTAAGCCTAAGCCTAAGCCTAAGCCTAAGCCTAAGAGTAAGCCTAAGCCAGAAGCCTAAGCCTAAGCCTAAGCCTAAGCCTAAGCCTAAGCCTAAGCCTAAGCCTAAGCCTAAGCCTAAGCCTAAGCCTAAGCCTAAGCCAGAGTTTTAAGCCTGGCTTGTAAGCCTAAGCCTAAGCCTAAGCCTAAGCCCAAGCCTAAGCCTGAGACCAAGCCTAAGCCTAAGCCTAAGCCTAAGCCCAAGCCTAAGCCTAAGCCTATGCTTAAGCCTAAGCCTAAGCCTAAGCCTAAGCCCAAGCTTAAGCCTAAGCCTAAGCCTGAGCCTAAGCCTAAGCCTAAGCCTAAGCCTAAGCCTAAGCCAGAGATTTAAGCCTAAGCCTAAGCCTAAGCCTAAGCCTAAGCCTAAGCCTAAGCCTAAGCCTAAGCCTAAGCCTAAGCCTATGCCTAAGCCTAAGCCTAAGCCTAAGCCTAAGCCTAAGCCTAAGCCTAAGCCTAAGCCCAAGCCTAAGCCTAAGCCTAAGCCTAAGCCTAAGCCTAAGCCTAAGCCAGAGCCTAAGCCTAAGCCTAAGCCAGAGCCTAAGCCTAAGCCAGAGGTTAAGCCTAAGCCTAAGCCTAAGCCCAAGCCTAAGCCTAAGCCTAAGCCTAAGCCTAAGCCTAAGCCTAAGCCTAAGCCTAAGCCTAAGCCTAAGCCTAAGCCTAAGCCTAAGCCTAAGCCTAAGCCTAAGCCTAAGCCTAAGCCTAAGCCTAAGCCTAAGCCTAAGCCTAAGCCTAAGCCTAAGCCTAAGCCTAAGCCTAAGCCTAAGCCTAAGCCTAAGCCTAAGCCTAAGCCCAGCCTAAGCCTAAGCCTAAGCCTAAGCCTAAGCCTAAGCCTAAGCCTAAGCCTAAGCCTAAGCCTAAGCCTAAGCCTAAGCCTAAGCCTAAGCCTAAGCCTAAGCCTAAGCCTAAGCCTAAGCCTAAGCCTAAGCCTAAGCCTAAGCCTAAGCCTAAGCCTAAGCCTAAGCCTAAGCCTAAGCCTAAGCCAGAGCCTAAGCCTAAGCCTAAGCCTAAGCCTAAGCCTAAGCCTAAGCCCAAGCCTAAGCCTAAGCCTAAGCCTAAGCCAAGCCTAAGCCTAAGCCTATGCCTAAGCCTAAGCCTAAGCCTAAGCCTAAGCCCAAGCTTAAGCCTAAGCCTAAGCCTGAGCCTAAGCCTAAGCCTAAGCCTAAGCCTAAGCCTAAGCCTAAGCCTAAGCCTAAGCCTAAGCCTAAGCCTAAGCCTAAGCCTAAGCCTAAGCCTAAGCCTAAGCCTAAGCCTAAGCCTAAGCCTAAGCCTAAGCCTAAGCCTAAGCCTAAGCCTAAGCCTAAGCCTAAGCCTAAGCCTAAGCCTAAGCCTAAGCCTAAGCCTAAGCCTAAGCCTAAGCCTAAGCCTAAGCCTAAGCCTAAGCCTAAGCCTAAGCCTAAGCCTAAGCCTAAGCCTAAGCCTAAGCCTAAGCCTAAGCCTAAGCCTAGGCCTAAGCCTAAGCCTAAGCCTAAGCCTAAGCCCAAGCCTAAGCCTAAGCCTAAGCCTAAGCCTAAGCCTAAGCCCAAGCCTAAGCCTAAGCCTAAGCCTAAGCCTAAGCCTAAGCCTAAGCCTAAGCCTAAGCCTAAGCCTAAGCCTAAGCCTAAGCCTAAGCCTAAGCCTAAGCCTAAGCCTAAGCCTAAGCCTAAGCCTAAGCCTAAGCCTAAGCCTAAGCCTAAGCCTAAGCCTAAGCCTAAGCCTAAGCCTAAGCCTAAGCCTAAGCCTAAGCCTAAGCCTAAGCCTAAGCCTAAGCCTAAGCCCAAGCCTAAGCCTAAGCCTAAGCCTAAGCGCAAGCCTAAGCCTAAGCCTAAGCCTAAGAGTAAGCCTAAGCCAGAGATTTAAGCCTGAGCCTAAGCCTAAGCCTAAGCCTAAGCCTAAGCCTAAGCCTAAGCCTAAGCCTAAGCCAGAGTTTTAAGCCTAAGCCAGGGGCCTAAGCCTAAGCCTAAGCCTAAGCCCAAGCCTAAGCCCGAGACCTAAGCCTAAGCCTAAGCCTAAGCCTAAGCCCAAGCCTAAGCCTAAGCCTATGCCTAAGCCTAAGCCTAAGCCTAAGCCTAAGCCCAAGCCTAAGCCTAAGCCTAAGCCTGAGCCTAAGCCTAAGCCTAAGCCTAAGCCTAAGCCTAAGCCAGAGATTTAAGCCTAAGCCTAAGCCTAAGCCTAAGCCTAAGCCTAAGCCCAAGCCTAAGCCTAAGCCTAAGCCTAAGCCTATGAGTAAGCCTAAGCCTAAGCCTAAGCCTAAGCCTAAGCCTAAGCCTAAGCCTAAGCCTAAGCCTAAGCCTAAGCCTAAGCCTAAGCCTAAGCCTGCCTAAGCCTAAGCCTAAGCCTAAGCCTAAGCCCAAGCCTAAGCCTAAGCCTAAGCCTAAGCCTAAGCCTAAGCCTAAGCCCAAGCCTAAGCCCGAGACCAAGCCTAAGCCTAAGCCTAAGCCTAAGCCCAGGCCTAAGCCTAAGCCTATGCCTAAGCCTAAGCCTAAGCCTGAGACTAAGCCCAAGCTTAAGCCTAAGCCTAAGCCTAAGCCTAAGCCTAAGCCCAAGCCTAAGCCTAAGCCTAAGCCAGAGATTTAAGCCTAAGCCTAAGCCTAAGCCTAAGCCTAAGCCTAAGCCTAAGCCCAAGCCTAAGCCTAAGCCTAAGCCTAAGCCTATGCCTAAGCCTAAGCCTATGAGTAAGCCTAAGCCTAAGCCTAAGCCTAAGCCTGAGACTAAGCCCAAGCTTAAGCCTAAGCCTAAGCCTAAGCCTAAGCCTAACCTAAAGCCAAGCCTAAGCCCAAGCAAGGCCTATGCCTAAGCCTGAGCCTAAGCCTAAGCCTAAGCCTGAGCCTAAGAGTAAACCTAAGCCAGAGATTTGAGCCTAAGCCTAAGCCTAAGCCTAAGCCTAAGCCTAAGCCCAAGCCTAAGCCTAAGCCAGAGTTTTAAGCCTAAGCCAGGGGTTTAAGCCTAAGCCTAAGCCTAAGCCCAAGCCTAAGCCTGAGCCCAAGCCTAAGCCTAAGCCTAAGCCTAAGCCCATGCCTAAGCCTAAGCCTATGCTTAAGCCTAAGCCTAAGCCTAAGACTAAGCCCAAGCTTAAGCCTAAGCCTAAGCCTGAGCCTAAGCCTAAGCCTAAGCGTAAGCCTAAGCCTAAGCCAGAGATTTAAGCCTAAGCCTAAGCCTAAGCCTAAGCCTAAGCCTAAGCCTAAGCGTAAGCCTAAGCCTAAGCCTAAGCCTAAGAGTAAGCCTAAGCCTAAGCCTAAGCCTAAGCCTAAGCCTAAGCCTAAGCCTAAGCCTAAGCCTAAGCCTAAGCCTAAGCCTAAGCCTAAGCCTGCCTAAGCCTAAGCCTAAGCCTAAGCCTAAGCCCAAGCCTAAGCCTAAGCCTAAGCCTGCCTAAGCCTAAGCCTAAGCCTAAGCCTAAGCCTAAGCCTAAGCCAGAGATTTAAGCCTAAGCCTAAGCCAGAGGTTTAAGCCTAAGCCAGAGGTTTAGCCTAAGCCTAAGCCTAAGCCCAAGCCTAAGCCCAAGCCCAAGCCTAAGCCCAAGCCTAAGCCTAAGCCTAAGCCTAAGCCAGATGTTTAAGCCTAAGCCAGAGATTTAAGCCTAAGCCTAAGCCTAAGCCTAAGCCTAAGCCTAAGCCCAAGCCTAAGCCCGAGACCAAGCCTAAGCCTAAGCCTAAGCCTAAGCCTAAGCCTAAGCCTAAGCCAGAGATTTAAGCCTAAGCCTAAGCCTAAGCCTGCCTAAGCCTAGGCCTAAGCCTAAGCCTAAGCCTAAGCCTAAGCCTAAGCCTGAGACTAAGCCCAAGCTTGGGCCTAAGCCTAAGCCTGAGCCTAAGCCTAAGCCTAAGCCTAGGCCTAAGCCTAAGCCCAAGCCTAAGCCCGAGACCAAGCCTAAGCCTAAGCCTAAGCCTAAGCCCAAGCCTAAGCCTAAGCCTATGCCTAAGCCTAAGCCTAAGCCTGAGAATAAGCCCAAGCTTAAGCCTAAGCCTAACCTAAAGCCAAGCCTAAGCCCAAGCAAGGCCTATGCCTAAGCGTGAGCCTAAGGCTAAGCCTAAGCCTAAGCCTAAGAGTAAGCCTAAGCCAGAGATTTGAGCCTAAGCCTAAGCCTAAGCCTAAGCCTAAGCCTAAGCCTAAGCCTAAGCCTAAGCCTAAGCCTAAGCCTAAGCCTAAGCCAAGCCTAAGCCTAAGCCAAGGTTAAGCCTAAGCCTAAGCCTAAGCCCAAGCCTAAGCCCGAGACCAAGCCTAAGCCTAAGCCTAAGCCTAAGCCCAAGCCTAAGCCTAAGCCTAAGCTTAAGCCTAAGCCTAAGCCTAAGCCTAAGCCCAAGCTTAAGCCTAAGCCTAAGCCTGAGCCTAAGCCTAAGCCTAAGCGTAAGCCTAAGCCTAAGCCAGAGATTTAAGCCTAAGCCTAAGCCTAAGCCTAAGCCTAAGCCTAAGCCTAAGCGTAAGCCTAAGCCTAAGCCAGAGATTTAACCCTAAGCCTAAGCCTAAGCCTGATCCTAAGCCTAAGCCTAAGCCCAAGCCTAAGCCTAAGCCTAAGCCTAAGCCAGATGTTTAAGCCTAAGCCAGAGATTTAAGCCTAAGCCTAAGCCTAAGCCTAAGCCTAAGCCTAAGCCTAAGCCTAAGCCTAAGCCTAAGCCCAAGCCCAAGCCTAAGCCTAAGCCTAAGCCTAAGCCTAAGCCTAAGCCTAAGCCAGAGATTTAAGCCTAAGCCTAAGCCAGAGATTTAAGCCTAAGCCTAAGCCTAAGCCTAAGCCTAAGCCTAAGCCCAAGCCTAAGCCTAAGCCTAAGCCTAAGCCTAAGCCTAAGCCTAAGCCTAAGCCTAAGCCTAAGCCTAAGCCAGAGTTTTAAGCCTAAGCCAGGGGTTTAAGCCTAAGCCTAAGCCTAAGCCCAAGCCTAAGCCCGAGACCAAGCCTAAGCCTAAGCCTAAGCCTAAGCCTAAGCCTAAGCCCAAACCCAAGCCTGAGCCTAAGCCTAAGCCTAAGCCTGAGCCTAAGCCGGAGATTTAAGCCTAAGCCTAAGCCTAAGCCCAAGCCTAAGCCCAAGCCTAAGCCTAAGCCTAAGCCTAAGCCCAAGCCTAAGCCTAAGCCTAAGCCTAAGCCTAAGCCTAAGCCTAAGCCTAAGCCTAAGCCTAAGCCTAAGCCTAAGCCTAAGCCTAAGCCAGAGATTTAAGCCTAAGCCTAAGCCAGAGGTTTAAGCCTAAGCCAGAGGTTTGAGCCTAAGCCTAAGCCTAAGCCTAGGCTTAAGCCTAAGCCTAAGCCTTAAACTAAGCCTAAGCCTAAGCCTGAGCCTAAGCCTAAGCCTAAGCCTAAGCCTAAGCCTAAGCCTAAGCCTAAGCCTAAGCCTAAGCCTAAGCCTGAGCCTAAGCCTAAGCCTAAGCCTAAGCCTAAGCCTAAGCCCAAGCCTAAGCCTAAGCCTAAGCCCTAAGCTTAAGATTTAAGCCTAAGCCTAAGCCTAAGCCTAAGCCCAAGCCTAAGCCTAAGCCTAAGCCTAAGCCTAAGCCTAAGCCTAAGCCTAAGCCTAAGCCTAAGCCTAAGCCTAAGCCTAAGCCTAAGCCTAAGCCTAAGCCTAAGCCTAAGCCTAAGCCTAAGCGTAAGCCTAAGCCTAAGCCTAAGCCTAAGCCTAAGCCTAAGCCTAAGCCTAAGCCTAAGCCTAAGCCTAAGCCTAAGCCTAAGCCTAAGCCTAAGCCTAAGCCTAAGCCTAAGCCTAAGCCTAAGCCTAAGCCTAAGCCTAAGCCTAAGCCTAAGCCTAAGCCTAAGCCTAAGCCCAAGCCTAAGCCTAAGCCTAAGCCTAAGCCTAAGCCTAAGCCTGAGCCTAAGCCTAAGCCTTGAGCCTAAGCCTAAGCCTGAGCCTAAGCCTAAGCCTAAGCCTAAGCCTAAGCCTAAGCCTAAGCCTAAGCCTAAGCCTAAGCCTAAGCCTAAGCCTAAGCCTAAGCCTAAGCCTAAGCCTAAGCCTAAGCCTAAGCCTAAGCCTAAGCCTATGCCTAAGCCTAAGCCTAAGCCTAAGCCTAAGCCTAAGCCCAAGCCTAAGCCTAAGCCTAAGCCTAAGCCTAAGCCTAAGCCTAAGCCTAAGCCTAAGCCTAAGCCTAAGCCTAAGACTAAGCCTAAGCCTAAGCCTAAGCCTAAGCCCAAGCCTAAGCCTAAGCCTAAGCCTAAGCCTAAGCCTAAGCCTGAGATTTAAGCCTAAGCCTAAGCCTAACCTAAGCCAAGCCTAAGCCCAAGCAAGCCTATGCCTAAGCCTGAGCGTAAGGCTAAGCCTAAGCCTGAGCCTAAGAGTAAACCTAAGCCAGAGATTTGAGCCTAAGCCTAAGCCTAAGCCTAAGCCTAAGCCTAAGCCTAAGCCTAAGCCCAAGCCTAAGCCTAAGCCTAAGCCTGAGCCAGAGTTTTAAGCCTAAGCCAGGGTTTAAGCCTAAGCCTAAGCCTAAGCCCAAGCCTAAGCCCGAGACCAAGCCTAAGCCTAAGCCTAAGCCTAAGCCCATGCCTAAGCCTAAGCCTATGCTTAAGCCTAAGCCTAAGCCTAAGACTAAGCCTAAGCCTAAGCCTAAGCCTAAGCCTAAGCCTAAGCCTAAGCCTAAGCCTAAGCCTAAGCCAGAGCCTAAGCCTAAGCCTAAGCCTAAGCCTAAGCCTAAGCCTAAGCCCAAGCCGTAAGCCTAAGCCTAAGCCTAAGCCTATGGCCTAAGCCTAAGCCTAAGCCTAAGCCTAAGCCTAAGCCTAAGCCTAAGCCTAAGCCTAAGCCTAAGCCTAAGCCTAAGCCTAAGCCAAGCCTAAGCCTAAGCCTAAGCCAGAGATTTAAGCCTAAGCCTAAGCCAGAGGTTTAAGCCTAAGCCAGAGCCTAAGCCTAAGCCTAAGCCTAAGCCCAAGCCTAAGCCTAAGCCTAAGCCTAAGCCCAAGCCTAAGCCTAAGCCTATGCCTAAGCCTAAGCCTAAGCCTGAGACTAAGCCCAAGCTTGAGCCTAAGCCTAAGCCTGAGCCTAAGCCTAAGCCTAAGCCTAAGCCTAAGCCTAAGCCCAAGCCTAAACCCGAGACCAAGCCTAAGCCTGAGCCTAAGCCTAAGCCCAAGCCTAAGCCTAAGCGTAAGGCCTAAGCCTAAGCCTAAGCCTAAGCCCAAGCCTAAGCCTAAGCCTAAGCCTAAGCCTAAGCCTAAGCCTAAGCCTATGAGTAAGCCTAAGCCTAAGCCTAAGCCTAAGCCTAAGCCTAAGCCTAAGCCTAAGCCTAAGCCTAAGCCTAAGCCTAAGCCTAAGCCTAAGCCTAAGCCCAAGCTTAAGCCTAAGCCTAAGCCTAAGCCCAAGCCTAAGCCTAAGCCTAAGCCTAAGCCTAAGCCTAAGCCTAAGCCTAAGCCTAAGCCTAAGCCTAAGCCTAAGCCTAAGCCTAAGCCTGAGCCTAAGCCTAAGCCTAAGCCTAAGCCTAAGCCTAAGCCTAAGCCTAAGCCTAAGCCTAAGCCTAAGCCTAAGCCTAAGCCTAAGCCTAAGCCTAAGCCTAAGCCTAAGCCTAAGCCTAAGCCTAAGCCTAAGCCTAAGCCTAAGCCTAAGCCTAAGCCTAAGCCTAAGCCTAAGCCTAAGCCTAAGCCTAAGCCAGAGGTTTAAGCCTAAGCCAGAGCCTAAGCCTAAGCCTAAGCCTAGGCTTAAGCCTAAGCCTAAGCCTAAACTAGGCCTAAGCATAAGCCTGAGACTAAGCCCAAGCCTAAGCCTAAGCCTAAGCCTAAGCCTAAGCCTAAGCCTAAGCCTAAGCCTAAGCCTGAGCCTAAGCCTAAGCCTAAGCCTAAGCCTAAGCCTAAGCCTAGGCGTAAGCCTAAGCCTAAGCCTAAGCCGGAGATTTAAGCCTAAGCCTAAGCTTAAGCCCAAGCCCAAGCCTAAGCCTAAGCCTAAGCCTAAGCCTAAGCCTAAGCCTAAGCCTAAGCCTAAGCCCAAGCCTAAGCCTAACCTAAAGCCAAGCCTAAGCCCAAGCAAGGCCTATGCCTAAGCGTGAGCGTAAGGCTAAGCCTAAGCCTAAGCCTAAGAGCAAACCTAAGCCTAAGCCTGAGCCTAAGCCTAAGCCTAAGCGTAAGCCTAAGCCTAAGCCAGAGATTTAACCTAAGCCTAAGCCTAAGCCTAAGCCTAAGCCTAAGCCTAAGCCCAAGCCTAAGCCTAAGCCTAAGCCTAAGCCCAAGCCTAAGCCTAAGCCTATGCCTAAGCCTAAGCCTAAGCCTGAGACTAAGCCCAAGCCTAAGCCTAAGCCTGAGCCTAAGCCTAAGCCTAAGCCTAAGCCTAAGCCTAAGCCTAAGCCTAAGCCTAGACCAAGCCTAAGCCTAAGCCTAACCCTAAGCCCAAGCCTAAGCCTAAGCGTAAGGCTAAGCCTAAGCCTAAGCCTAAGCCTAAGCCTAAGCCTAAGCCTGAGACTAAGCCCAAGCCTAAGCCTAAGCCTAAGCCTAAGCCTAAGCCTAAGCCTAAGCCTAGCCTAAGCCTAAGCCTAAGCCTAAGCCTAAGCCTAAGCCTAAGCCTAAGCCTAAGCCCAAGCCTAAGCCTAAGCCTAAGCCTAAGCCTAAGCCTAAGCCTGAGAATAAGCCTAAGCTTAAGCCTAAGCCTAACCTAAAGCCAAGCCTAAGCCCAAGCAAGGCCTATGCCTAAGCGTGAGCGTAAGGCTAAGCCTAAGCCTGAGCCTAAGAGTAAGCCTAAGCCAGAGATTTGAGCCTAAGCCTAAGCCTAAGCCTAAGCCTAAGCCTAAGCCTAAGCCTAAGCCCAAGCCTAAGCCTAAGCCTAAGCCTAAGCCAGAGTTTTAAGCCTAAGCCAGGGGTTTAAGCCTAAGCCTAAGCCTAAGCCCAAGCCTAAGCCCGAGACCAAGCCTAAGCCTAAGCCTAAGCCTAAGCCCATGCCTAAGCCTAAGCCTATGCTTAAGCCTAAGCCTAAGCCTAAGACTAAGCCCAAGCTTAAGCCTAAGCCTAAGCCTGAGCCTAAGCCTAAGCCTAAGCGTAAGCCTAAGCCTAAGCCAGAGATTTAAGCCTAAGCCTAAGCCTAAGCCTAAGCCTAAGCCTAAGCCCAAGCGTAAGCCTAAGCCTAAGCCTAAGCCTATGGGTAAGCCTAAGCCTAAGCCTAAGCCTAAGCCTAAGCCTAAGCCTAAGCCTAAGTCTAAGCCTAAGCCTATGCCTAAGCCCAAGCCTAAGCCTAAGCCTAAGCCAGAGATTTAAGCCTAAGCATAAGCCAGAGGTTTAAGCCTAAGCCAGAGGTTTAGCCTAAGCCTAAGCCTAAGCCCAAGCCTAAGCCTAAGCCTAAGCCTAAGCCCAAGCCTAAGCCTAAGCCTAATGCCTAAGCCTAAGCCTAAGCCTGAGACTAAGCCCAAGCTTGAGCCTAAGCCTAAGCCTGAGCCTAAGCCTAAGCCTAAGCCTAAGCCTAAGGCTAAGCCTAAGCCTAAGCCTGAGACCAAGCCTAAGCCTGAGCCTAAGCCTAAGCCCAAGCCTAAGCCTAAGCCTAAGGCTAAGCCTAAGCCTAAGCCTAAGCACAAGCCTAAGCCTAAGCCCAAGCCTAAGCCTAAGCCTAAGGCTAAGCCTAAGCCTAAGCCTAAGCCCAAGCCTAAGCCTAAGCCTAAGCCTAAGCCTAAGCCCAAGCCTAAGCCTAAGCCTAAGCCTAAGCCTAAGAGTAAGCCTAAGCCTAAGCCAGAGATTTAACCTAAGCCTAAGCCTAAGCCTAAGCCTAAGCCTAAGCCCAAGCCTAAGCCTAAGCCTAAGCCTAAGTCCAAGCCTAAGCCTAAGCCTATGCCTAAGCCTAAGCCTAAGCCTGAGACTAAGCCCAAGCTTGAGCCTAAGCCTAAGCCTGAGCCTAAGCCTAAGCCTAAGCCTAAGCCTAAGGCTAAGCCCAAGCCTAAGCCCGAGACCAAGCCTAAGCCTAAGCCTAAGCCTAAGCCCAAGCCTAAGCCTAAGCGTAAGGCTAAGCCTAAGCCTAAGCCTAAGCCCAAGCCTAAGCCTAAGCCTATGCCTAAGCCTAAGCCTAAGCCTGAGACTAAGCCCAAGCTTGAGCCTAAGCCTAAGCCTAAGCCTAGGCCTAAGCCTAAGCCCAAGCCTAAGCCCGAGACCAAGCCTAAGCCTAAGCCTAAGCCTAAGCCCAAGCCTAAGCCTAAGCCTATGCCTAAGCCTAAGCCTAAGCCTGAGACTAAGCCCAAGCTTAAGCCTAAGCCTAAGCCTGAGCCTAAGCCTAAGCCCAAGCGTAAGCCTAAGCCTAAGCCAGAGATTTAAGCCTAAGCCTAAGCCTAAGCCTAAGCCTAAGCCTAAGCCTAAGCCCATGCCTAAGCCTAAGCCTAAGCCTAAGCCTATGCCTAAGCCTAAGCCTATGAGTAAGCCTAAGCCTAAGCCTAAGCCTAAGCCTGAGAATAAGCCCAAGCTTAAGACTAAGCCTAAGCCTAAGCCTAAGCCTAACCTAAAGCCAAGCCTAAGCCCAAGCAAGGCCTATGCCTAAGCGTGAGCGTAAGGCTAAGCCTAAGCCTGAGCCTAAGAGTAAACCTAAGCCAGAGATTTGAGCCTAAGCCTAAGCCTAAGCCTAAGCCTAAGCCTAAGCCCAAGCCTAAGCCTAAGCCAGAGTTTTAAGCCTAAGCCAGGGGTTTAAGCCTAAGCGTAAGCCTAAGCCCAAGCCTAAGCCCGAGACCAAGCCTAAGCCTAAGCCTAAGCCTAAGCCCATGCCTAAGCCTAAGCCTATGCTTAAGCCTAAGCCTAAGCCTAAGACTAAGCCCAAGCTTAAGCCTAAGCCTAAGCCTGAGCCTAAGCCTAATCCTAAGCGTAAGCCTAAGCCTAAGCCAGAGATTTAAGCCTAAGCCTAAGCCTAAGCCTAAGCCTAAGCCTAAGCCCAAGCGTAAGCCTAAGCCTAAGCCTAAGCCTATGAGTAAGCCTAAGCCTAAGCCTAAGCCTAAGCCTAAGCCTAAGCCTAAGCCTAAGCCTAAGCCTAAGTCTAAGCCTAAGCCTAAGCCTAAGCCTGCCTAAGCCTAGGCCTAAGCCTAAGCCTAAGCCCAAGCCTAAGCCTAAGCCTAAGCCTAAGCCTAGGCCTAAGCCTAAGCCCAAGCCTAAGCCCGAGACCAAGCCTAAGCCTAAGCCTAAGCCTAAGCCCAGGCCTAAGCCTAAGCCTATGCCTAAGCCTAAGCCTAAGCCTGAGACTAAGCCCAAGCTTAAGCCTAAGCCTAAGCCTGAGCCTAAGCCTAAGCCCAAGCGTAAGCCTAAGCCTAAGCCAGAGATTTAAGCCTAAGCCTAAGCCTAAGCCTAAGCCTAAGCCTAAGCCTAAGCCCAAGCCTAAGCCTAAGCCTAAGCCTAAGCCTATGCCTAAGCCTAAGCCTATGAGTAAGCCTAAGCCTAAGCCTAAGCCTAAGCCTGAGAATAAGCCCAAGCTTAAGACTAAGCCTAAGCCTAAGCCTAAGCCTAACCTAAAGCCAAGCCTAAGCCCAAGCAAGGCCTATGCCTAAGCGTGAGCGTAAGGCTAAGCCTAAGCCTGAGCCTAAGAGTAAACCTAAGCCAGAGATTTGAGCCTAAGCCTAAGCCTAAGCCTAAGCCTAAGCCTAAGCCCAAGCCTAAGCCTAAGCCAGAGTTTTAAGCCTAAGCCAGGGGTTTAAGCCTAAGCCTAAGCCTAAGCCCAAGCCTAAGCCCGAGACCAAGCCTAAGCCTAAGCCTAAGCCTAAGCCCATGCCTAAGCCTAAGCCTATGCTTAAGCCTAAGCCTAAGCCTAAGACTAAGCCCAAGCTTAAGCCTAAGCCTAAGCCTGAGCCTAAGCCTAATCCTAAGCGTAAGCCTAAGCCTAAGCCAGAGATTTAAGCCTAAGCCTAAGCCTAAGCCTAAGCCTAAGCCTAAGCCCAAGCGTAAGCCTAAGCCTAAGCCTAAGCCTATGAGTAAGCCTAAGCCTAAGCCTAAGCCTAAGCCTAAGCCTAAGCCTAAGCCTAAGCCTAAGCCTAAGTCTAAGCCTAAGCCTAAGCCTAAGCCTGCCTAAGCCTAGCCTAAGCCTAAGCCTAAGCCCAAGCCTAAGCCTAAGCCTAAGCCTGCCTAAGCCTAGGCCTAAGCCCAAGCCTAAGCCTAAGCCTAAGCCAGAGATTTAAGCCTAAGCCTAAGCCAGAGGTTTAAGCCTAAGCCAGAGGTTTAGCCTAAGCCTAAGCCTAAGCCCAAGCCTAAGCCCAAGCCCAAGCCTAAGCCCAAGCCTAAGCCTAAGCCTAAGCCTAAGCCAGATGTTTAAGCCTAAGCCAGAGATTTAAGCCTAAGCCTAAGCCTAAGCCTAAGCCTAAGCCTAAGCCTAAGCCTAAGCCAGAGATTTAAGCCTAAGCCTAAGCCTAAGCCTAAGCCTAAGCCTAAGCCTAAGCCAGAGATTTAAGCCTAAGCCTAAGCCTAAGCCTGCCTAAGCCTAGGCCTAAGCCCAAGCCTAAGCCTAAGCCTAAGCCTAATCCTGAGACTAAGCCCAAGCTTGGGCCTAAGCCTAAGCCTGAGCCTAAGCCTAAGCCTAAGCCTAGGCCTAAGCCTAAGCCCAAGCCTAAGCCCGAGACCAAGCCTAAGCCTAAGCCTAAGCCTAAGCCCAAGCCTAAGCCTAAGCCTATGCCTAAGCCTAAGCCTAAGCCTGAGAATAAGCCCAAGCTTAAGCCTAAGCCTAACCTAAAGCCAAGCCTAAGCCCAAGCAAGGCCTATGCCTAAGCGTGAGCGTAAGGCTAAGCCTAAGCCTGAGCCTAAGAGTAAACCTAAGCCAGAGATTTGAGCCTAAGCCTAAGCCTAAGCCTAAGCCTAAGCCTAAGCCTAAGCCTAAGCCCAAGCCTAAGCCTAAGCCTAAGCCTGAGCCAGAGTTTTAAGCCTAAGCCAGGGGTTAAGCCTAAGCCTAAGCCTAACCCCAAGCCTAAGCCCGAGACCAAGCCTAAGCCTAAGCCTAAGCCTAAGCCCATGCCTAATCCTAAGCCTATGCTTAAGCCTAAGCCTAAGCCTAAGACTAAGCCCAAGCTTAAGCCTAAGCCTAAGCCTGAGCCTAAGCCTAAGCCTAAGCGTAAGCCTAAGCCTAAGCCAGAGATTTAAGCCTAAGCCTAAGCCTAAGCCTAAGCCTAAGCCTAAGCCCAAGCGTAAGCCTAAGCCTAAGCCTAAGCCTATGGGTAAGCCTAAGCCTAAGCCTAAGCCTAAGCCTAAGCCTAAGCCTAAGCCTAAGCCTAAGCCTAAGCCTAAGCCTAAGCCTAAGCCTAAGCCTGCCTAAGCCTAGGCCTAAGCCTAAGCCTAAGCCTAAGCCTAAGCCTAAGCCTAAGCCTAAGCCTAAGCCTAAGCCTGAGAATAAGCCCAAGCCTAAGCCTAAGCCTAAGCCTAAGCCTAACCTAAAGCCAAGCCTAAGCCCAAGCAAGGCCTATGCCTAAGCGTGAGCGTAAGGCTAAGCCTAAGCCTAAGCCTAAGAGTAAACCTAAGCCAGAGATTTGAGCCTAAGCCTAAGCCTAAGCCTAAGCCTAAGCCTAAGCCCAAGCCTAAGCCTAAGCCAGAGTTTTAAGCCTAAGCCAGGGGTTTAAGCCTAAGCCTAAGCCTAAGCCTAAGCCCGAGACCAAGCCTAAGCCTAAGCCTAAGCCTAAGCCCATGCCTAAGCCTAAGCTATGCTTAAGCCTAAGCCTAAGCCTAAGACTAAGCCCAAGCTTAAGCCTAAGCCTAAGCCTGAGCCTAAGCCTAAGCCTAAGCGTAAGCCTAAGCCTAAGCCAGAGATTTAAGCCTAAGCCTAAGCCTAAGCCTAAGCCTAAGCCTAAGCCCAAGCGTAAGCCTAAGCCTAAGCCTAAGCCTATGAGTAAGCCTAAGCCTAAGCCTAAGCCTAAGCCTAAGCCTAAGCCTAAGCCTAAGCCTAAGCCTAAGCCTAAGCCTAAGCCTAAGCCTAAGCCTAAGCCTAAGCCTAAGCCTAAGCCTAAGCCTAAGCCTAAGCCTAAGCCTAAGCCTAAGCCTAAGCCTAAGCCTAAGCCTAAGCCTAAGCCTAAGCCTAAGCCTAAGCCTAAGCCTAAGCCTAAGCCTAAGCCTAAGCCTAAGCCTAAGCCTAAGCCTAAGCCTAAGCCTAAGCCTAAGCCTAAGCCTAAGCCTAAGCCTAAGCCTAAGCCTAAGCCTAAGCCTAAGCCTAAGCCTAAGCCTAAGCCTAAGCCTAAGATTTAAGCCTAAGCCTAAGCCTAAGCCTAAGCCTAAGCCTAAGCCTAAGCCTAAGCCTAAGCCTAAGCCTAAGCCTAAGCCTAAGCCTAAGCCTAAGCCTAAGCCTAAGCCTAAGCCTAAGCCTAAGCCTAAGCAAGCCTAAGCCTAAGCCTAAGCCTAAGCCTAAGCCTAAGCCTAAGCCTAAGAGCCAAGCCTAAGCCTAAGCCTAAGCCTAAGCCTAAGCCTAAGCCTAAGCCTAAGCCTAAGCCAGAGATTTAAGCCTAAGCCTAAGCCTAAGCCTAAGCCTAAGCCTAAGCCTAAGCCTAAGCCTAAGCCAAGCCTAAGCCTAAGCCAAGTTTAAGCCTAAGCCTAAGCCTAAGCCTAAGCCTAAGCCCGAGACTAAGCCTAAGCCTAAGCCTAAGCCTAAGCCTAAGCCTAAGCCTAAGCCTAAGCTTAAGCCTAAGCCTAAGCCTAAGCCTAAGCCCAAGCTTAAGCCTAAGCCTAAGCCTAAGCCTAAGCCTAAGCCTAAGCCTAAGCCTAAGCCTAAGCCTAAGCCTAAGCCTAAGCCTAAGCCTAAGCCTAAGCCTAAGCCTAAGCCCAAGCCTAAGCCTAAGCCTAAGCCTAAGCCTAAGCCTAAGCCTAAGCCTAAGCCTAAGCCTAAGCCTAAGCCTAAGCCTAAGCCTAAGCCTAAGCCTAAGCCTAAGCCTAAGCCTAAGCCTAAGCCTAAGCCTGCCTAAGCCTAAGCCTAAGCCTAAGCCTAAGCCCAAGCCTAAGCCTAAGCCTAAGCCTGCCTAAGCCTAAGCCTAAGCCCAAGCCTAAGCCTAAGCCTAAGCCAGAGATTTAAGCCTAAGCCTAAGCCTAAGTTTAAGCCTAAGCCAGAGGTTTAGCCTAAGCCTAAGCCTAAGCCCAAGCCTAAGCCTAAGCCCAAGCCTAAGCCCAAGCCTAAGCCTAAGCCTAAGCCTAAGCCAGATGTTTAAGCCTAAGCCAGAGATTTAAGCCTAAGCCTAAGCCTAAGCCTAAGCCTAAGCCTAAGCCTAAGCCTAAGCCTAAGCCTAAGCCTAAGCCTAAGCCTAAGCCTAAGCCTAAGCCTAAGCCTAAGCCTAAGCCTAAGCCTAAGCCCTAAGCCTAAGCCTAAGCCTAAGCCTAAGCCTAAGCCTAAGCCTAAGCCTAAGCCTAAGCCTAAGCCTAAGCCTGAGCCTAAGCCTAAGCCTAAGCCTAGGCCTAAGCCTAAGCCCAAGCCTAAGCCCGAGACCAAGCCTAAGCCTAAGCCTAAGCCTAAGCCCAAGCCTAAGCCTAAGCCTATGCCTAAGCCTAAGCCTAAGCCTGAGAATAAGCCCAAGCTTAAGCCTAAGCCTAACCTAAAGCCAAGCCTAAGCCCCAAGGCCTATGCCTAAGCGTGAGCGTAAGGCTAAGCCTAAGCCTGAGCCTAAAGCCTAAGCCAGAGATTTGAGCCTAAGCCTAAGCCTAAGCCTAAGCCTAAGCCTAAGCCTAAGCCTAAGCCCAAGCCTAAGCCTAAGCCTAAGCCTGAGCCAGAGTTTTAAGCCTAAGCCAGGGGTTAAGCCTAAGCCTAAGCCTAAGCCCAAGCCTAAGCCCGAGACCAAGCCTAAGCCTAAGCCTAAGCCTAAGCCCATGCCTAATCCTAAGCCTATGCTTAAGCCTAAGCCTAAGCCTAAGACTAAGCCCAAGCTTAAGCCTAAGCCTAAGCCTGAGCCTAAGCCTAAGCCTAAGCGTAAGCCTAAGCCTAAGCCAGAGATTTAAGCCTAAGCCTAAGCCTAAGCCTAAGCCTAAGCCTAAGCCTAAGCGTAAGCCTAAGCCTAAGCCTAAGCCTATGGGTAAGCCTAAGCCTAAGCCTAAGCCTAAGCCTAAGCCTAAGCCTAAGCCTAAGTCTAAGCCTAAGCCTATGCCTAAGCCTAAGCCTAAGCCTGCCTAAGCCTAAGCCTAAGCCTAAGCCTAAGCCCTAAGCCTAAGCCTAAGCCTAAGCCTGCCTAAGCCTAGCCTAAGCCCAAGCCTAAGCCTAAGCCTAAGCCAGAGATTTAAGCCTAAGCCTAAGCCAGAGGTTTAAGCCTAAGCCAGAGGTTTAGCCTAAGCCTAAGCCTAAGCCCAAGCCTAAGCCCAAGCCCAAGCCTAAGCCTAAGCCTAAGCCTAAGCCTAAGCCAGTTTAAGCCTAAGCCTAAGAGATTTAAGCCTAAGCCTAAGCCTAAGCCTAAGCCTAAGCCTAAGCCAAAGCCTAAGCCTAAGCCTAAGCCTAAGCCTAAGCCTAAGCCTAAGCCTAAGCCTAAGCCTAAGCCTAAGCCTAAGCCTAAGCCTAAGCCAGAGGTTTAAGCCTAAGCCTAAGCCTAAGCCTAAGCCTAAGCCTAAGCCTGAGCCTAAGCCGGAGATTTAAGCCTAAGGCTAAGCCTAAGCCCAAGCCTAAGCCCAATCCTAAGCCTAAGCCTAAGCCTAAGCCCAAGCCTAAGCCTAAGCCTAAGCCTAAGCCTAAGCCTAACCCTAAGCCTAAGCCTAAGCCTAAGCCTAAGCCTAAGCCTAAGCCTAAGCCAGAGATTTAACCCTAAGCCTAAGCCAGAGGTTTAAGCCTAAGCCAGAGGTTTGAGCCTAAGCCTAAGCCTAAGCCTAGGCTTAAGCCTAAGCCTAAGCCTTAAACTAGGCCTAAGCATAAGCCTGAGACTAAGCCCAAGCCTAAGCCTAAGCCTAAGCCTAAGCCTAAGCCTAAGCCTAAGCCTAAGCCTAAGCCTGAGCCTAAGCCTAAGCCTAAGCCTAAGCCTAAGCCTAAGCCTAGGCGTAAGCCTAAGCCTAAGCCTAAGCCGGAGATTTAAGCCTAAGCCTAAGCTTAAGCCCAAGCCCAAGCCTAAGCCTAAGCCTAAGCCTAAGCCTAAGCCTAAGCCTAAGCCTAAGCCTAAGCCCAAGCGTAAGCCTAACCTAAAGCCAAGCCTAAGCCCAAGCAAGGCCTATGCCTAAGCGTGAGCGTAAGGCTAAGCCTAAGCCTAAGCCTAAGAGCAAACCTAAGCCTAAGCCTGAGCCTAAGCCTAAGCCTAAGCGTAGGCCTAAGCCTAAGCCAGAGATTTAACCCTAAGCCTAAGCCTAAGCCTAAGCCTAAGCCTAAGCCTAAGCCCAAGCCTAAGCCTAAGCC
Organism: Baylisascaris procyonis; assembly: GCA_037389465.1. Classification (NCBI taxonomy): domain Eukaryota; kingdom Metazoa; phylum Nematoda; class Chromadorea; order Rhabditida; family Ascarididae; genus Baylisascaris; species Baylisascaris procyonis. The sequence goes on along the minus strand of JAZARR010000171.1, from coordinate 6,057,961 downwards.
TAAGCCTAAGCCCAAGCCTAAGCCTAAGCCTATGCCTAAGCCTAAGCCTAAGCCTGAGACTAAGCCTAAGCTTGAGCCTAAGCCTAAGCCTGAGCCTAAGCCTAAGCCTAAGCCTAAGCCTAAGCCTAAGCCCAAGCCTAAGCCCGAGACCAAGCCTAAGCCTAAGCCTAACCCTAAGCCCAAGCCTAAGCCTAAGCGTAAGGCTAAGCCTAAGCCTAAGCCTATGCCTAAGCCTAAGCCTAAGCCTGAGACTAAGCCCAAGCTTGGGCCTAAGCCTAAGCCTGAGCCTAAGCCTAAGCCTAAGCCTAGGCCTAAGCCTAAGCCCAAGCCTAAGCCCGAGACCAAGCCTAAGCCTAAGCCTAAGCCTAAGCCCAAGCCTAAGCCTAAGCCTATGCCTAAACCTAAGCCTAAGCCTGAGAATAAGCCCAAGCTTAAGCCTAAGCCTAACCTAAAGCCAAGCCTAAGCCCAAGCAAGGCCTATGCCTAAGCGTGAGCGTAAGGCTAAGCCTAAGCCTGAGCCTAAGAGTAAACCTAAGCCAGAGATTTGAGCCTAAGCCTAAGCCTAAGCCTAAGCCTAAGCCTAAGCCTAAGCCTAAGCCCAAGCCTAAGCCTAAGCCTAAGCCTGAGCCAGAGTTTTAAGCCTAAGCCAGGGGTTTAAGCCTAAGCCTAAGCCTAAGCCTAAGCCTAAGCCTAAGCCTAAGCCTAAGCCTAAGCCCATGCCTAAGCCTAAGCCTATGCTTAAGCCTAAGCCTAAGCCTAAGACTAAGCCCAAGCTTAAGCCTAAGCCTAAGCCTGAGCCTAAGCCTAAGCCTAAGCGTAAGCCTAAGCCTAAGCCAGAGATTTAAGCCTAAGCCTAAGCCTAAGCCTAAGCCTAAGCCTAAGCCCAAGCCTAAGCCTAAGCCTAAGCCTAAGCCTAAGCCTAAGCCTAAGCCTAAGCCTAAGCCTAAGCCTAAGCCTAAGCCTAAGCCTAAGCCTAAGCCTAAGCCTAAGCCTAAGCCCAAGCCTAAGCCTAAGCCTAAGCCTAAGCCTAAGCCTAAGCCAGAGCCTAAGCCTAAGCCTAAGCCTAAGCCTAAGCCTAAGCCTAAGCCTAAGCCTAAGCCTAAGCCTAAGCCTAAGCCTAAGCCTAAGCCTAAGCCTAAGCCTAAGCCTGAGACTAAGCCTAAGCCTAAGCCTAAGCCTAAGCCTAAGCCTAAGCCTAAGCCTAAGCCTAAGCCTAAGCCTAAGCCTAAGCCTAAGCCCAAGCCTAAGCCTAAGCCTAAGCCTAAGCCTAAGCCTAAGCCTAAGCCTAAGCCTAAGCCTAAGCCTAAGCCTAAGCCTAAGCCTAAGCCTAAGCCTAAGCCTAAGCCTAAGCCTAAGCCTAAGCCTAAGCCTAAGCCTAAGCCTAAGCCTAAGCCTAAGCCTAAGCCTAAGCCTAAGCCTAAGCCAAGCCTAAGCCTAAGCCTAAGCCTAAGCCTAAGCCTAAGCCTAAGCCTAAGCCTAAGCCTAAGCCTAAGCCTAAGCCTAAGCCTAAGCCTAAGCCTAAGCCTAAGCCTAAGCCTAAGCCTAAGCCTAAGCCTAAGCCTAAGCCTAAGCCTAAGCCTAAGCCTAAGCCTAAGCCTAAGCCTAAGCCTAAGCCTAAGCCTAAGCCTAAGCCTAAGCCTAAGCCTAAGCCTAAGCCTAAGCCTAAGCCTAAGCCTAAGCCTAAGCCAAGCCTAAGCCTAAGCCTAAGCCTAAGCCTAAGCCTAAGCCTAAGCCTAAGCCTAAGCCTAAGCCTAAGCCTAAGCCTAAGCCTAAGCCTAAGCCTAAGCCTAAGCCTAAGCCTAAGCCTAAGCCTAAGCCTAAGCCTAAGCCTAAGCCTAAGCCTAAGCCTAAGCCTAAGCCTAAGCCTAAGCCTAAGCCTAAGCCTAAGCCTAAGCCTAAGCCTAAGCCTAAGCCTAAGCCTAAGCCTAAGCCTAAGCCTAAGCCTAAGCCTAAGCCTAAGCCGGAGATTTAAGCCTAAGCCTAAGCCTAAGCCTAAGCCTAAGCCTAAGCCTAAGCCTAAGCCTAAGCCTAAGCCTAAGCCTAAGCCTAAGCCTAAGCCTAAGCCTAAGCCTAAGCCTAAGCCTAAGCCTAAGCCTAAGCCTAAGCCTAAGCCTAAGCCTAAGCCTAAGCCTAAGCCTAAGCCTAAGCCTAAGCCTAAGCCTAAGCCTAAGCCTAAGCCTAAGCCTAAGCCTAAGCCTAAGCCTAAGCCTAAGCCTAAGCCTAAGCCTAAGCCTAAGCCTAAGCCTAAGCCTAAGCCTAAGCCTAAGCCTAAGCCTAAGCCTAAGCCTAAGCCTAAGCCTAAGCCTAAGCCTAAGCCTAAGCCTAAGCCTAAGCCTAAGCCTAAGCCTAAGCCTAAGCCTAAGCCTAAGCCTAAGCCTAAGCCTAAGCCTAAGCCTAAGCCTAAGCCTAAGCCTAAGCCTAAGCCTAAGCCTAAGCCTAAGCCTAAGCCTAAGCCTAAGCCTAAGCCTAAGCCTAAGCCTAAGCCTAAGCCTAAGCCTAAGCCTAAGCCTAAGCCTAAGCCTAAGCCTAAGCCTAAGCCTAAGCCTAAGCCTAAGCCTAAGCCTAAGCCTAAGCCTAATAAGCCTAAGCCTAAGCCTAAGCCTAAGCCTAAGCCTAAGCCTAAGCCTAAGCCTAAGCCTAAGCCTAAGCCTAAGCCTAAGCCTAAGCCTAAGCCTAAGCCTAAGCCTAAGCCTAAGCCTAAGCCTAAGCCTAAGCCTAAGCCTAAGCCTAAGCCTAAGCCTAAGCCTAAGCCTAAGCCTAAGCCTAAGCCTAAGCCTAAGCCTAAGCCAAGCCTAAGCCTAAGCCTAAGCCTAAGCCTAAGCCTAAGCCTAAGCCTAAGCCTAAGCCTAAGCCTAAGCCTAAGCCTAAGCCTAAGCCTAAGCCTAAGCCTAAGCCTAAGCCTAAGCCTAAGCCTAAGCCTAAGCCTAAGCCTAAGCCTAAGCCTAAGCCTAAGCCTAAGCCTAAGCCTAAGCCTAAGCCTAAGCCTAAGCCTAAGCCTAAGCCTAAGCCTAAGCCTAAGCCTAAGCCTAAGCCTAAGCCTAAGCCTAAGCCTAAGCCTAAGCCTAAGCCTAAGCCTAAGCCTAAGCCTAAGCCTAAGCCTAAGCCAAGCCTAAGCCTAAGCCTAAGCCTAAGCCTAAGCCTAAGCCTAAGCCTAAGCCTAAGCCTAAGCCTAAGCCCTAAGCCTAAGCCTAAGCCTAAGCCTAAGCCTAAGCCTAAGCCTAAGCCTAAGCCTAAGCCTAAGCCTAAGCCTAAGCCTAAGCCTAAGCCAGAGTTTTAAGCCTAAGCCAGAGGTTAAGCCTAAGCCTAAGCCTAAGCCCAAGCCTAAGCCTAAGCCTAAGCCTAAGCCCAAGCCTAAGCCTAAGCCTATGCCTAAGCCTAAGCCTAAGCCTAAGCCTAAGCCTTAAGCCTAAGCCTAAGCCTAAGCCTAAGCCTAAGCCTAAGCCTAAGCCTAAGCCAGAGATTTAAGCCTAAGCCTAAGCCTAAGCCTAAGCCTAAGCCTAAGCCTAAGCCCAAGCCTAAGCCTAAGCCTAAGCCTAAGCCCAAGCCTAAGCCTAAGCCTAAGCCTAAGCCTAAGCCTAAGCCTAAGCCTAAGCCTAAGCCTAAGCCTAAGCCTAAGCCTGAGCCTAAGCCTAAGCCTAAGCCTAAGCCTAAGCCTAAGCCCAAGCCTAAGCCCAAGCCTAAGCCTAAGCCTAAGCCTAAGCCTAAGCCTAAGCCTAAGCCTAAGGCTAAGCCTAAGCCTAAGCCTTGAGCCTAAGCCTAAGCCTGAGCCTAAGCCTAAGCCTAAGCCTAAGCCTAAGCCTAAGCCTAAGCCTAAGCCTAGCCTAAGCCTAAGCCTAAGCCAGGAGCCTAAGCCTAAGCCTAAGCCTAAGCCTAAGCCTAAGCCTAAGCCTAAGCCTAAGCCTAAGCCTAAGCCTAAGCCTAAGCCTAAGCCTAAGCCTAAGCCTAAGCCTAAGCCTAAGCCTAAGCCTAAGCCTAAGCCTAAGCCTAAGCCTAAGCCTAAGCCTAAGCCTAAGCCTAAGCCTAAGCCTAAGCCTAAGCCTAAGCCTAAGCCTAAGCCTAAGCCTAAGCCTAAGCCTAAGCCTAAGCCTAAGCCTAAGCCTAAGCCTAAGCCTAAGCCTAAGCCTAAGCCTAAGCCTAAGCCTAAGCCTAAGCCTAAGCCTAAGCCTAAGCCTAAGCCTAAGCCTAAGCCTAAGCCTAAGCCTAAGCCAAGCCTAAGCCTAAGCCTAAGCCAGAGATTTAAGCCTAAGCCTAAGCCTAAGCCTAAGCCTAAGCCTAAGCCTAAGCCTAAGCCTAAGCCTAAGCCTAAGCCTAAGCCTAAGCCTAAGCCTAAGCCTAAGCCTAAGCCTAAGCCTAAGCCTAAGCCTAAGCCTAAGCCTAAGCCTAAGCCTAAGCCTAAGCCTAAGCCTAAGCCTAAGCCTAAGCCTAAGCCTAAGCCTAAGCCTAAGCCTAAGCCTAAGCCTAAGCCTAAGCCTAAGCCTAAGCCTAAGCCTAAGCCTAAGCCTAAGCCTAAGCCTAAGCCTAAGCCTAAGCCTAAGCCTAAGCCTAAGCCTAAGCCTAAGCCTAAGCCTAAGCCTAAGCCTAAGCCTAAGCCTAAGCCTAAGCCTAAGCCTAAGCCTAAGCCTAAGCCTAAGCCTAAGCCTAAGCCTAAGCCTAAGCCTAAGCCTAAGCCTAAGCCTAAGCCTAAGCCTAAGCCTAAGCCTAAGCCTAAGCCTAAGCCTAAGCCTAAGCCTAAGCCTAAGCCTAAGCCTAAGCCTAAGCCTAAGCCCAAGCCTAAGCCTAAGCCTAAGCCTAAGCCTAAGCCTAAGCCTAAGCCTAAGCCTAAGCCTAAGCCTAAGCCTAAGCCTAAGCCTAAGCCTAAGCCTAAGCCTAAGCCTAGAGTAAGCCTAAGCCTAAGCCTAAGCCTAAGCCTAAGCCTAAGCCTAAGCCTAAGCCTAAGCCTAAGCCTAAGCCTAAGCCTAAGCCTAAGCCTAAGCCTAAGCCCCTAAGCCTAAGCCTAAGCCTAAGCCTAAGCCTAAGCCTAAGCCTAAGCCTAAGCCTAAGCCTAAGCCTAAGCCTAAGCCTAGAGCCTAAGCCTAAGCCTAAGCCTAAGAGCCTAAGCCTAAGCCTAAGCCTAAGCCTAAGCCTAAGCCTAAGCCTAAGCCTAAGCCAAGATTTAAGCCTAAGCCTAAGCCTAAGCCTAAGCCTAAGCCTAAGCCTAAGCCTAAGCCTAAGCCTAAGCCTAAGCCCAGCCTAAGCCTAAGCCTAAGCCTAAGCCTAAGCCTAAGCCTAAGACTAAGCCCAAGCTTAAGCCTAAGCCTAAGCCTGAGCCTAAGCCTAAGCCTAAGCCTAAGCCTAAGCCTAAGCCTAAGCCTAAGCCTAAGCCTAAGCCTAAGCCTAAGCCTAAGCCTAAGCCTAAGCCTAAGCCTAAGCGTAAGCCTAAGCCTAAGCCTAAGCCTAAGCCTAAGCCTAAGCCTAAGCCTAAGCCTAAGCCTAAGCCTAAGCCTAAGCCTAAGCCTAAGCCTAAGCCTAAGCCTAAGCCTAAGCCTAAGCCTGAGCCTAAGCCCAAGCCTAAGCCTAAGCCTAAGCCTAAGCCTAAGCCTAAGCCTAAGCCTAAGCCTAAGCCCAAGCCTAAGCCTATGCCTAAGCCTAAGCCTAAGCCTAAGCCTAAGCCTAAGCCTAAGCCTAAGCCAGAGTTTAAGCCTAAGCTTAAGCCTAAGCCTAAGCCTAAGCCTAAGCCTAAGCCTAAGCCAAGCCTAAGCCCAAGCCTAAGCCTAAGCCTAAGCCTAAGCCTAAGCCTAAGCCTAAGCCTAAGCCTAAGCCTAAGCCTAAGCCTAAGCCTAAGCCTAAGCCTAAGCCTAAGCCTAAGCCTAAGCCTAAGCCTAAGCCTAAGCCTAAGCCTAAGCCTAAGCCAGAGATTTAAGCCTAAGCCAGAGCCTTAGCCTAAGCCTAAGCCTAAGCCCAAGCCTAAGCCTAAGCCTAAGCCTAAGCCTAAGCCTAAGCCTAAGCCTAAGCCTAAGCCTAAGCCAGAGGTTTAAGCCTAAGCCTAAGCCTAAGCCCAAGCCTAAGCCTAAGCCTAAGCCTAAGCCTAAGCCTAAGCCTAAGCCTAAGCCTAAGCCTAAGCCAGAGATTTAAGCCTAAGCCTAAGCCTAAGCCTAAGCCTAAGCCTAAGCCTAAGCCTAAGCCTAAGCCTAAGCCTAAGCCTAAGCCTAAGCCTAAGAGATTTAAGCCTAAGCCTAAGCCTAAGCCTAAGCCTAAGCCTAAGCCTAAGCCTAAGCCTAAGCCTAAGCCTAAGCCTAAGCCTAAGCCTAAGCCTAAGCCTAAGCCTAAGCCTAAGCCCAAGCCTAAGCCTAAGCCTAAGCCTAAGCCTAAGCCTAAGCCTAAGCCTAAGCCTAAGCCTAAGCCTAAGCCTAAGCCTAAGCCTAAGCCTAAGCCTAAGCCTAAGCCTAAGCCTAAGCCTAAGCCTAAGCCTAAGCCTAAGCCTAAGCCTAAGCCTAAGCCTAAGCCTAAGCCTAAGCCTAAGCCTAAGCCTAAGCCTAAGCCTAAGCCTAAGCCTAAGCCTAAGCCTAAGCCAGGTTTAAGCCTAAGCCAGAGGTTTAAGCCTAAGCCTAAGCCTAAGCCTAAGCCTAAGCCTAAGCCTAAGCCTAAGCCAAAGCCTAAGCCTAAGCCTAAGCCTAAGCCTAAGCCTAAGCCTAAGCCTAAGCCTAAGCCTAAGCCTAAGCCTAAGCCTAGGCCTAAGCCTAAGCCTAAGCCGGAGATTTAAGCCTAAGCCTAAGCCTAAGCCTAAGCCTAAGCCTAAGCCTAAGCCTAAGCCTAAGCCTAAGCCTAAGCCTAAGCCTAAGCCTAAGCCAAGCCTAAGCCTAAGCCTAAAGCCAAGCCTAAGCCTAAGCCTAAGCCTAAGCCTAAGCCTAAGCCTAAGCCTAAGCCTAAGCCTAAGCCTAAGCCCTAAGCCTAAGCCTAAGCCTAAGCCTAAGCCTAAGCCTAAGCCTAAGCCTAAGATTTAAGCCTAAGCCTAAGCCTAAGCCTAAGCCCTAAGCCTAAGCCTAAGCCTAAGCCTAAGCCTAAGCCTAAGCCTAAGCCTAAGCCTAAGCCTAAGCCTAAGCCTAAGCCTAAGCCTAAGCCTAAGCCTAAAGCCAAGCCTAAGCCTAAGCCTAAGCCTAAGCCAGAGTTTTAAGCCTAAGCCAGAGATTTAAGCCTAAGCCTAAGCCTAAGCCGGAGATTTAAGCCTAAGCCTAAGCTTAAGCCCAAGCCTAAGCCTAAGCCTAAGCCTAAGCCTAAGCCTAAGCCTAAGCCTAAGCCTAAGCCTAAGCCCAAGCCTAAGCCTAACCTAAAGCCAAGCCTAAGCCCAAGCAAGGCCTATGCCTAAGCGTAAGCGTAAGGCTAAGCCTAAGCCTAAGCCTAAGAGCAAACCTAAGCCTAAGCCTGAGCCTAAGCCTAAGCCTAAGCGTAAGCCTAAGCCTAAGCCAGAGATTTAAGCCTAAGCCTAAGCCTAAGCCTAAGCCTAAGCCTAAGCCCAAGCCTAAGCCTAAGCCTAAGCCTAAGCCCAAGCCTAAGCCTAAGCCTATGCCTAAGCCTAAGCCTAAGCCTGAGACTAAGCCCAAGCTTGAGCCTAAGCCTAAGCCTGAGCCTAAGCCTAAGCCTAAGCCTAAGCCTAAGGCTAAGCCCAAGCCTAAGCCCGAGACCAAGCCTAAGCCTGAGCCTAAGCCTAAGCCCAAGCCTAAGCCTAAGCGTAAGGCTAAGCCTAAGCCTAAGCCTAAGCCCAAGCCTAAGCCTAAGCCCAAGCCTAAGCCTAAGCGTAAGGCTAAGCCTAAGCCTAAGCCTAAGCCCAAGCCTAAGCCTAAGCCTAAGCCTAAGCCTAAGCCCAAGCCTAAGCCTAAGCCTAAGCCTAAGCCTATGAGTAAGCCTAAGCCTAAGCCTAAGCCTAAGCCTAAGCCTATGCCTAAGCCTAAGCCTATGAGTAAGCCTAAGCCTAAGCCTAAGCCTAAGCCTGAGAATAAGCCCAAGCTTAAGACTAAGCCTAAGCCTAAGCCTAAGCCTAACCTAAAGCCAAGCCTAAGCCCAAGCAAGGCCTATGCCTAGGCGTGAGCGTAAGGCTAAGCCTAAGCCTGAGCCTAAGAGTAAACCTAAGCCAGAGATTTGAGCCTAAGCCTAAGCCTAAGCCTAAGCCTAAGCCTAAGCCTAAGCCTAAGCCCAAGCCTAAGCCTAAGCCAGAGTTTTAAGCCTAAGCCAGGGGTTTATGCCTAAGCCTAAGCCTAAGCCCAAGCCTAAGCCCGAGACCAAGCCTAAGCCTAAGCCTAAGCCTAAGCCCATGCCTAAGCCTAAGCCTATGCTTAAGCCTCAGCCTAAGCCTAAGACTAAGCCCAAGCTTAAGCCTAAGCCTAAGCCTGAGCCTAAGCCTAATCCTAAGCGTAAGCCTAAGCCTAAGCCAGAGATTTAAGCCTAAGCCTAAGCCTAAGCCTAAGCCTAAGCCTAAGCCTAAGCCTAAGCCCAAGCGTAAGCCTAAGCCTAAGCCTAAGCCTATGAGTAAGCCTAAGTCTAAGCCTAAGCCTAAGCCTAAGCCTAAGCCTAAGCCTAAGCCTAAGTCTAAGCCTAAGCCTAAGCCTAAGCCTAAGCCTGAGAATAAGCCCAAGCTTAAGACTAAGCCTAAGCCTAAGCCTAAGCCTAACCTAAAGCCAAGCCTAAGCCCAAGCAAGGCCTATGCCTAAGCGTGAGCGTAAGGCTAAGCCTAAGCCTAAGCCAGAGATTTAAGCCTAAGCCTAAGCCAGAGGTTTAAGCCTAAGCCAGAGGTTTAGCCTAAGCCTAAGCCTAAGCCCAAGCCTAAGCCCAAGCCCAAGCCTAAGCCCAAGCCTAAGCCTAAGCCTAAGCCTAAGCCAGATGTTTAAGCCTAAGCCAGAGATTTAAGCCTAAGCCTAAGCCTAAGCCTAAGCCTAAGCCTAAGCCTAAGCCTAAGCCAGAGATTTAAGCCTAAGCCTAAGCCTAAGCCTGCCTAAGCCTAGGCGTAAGCCCAAGCCTAAGCCTAAGCCTAAGCCAGAGATTTAAGCCTAAGCCTAAGCCAAAGGTTTAAGCCTAAGCCAGAGGTTTAGCCTAAGCCTAGGCCTAAGCCCAAGCCTAATCCCAAGCCCAAGCCTAAGCCCAAGCCTAAGCCTAAGCCAGATGTTTAAGCCTAAGCCAGAGATTTAAGCCTAAGCCTAAGCCTAAGGCTAAGCCTAAGCCTAAGCCTAAGCCTAAGCCTAAGCCTAAGCCTAAGCCCAAACCCAAGCCTGAGCCTAAGCCTAAGCCTAAGCCTGAGCCTAAGCCGGAGATTTAAGCCTAAGCCTAAGCCTAAGCCCAAGCCTAAGCCCAGTCCTAAGCCTAAGCCTAAGCCTAAGCCCAAGCCTAAGCCTAAGCCTAAGCGTAAGCCTAACCCTAAGCCTAAGCCTAAGCCCTAAGCCTAAGCCTAAGCCTAAGCCTAAGCCAGAGATTTAACCCTAAGCCTAAGCCAGAGGTTTAAGCCTGAGCCAGAGGTTTAAGCCTAAGCCTAAGCCTTAAACTAGGCCTAAGCATAAGCCTGAGACTAAGCCCAAGCCTAAGCCTAAGCCTAAGCCTAAGCCTAAGCCTAAGCCTAAGCCTAAGCCTAAGCCTAAGCCTAAGCCTAAGCCTAAGCCTAAGCCTAAGCCTAAGCCTAGGCGTAAGCCTAAGCCTAAGCCTAAGCCGGAGATTTAAGCCTAAGCCTAAGCTTAAGCCCAAGCCCGAGCCTAAGCCTAAGCCTAAGCCTAAGCCTAAGCCTAAGCCTAAGCCTAAGCCTAAGCCCAAGCGTAAGCCTAACCTAAAGCCAAGCCTAAGCCCAAGCAAGGCCTATGCCTAAGCGTGAGCGTAAGGCTAAGCCTAAGCCTAAGCCTAAGAGCAAACCTAAGCCTAAGCCTGAGCCTAAGCCTAAGCCTAAGCGTAAGCCTAAGCCTAAGCCAGAGATTTAAGCCTAAGCCTAAGCCTAAGCCTAAGCCTAAGCCTAAGCCCAAGCCTAAGCCTAAGCCTAAGCCTAAGCCCAAGCCTAAGCCTAAGCCTCTGCCTAAGCCTAAGCCTAAGCCTGAGACTAAGCCCAAGCTTGAGCCTAAGCCTAAGCCTGAGCCTAAGCCTAAGCCTAAGCCTAAGCCTAAGGCTAAGCCCAAGCCTAAGCCCGAGACCAAGCCTAAGCCTGAGCCTAAGCCTAAGCCCAAGCCTAAGCCTAAGCCTAAGCCAGAGATTTAAGCCTAAGCCTAAGCCTAAGCCTAAGCCTAAGCCTAAGCCTAAGCCTAAGCCCAAGCGTAAGCCTAAGCCTAAGCCTAAGCCTATGAGTAAGCCTAAGTCTAAGCCTAAGCCTAAGCCTAAGCCTAAGCCTAAGCCTAAGCCTAAGTCTAAGCCTAAGCCTAAGCCTAAGCCTAAGCCTGAGAATGAGCCCAAGCTTAAGACTAAGCCTAAGCCTAAGCCTAAGCCTAACCTAAAGCCAAGCCTAAGCCCAAGCAAGGCCTATGCCTAAGCGTGAGCGTAAGGCTAAGCCTAAGCCTAAGCCAGAGATTTAAGCCTAAGCCTAAGCCAGAGGTTTAAGCCTAAGCCAGAGGTTTAGCCTAAGCCTAAGCCTAAGCCCAAGCCTAAGCCCAAGCCCAAGCCTAAGCCCAAGCCTAAGCCTAAGCCTAAGCCTAAGCCAGATGTTTAAGCCTAAGCCAGAGATTTAAGCCTAAGCCTAAGCCTAAGCCTAAGCCTAAGCCTAAGCCTAAGCCTAAGCCAGAGATTTAAGCCTAAGCCTAAGCCTAAGCCTAAGCCTAAGCCTAAGCCAGAGATTTAAGCCTAAGCCTAAGCCTAAGCCTGCCTAAGCCTAGGCGTAAGCCCAAGCCTAAGCCTAAGCCTAAGCCAGAGATTTAAGCCTAAGCCTAAGCCAAATATTTAAGCCTAAGCCAGAGGTTTAGCCTAAGCCTAAGCCTAAGCCCAAGCCTAAGCCCAAGCCCAAGCCTAAGCCCAAGCCTAAGCCTAAGCCTAAGCCTAAGCCAGATGTTTAAGCCTAAGCCAGAGATTTAAGCCTAAGCCTAAGCCTAAGCCTAAGCCTAAGCCTAAGCCTAAGCCTAAGCCTAAGCCAGAGATTTAAGCCTAAGCCTAAGCCAGAGATTTAAGCCTAGGCCTAAGCCTAAGCCTAAGCCTAAGCCTAAGCCCAAACCCAAGCCTGAGCCTAAGCCTAAGCCTAAGCCTGAGCCTAAGCCGGAGATTTAAGCCTAAGCCTAAGCCTAAGCCCAAGCCTAAGCCCAATCCTAAGCCTAAGCCTAAGGCTAAGCCCAAGCCTAAGCCTAAGCCTAAGCCTAAGCCTAACCCTAAGCCTAAGCCTAAGCCCTAAGCCTAAGCCTAAGCCTAAGCCTAAGCCAGAGATTTAACCCTAAGCCTAAGCCAGAGGTTTAAGCCTGAGCCAGAGGTTTAAGCCTAAGCCTAAGCCTAAGCCTAGGCCTAAGCCTAAGCCTAAGCCTTAAACTAGGCCTAAGCATAAGCCTGAGACTAAGCCCAAGCCTAAGCCTAAGCCTAAGCCTAAGCCTAAGCCTAAGCCTAAGCCTAAGCCTAAGCCTGAGCCCAAGCGTAAGCCTAACCTAAAGCCAAGCCTAAGCCCAAGCAAGGCCTATGCCTAAGCGTGAGCGTAAGGCTAAGCCTAAGCCTAAGCCTAAGAGCAAACCTAAGCCTAAGCCTGAGCCTAAGCCTAAGCCTAAGCGTAAGCCTAAGCCTAAGCCAGAGATTTAAGCCTAAGCCTAAGCCAGAGGTTTAAGCCTAAGCCTAAGCCTGAGACTAAGCCCAAGCTTAAGCCTAAGCGTAAGCCTAAGCCTAAGCCTAACCTAAAGCCAAGCCTAGGCCCAAGCAAGGGCTATGCCTAAGCGTGAGCGTAAGGCTAAGCCTAAGCCTAAGCCTAAGAGTAAACCTAAGCCAGAGATTTGAGCCTAAGCCTAAGCCTAAGCCTAAGCCCAAGCCTAAGCCTAAGCCTAAGCCTAAGCCTAAGCCTAAGCCTAAGCCTAAGCCTAAGCCTAAGCCTAAGCCTAAGCCTAAGCCTAAGCCTAAGCCTAAGCCTAAGCCTAAGCCTAAGCCTAAGCCTAAGCCTAGGCGTAAGCCTAAGCCTAAGCCTAAGCCTAAGCCTAAGCCTAAGCCTAAGCCTAAGCCTAACCTAAAGCCAAGCCTAAGCCTAAGCCTAAGCCAGAGTTTTAAGCCTAAGCCAGAGATTTAAGCCTAAGCCTAAGCCTAAGCCGGAGATTTAAGCCTAAGCCTAAGCCTAAGCCCAAGCCTAAGCCTAAGCCTATGCCTAAGCCTAAGCCTAACCTAAAGCCAAGCCTAAGCCCAAGCAAGGCCTATGCCTAAGCGTGAGCGTAAGGCTAAGCCTAAGCCTAAGCCTAAGAGCAAACCTAAGCCTAAGCCTGAGCCTAAGCCTAAGCCTAAGCGTAAGCCTAAGCCTAAGCCAGAGATTTAAGCCTAAGCCTAAACCTAAGCCTAAGCCTAAGCCTAAGCCTAAGCCCAAGCCTAAGCCTAAGCCTAAGCCTAAGCCCTAGCCTAAGCCTAAGCCTATGCCTAAGCCTAAGCCTAAGCCTGAGACTAAGCCCAAGCTTGAGCCTAAGCCTAAGCCTGAGCCTAAGCCTAAGCCTAAGCCTAAGCCTAAGCCTAAGCCTAAGCCCAAGCCTAAGCCCGAGACCAAGCCTAAGCCTAAGCCTAAGCCTAAGCCCAAGCCTAAGCCTAAGCGTAAGGCTAAGCCTAAGCCTAAGCCTAAGCCCAAGCCTAAGCCTAAGCCTATGCCTAAGCCTAAGCCTAAGCCTGAGACTAAGCCCAAGCTTGAGCCTAAGCCTAAGCCTGATCCTAAGCCTAAGCCTAAGCCTAGGCCTAAGCCTAAGCCCAAGCCTAAGCCCGAGACCAAGCCTAAGCCTAACCCTAAGCCTGAGCCCAAGCCTAAGCCTAAGCCTATGCCTAAGCCTAAGCCTAAGCCTGAGACTAAGCCCAAGCTTAAGCCTAAGCCTAAGCCTGAGCCTAAGCCTAAGCCTAAGCGTAAGCCTAGGCCTAAGCCAGAGATTTAAGCCTAAGCTTAAGCCTAAGCCTAAGCCTAAGCCTAAGCCTAAGCCCAAGCCTAAGCCTAAGCCTAAGCCTAAGCCTATGAGTAAGCCTAAGCCTAAGCCTAAGCCTAAGCCTAAGCCTATGCCTAAGCCTAAGCCTATGAGTAAGCCTAAGCCTAAGCCTAAGCCTAAGCCTGAGAATAAGCCCAAGCTTAAGCCTAAGCCTAAGCCTAAGCCTAAGCCTAACCTAAAGCCAAGCCTAAGCGCAAGCAAGGCCTATGCCTAAGCGTGAGCGTAAGGCTAAGCCTAAGCCTGAGCCTAAGAGTAAACCTAAGCCAGAGATTTGAGCCTAAGCCTAAGCCTAAGCCTAAGCCTAAGCCTAAGCCTAAGCCTAAGCCCAAGCCTAAGCCTAAGCCTAAGCCAGAGTTTTAAGCCTAAGCCAGGGTTTTAAGCCTAAGCCTAAGCCTAAGCCCAAGCCTAAGCCCGAGACCAAGCCTAAGCCTAAGCCTAAGCCTAAGCCCATGCCTAAGCCTAAGCCTATGCTTAAGCCTAAGCCTAAGCCTAAGACTAAGCCCAAGCTTAAGCCTAAGCCTAAGCCTGAGCCTAAGCCTAAGCCTAAGCGTAAGCCTAAGCCTAAGCCAGAGATTTAAGCCTAAGCCTAAGCCTAAGCCTAAGCCTTAGCCTAAGCCCAAGCGTAAGCCTAAGCCTAAGCCTAAGCCTATGAGTAAGCGTAAGCCTAAGCCTAAGCCTAAGCCTAAGCCTAAGCCTAAGCCTCAGCCTAAGTCTAAGCCTAAGCCTAAGCCTAAGCCTAAGCCTAAGCCTGAGCCTGCCTAAGCCTAGGCCTAAGCCTAAGCCTAAGCCCAAGCCTAAGCCTAAGCCTAAGCCTGCCTAAGCCTAGGCCTAAGCCCAAGCCTAAGCCTAAGCCTAAGCCAGAGATTTAAGCCTAAGCATAAGCCAGAGGTTTAAGCCTAAGCCAAAGGTTTAGCCTAAGCCTAAGCCTAAGCCCAAGCCTAAGCCCAAGCCCAAGCCTAAGCCCAAGCCTAAGCCTAAGCCTAAGCCTAAGCCAGATGTTTAAGCCTAAGCCAGAGATTTAAGCCTAAGCCTAAGCCTAAGCCTAAGCCTAAGCCTAAGCCAGAGATTTAAGCCTAAGCCTAAGCCTAAGCCTAAGCCTAAGCCTAAGCCAGAGATTTAAGCCTAAGCCTAAGCCTAAGCCTGCCTAAGCCTAGGCCTAAGCCTAAGCCTAAGCCTAAGCCTAAGCCTAAGCCTAAGCCTAAGCCTAAGCCTAAGCCTAAGCCTAAGCCTAAGCCTAAGCCTAAGCCTAAGCCTAAGCCTAAGCCCTAAGCCTAAGCCTAAGCCTAAGCCTAAGCCTAAGCCTAAGCCTAAGCCTGAGCCTAAGCCTAAGCCTAAGCGTAAGCCTAAGCCTAAGCCAGAGATTTAAGCCTAAGCCTAAGCCTAAGCCTAAGCCTAAGCCTAAGCCTAAGCCCAAGCCTAAGCCTAAGCCTAAGCCTAAGCCCAAGCCTAAGCCTAAGCCTAAGCCTAAGCCTAAGCCTAAGCCTAAGCCTAAGCCTAAGACTAAGCCTAAGCCCTAAGCCTAAGCCTAAGCCAGAGATTTAACCCTAAGCCTAAGCCAGAGGTTTAAGCCTAAGCCAGAGGTTTAAGCCTAGGCCTAAGCCTAAGCCTAAGCCTAAGCCTAAGCCTTAAACTAAGCCTAAGCATAAGCCTGAGACTAAGCCCAAACTTAAGCCTAAGCCTAAGCCTAAGCCTAAGCCTAAGCCTAAGCCTAAGCCTAAGCCTAAGCCTAAGCCTAAGCCTAGGCGTAAGCCTAAGCCTAAGCCTAAGCCTAAGCCTAAGCCTTAGCCTAAGCCTAAGCCTAACCTAAAGCCAAGCCTAAGCCTAAGCCTAAGCCAGAGTTTTAAGCCTAAGCCAGAGATTTAAGCCTAAGCCTAAGCCTAAGCCGGAGATTTAAGCCTAAGCCCAAGCCTAAGTCTAAGCCTAAGCCTAAGCCTAAGCCCAAGCCTAAGCCTAAGCCTATGCCTAAGCCTAAGCCTAACCTAAAGCCAAGCCTAAGCCCAAGCAAGGCCTATGCCTAAGCGTGAGCGTAAGGCTAAGCCTAAGCCTAAGCCTAAGAGCAAACCTAAGCCTAAGCCTGAGCCTAAGCCTAAGCCTAAGCGTAAGCCTAAGCCTAAGCCAGAGATTTAAGCCTAAGCCTAAACCTAAGCCTAAGCCTAAGCCTAAGCCTAAGCCCAAGCCTAAGCCTAAGCCTAAGCCTAAGCCCAAGCCTAAGCCTAAGCCTATGCCTAAGCCTAAGCCTAAGCCTGAGACTAAGCCCAAGCTTGAGCCTAAGCCTAAGCCTGAGCCTAAGCCTAAGCCTAAGCCTAAGCCTAAGCCTAAGCCTAAGCCCAAGCCTAAGCCCGAGACCAAGCCTAAGCCTAAGCCTAAGCCTAAGCCCAAGCCTAAGCCTAAGCGTAAGGCTAAGCCTAAGCCTAAGCCTAAGCCCAAGCCTAAGCCTAAGCCTATGCCTAAGCCTAAGCCTAAGCCTGAGACTAAGCCCAAGCTTGAGCCTAAGCCTAAGCCTGATCCTAAGCCTAAGCCTAAGCCTAGGCCTAAGCCTAAGCCCAAGCCTAAGCCCGAGACCAAGCCTAAGCCTAACCCTAAGCCTAAGCCCAAGCCTAAGCCTAAGCCTATGCCTAAGCCTAAGCCTAAGCCTGAGACTAAGCCCAAGCTTAAGCCTAAGCCTAAGCCTGAGCCTAAGCCTAAGCCTAAGCGTAAGCCTAGGCCTAAGCCAGAGATTTAAGCCTAAGCTTAAGCCTAAGCCTAAGCCTAAGCCTAAGCCTAAGCCCAAGCCTAAGCCTATGAGTAAGCCTAAGCCTAAGCCTAAGCCTAAGCCTAAGCCTATGCCTAAGCCTAAGCCTATGAGTAAGCCTAAGCCTAAGCCTAAGCCTAAGCCTGAGAATAAGCCCAAGCTTAAGCCTAAGCCTAAGCCTAAGCCTAAGCCTAACCTAAAGCCAAGCCTAAGCGCAAGCAAGGCCTATGCCTAAGCGTGAGCGTAAGGCTAAGCCTAAGCCTGAGCCTAAGAGTAAACCTAAGCCAGAGATTTGAGCCTAAGCCTAAGCCTAAGCCTAAGCCTAAGCCTAAGCCTAAGCCTAAGCCCAAGCCTAAGCCTAAGCCTAAGCCAGAGTTTTAAGCCTAAGCCAGGGTTTTAAGCCTAAGCCTAAGCCTAAGCCCAAGCCTAAGCCCGAGACCAAGCCTAAGCCTAAGCCTAAGCCTAAGCCCATGCCTAAGCCTAAGCCTATGCTTAAGCCTAAGCCTAAGCCTAAGACTAAGCCCAAGCTTAAGCCTAACCCTAAGCCTGAGCCTAAGCCTAAGCCTAAGCGTAAGCCTAAGCCTAAGCCAGAGATTTAAGCCTAAGCCTAAGCCTAAGCCTAAGCCTTAGCCTAAGCCCAAGCGTAAGCCTAAGCCTAAGCCTAAGCCTATGAGTAAGCGTAAGCCTAAGCCTAAGCCTAAGCCTAAGCCTAAGCCTAAGCCTCAGCCTAAGTCTAAGCCTAAGCCTAAGCCTAAGCCTAAGCCTAAGCCTGAGCCTGCCTAAGCCTAGGCCTAAGCCTAAGCCTAAGCCCAAGCCTAAGCCTAAGCCTAAGCCTGCCTAAGCCTAGGCCTAAGCCCAAGCCTAAGCCTAAGCCTAAGCCAGAGATTTAAGCCTAAGCATAAGCCAGAGGTTTAAGCCTAAGCCAGAGGTTTAGCCTAAGCCTAAGCCTAAGCCCAAGCCTAAGCCCAAGCCCAAGCCTAAGCCCAAGCCTAAGCCTAAGCCTAAGCCTAAGCCAGATGTTTAAGCCTAAGCCAGAGATTTAAGCCTAAGCCTAAGCCTAAGCCTAAGCCTAAGCCTAAGCCAGAGATTTAAGCCTAAGCCTAAGCCTAAGCCTAAGCCTAAGCCTAAGCCAGAGATTTAAGCCTAAGCCTAAGCCTAAGCCTGCCTAAGCCTAAACCTAAGCCTAAGCCTAAACCTAAGCCAGAGATTTAAGCCTAAGCCTAAGCCAGAGGTTTAAGCCTAAGCCAGAGGTTTAGCCTAAGCCTAAGCCTAAGCCCAAGCCTAAGCCCAAGCCCAAGCCTAAGCCCAAGCCTAAGCCTAAGCCTAAGCCTAAGCCAGATGTTTAAGCCTAAGCCAGAGATTTAAGCCTAAGCCTAAGCCTAAGCCTAAGCCTAAGCCTAAGCCTAAGCCTAAGCCAGAGATTTAAGCCTAAGCCTAAGCCTAAGCCTAAGCCAGAGATTTAAGCCTAAGCCTAAGCCTAAGCCTAAGCGTAAGCCTAAGCCTAAGCCAGAGATTTAAGCCTAGGCCTAAGCCTAAGCCTAAGCCTAAGCCTAAGCCCATGCCTGAGCCTAAGCCTAAGCCTAAGCCTATGAGTAAGCCTAAGCCTAAGCCTAAGCTTAAGCCTAAGCCAGAGTTTTAAGCCTAAGCCAGGGGTTTAAGCCTAAGCCTAAGCCTAAGCCCAAGCCTAAGCCTAAGCCTAAGCTTAAGCCCAAGCCCAAGCCTAAGCCTAAGCCTAAGCCTAAGCCTAAGCCTAAGCCTAAGCCCAAGCCTAAGCCTAAGCCTAAGCCTAAGCCTATGAGTAAGCCCAAGCCTAAGCCTAAGCCTAAGCCAGAGTTTTAAGCCTAAGCCAGGGGTTTAAGCCTAAGCCTAAGCCCAAGCCTAAGCCCAAGCCCAAGCCTAAGCCTAAGCCTAAGCCTGAGACTAAGCCCAAGCTTAAGCCTAAGCCTGAGCCTAAGCCTAAGCCTAAGCGTAAGCCTAAGCCTAAGCCTAAGCGTAAGGCTAAGCCTAAGCCTAAGCCTAAGCCTAAGCCCAAGCCTAAGCGTAAGCCTATGCCTAAGCCTAAGCCTAAGCCTGAGACTAAGCCCAAGCTTAAGCCTAAGCCTAAGCCCAAGCCTAAACGTAAGCCTATGCCTAAGCCTAAGCCTAAGCCTGAGACTAAGCCTAAGCCTAAGCGTAAGCCTAAGCCTAAGCCAGAGATTTAAGCCTAAGCCTAAGTCTAAGCCTAAGCCTAAGCCTAAGCCCAGGCCTAAGCATAAGCCTAAGCCTAAGCCTATGAGTAGGCCTAAGCCTAAACCTAAGCCTAAGCCTAAGCCAGAGTTTTAAGCCTAAGCCAGGGATTTAAGCCTAAGCCTAAGCCTAAGCCCAAGCCTAAGCCCGAGACCAAGCCTAAGCCTAAGCCTAAGCCTAAGCCCAAGCCCAAGCCTAAGCCTAAGCCTATGCCTAAGCCTAAGCCTATGAGTGAGCCTAAGCCTAAGCCTAAGCCTAAGCCTGAGACTAAGCCCAAGCTTAAGCCTAAGCATAAGTCTAAGCCTAAGCCTAACCTAAAGCCAAGCCTAAGCCCAAGCAAATCCTATGCCTAAGCGTGAGCGTAAGGCTAAGCGTAAGCCTAAGCCTAAGAGTAAACCTAAGCCAGAGATTTGAGCCTAAGCCTAAGCCTAAGCCTAAGCCTAAGCCTAAGCCTAAGCCTAAGCCTAAGCCTAAGCCTAAGCCTAGGCGTAAGCCTAAGCCTAAGCCTAAGCCTAAGCCTAAGCCTAAGCCTAACCTAAAGCCAAGCCTAAGCCTAAGCCTAAGCCAGAGTTTTAAGCCTAAGCCAGAGATTTAAGCCTAAGCCTAAGCCTAAGCCGGAGATTTAAGCCTAAGCCTAAGCTTAAGCCTAAGCCTAACCTAAAGCCAAGCCTAAGCCCAAGCAAGGCCTATGCCTAAGCGTGAGCGTAAGGCTAAGCCTAAGCCTAAGCCTAAGAGCAAACCTAAGCCTAAGCCTGAGCCTAAGCCTAAGCCTAAGCGTAAGCCTAAGCCTAAGCCAGAGATTTAAGCCTAAGCCTAAGCCTAAGCCTAAGCCTAAGCCTAAGCCTAAGCCCAAGCCTAAGCCTAAGCCTAAGCCCAAGCCTAAGCCTAAGCCTATGGCTAAGCCTAAGCCTAAGCCTGAGACTAAGCCCAAGCTTGAGCCTAAGCCTAAGCCTGAGCCTAAGCCTAAGCCTAAGCCTAAGCCTAAGCCCAAGCCTAAGCCGGAGACCAAGCCTAATCCTAAGCCTAAGCCAGATGTTTAAGCCTAAGCCTAAGCCTAAGCCCAAGCCTAAGCCCAATCCTAAGCCTAAGCCTAAGCCTAAGCCTAAGCCAGATGTTTAAGCCTAAGCCAGAGATTTAAGCCTAAGCCTAAGCCTAAGCCTAAGCCTAAGCCTAAGCCAGAGATTTAAGCCTAAGCCTAAGCCAGAGGTTTAAGCCTAAGCCTAAGCCTGAGACTAAGCCCAAGCTTAAGCCTAAGCGTAAGCCTAAGCCTAAGCCTAACCTAAAGCCAAGCCTAGGCCCAAGCAAGGGCTATGCCTAAGCGTGAGCGTAAGGCTAAGCCTAAGCCTAAGCCTGAGAGTAAACCTAAGCCAGAGATTTGAGCCTAAGCCTAAGCCTAAGCCTAAGCCTAAGCCTAAGCCAGAGATTTAAGCCTAGGCCTAAGCCTAAGCCTAAGCCTAAGCTTAAGCCCAAGCCCAAGCCTAAGCCTAAGCCTATGCCTAAGCCTAAGCCTAAGCCTAAGCCTAAGCCTAAGCCTAAGCCCAAGCCTAAGCCTAAGCCTAAGCCTAAGCCTATGAGTAAGCCCAAGCCTAAGCCTAAGCCTAAGCCAGAGTTTTAAGCCTAAGCCAGGGGTTTAAGCCTAAGCCTAAGCCCAAGCCTAAGCCCAAGCCGAAGCCTAAGCCTAAGCCTAAGCCTGAGACTAAGCCCAAGCTTAAGCCTAAGCCTGAGCCTAAGCCTAAGCCTAAGCGTAAGCCTAAGCCTAAGCCTAAGCGTAAGGCTAAGCCTAAGCCTAAGCCTAAGCCTAAGCCTAAGCCTAAGCCTAAGCCCAAGCCTAAGCCTAAGCCTATGCCTAAGCCTAAGCCTAAGCCTGAGACTAAGCCCAAGCTTAAGCCTAAGCCTATGCCTGAGCCTAAGCCTAAGCCTAAGCCTAAGTCTAAGCCTAAGCCCAAGCCTAAGCCCGAGACCAAGCCTAAGCCTAAGCCTAAGCCTAAGCCCAAGCCTAAGCGTAAGCCTATGCCTAAGCCTAAGCCTAAGCCTGAGACTAAGCCTAAGCCTAAGCGTAAGCCTAAGCCTAAGCCAGAGATTTAAGCCTAAGCCTAAGGCTAAGCCTAAGCCCAGGCCTAAGCCTAAGCCTAAGCCTAAGCCTATGAGTAGGCCTAAGCCTAAGCCTAAGCCTATGAGTAGGCCTAAGCCTAAGCCTAAGCCTAAGCCTAAGCCAGAGATTTAAGCCTAAGCCTAAGCCTAAGCCTAAGCCTAAGCCAGAGATTTAAGCCTAAGCCTAAGCCAGAGATTTAAGCCTAAGCCTAAGCCTAAGCGTAAGCCTAAGCCTAAGCCAGAGGTTTAAGCCTAAGCCTAAGCCTAAGCCTAAGCCTAAGCCTAAACCTAAGCCTGAGCCTAAGCCTAAGCGTAAGCCTAAGCCTAAGCCTAATCCTAAGCCCAAGCCTAAGCCTAAGTCTAAGCCTAAGCCTAAGCCCTAAGCCTAAGAGAAAGCCTAAGCCTAAGCCTAAGCCTAAGCCTAAGCCTAAGCCAGAGATTTTAGCCTAAGCCTAAGCCTAAGCCTAAGCCAGATGTTTAAGCCTAAGCGTAAGCCTGAGACTAAGCCCAAGCTTAAGCCTAAGCGTAAGCCTAAGCCTAAGCCTAACCTAAAGCCAAGCCTAGGCCCAAGCAAGGGCTATGCCTAAGCGTGAGCGTAAGGCTAAGCCTAAGCCTAAGCCTAAGAGTAAACCTAAGCCAGAGATTTGAGCCTAAGCCTAAGCCTAAGCCTAAGCCTAAGCCTAAGCCTAAGCCCAAGCCTAAGCCTAAGCCTAAGCCTGAGCCAGAGTTTTAAGCCTAAGCCAGGGGTTTAAGCCTAAGCCTAAGCCTAAGCCCAAGCCTAAGCCCGAGACCAAGCCTAAGCCTAAGCCTAAGCCTAAGCCCAAGCCTAAGCCTAAGCCTATGCCTAAGCCTAAGCCTAAGCCTGAGACTAAGCCCAAGCTTAAGCCTAAGCCTAAGCCTGAGCCTAAGCCTAAGCCTAAGCGTAAGCCTAAGCCTAAGCCAGAGATTTAAGCCTAAGCCTAGGCCTAACCCTAAGCCTAAGCCTAAGCCCAAGCCTAAGCCTAAACCTAAGCCTAAGCCTATGAGTAAGCCTAAGCCTAAGCCTAAGCCTAAGCCTAAGCCTAAGCCCAAGCCTAAGCGTAAGCCTAAGCCTGCCTAAGCCTAGGCCTAAGACCAGGCCTAAGCCTAAGCCTAAGCCAGAGATTTAGCCTAAGCCTAAGCCTAAGCCCAAGCCTAAGCCCAAGCCCAAGCCTAAGCCCAAGCCTAAGCCTAAGCCTAAGCCTAAGCCAGATGTTTAAGCCTAAGCCAGAGATTTAAGCCTAAGCCTAAGACTAAGCCTAAGCCTAAGCCTAAGCCTGAGCCAGAGATTTAAGCCTAAGCCTAAGCCTAAGCCTAAGCCTAAGCCTAAGCCTAAGCCTAAGCCAGAGATTTAAGCCTAAGCCTAAGCCAGAGGTTTAAGCCTAAGCCTAAGCCTAAGCCTAAGCCTAAGCCTAAGCCCAAGCCTAAGCCCGAGACCAAGCCTAAGCCTAAGCCTAAGCCTAAACCCAAGCCTAAGCCTAAGCCTAAGCCTAAGCGTAAGCCTAAGCCTAACCCTAATCCTAAGCCTAAGCCTAAGCCTAACCCTAAGCCTAAGCCTAAGCCCTAAGCCTAAGAGAAAGCCTAAGCCTAAGCCTAAGCCTAAGCCAGAGATTTTAGCCTAAGCCTAAGCCTAAGCGTAAGCCTAAGCCTAAGCCTAAGCCTAAGCCTAAGCCCTAAGCCTAAGCCAAAACCTAAGCCTAAGCCTAAGCCTAAGCCTAAGCCTAAGCCTAAGCCAAAGATTTAAGCCTAAGCCTAAACCAGAGGTTTAAGGCTAAGCCTAAGCCTAAGCCTAAGCCTAAGCCTTAAACAAAGCCTAAGCATAAGCCTGAGACTAAGCCCAAGCCTAGGCCTAAGCCTAAGCCTAAGCCTAAGCCTAACCTAAAGCCAAGCCTAAGCCTAAGCCTAAGCCAGAGTTTTAAGCCTAAGCCAGAGATTTAAGCCTAAGCCTAAGCCTAACCTAAAGCCAAGGCTAAGCCTAAGCCTAAGCCAGAGTTTTAAGCCTAAGCCAGAGATTTAAGCCTAAGCCTAAGCCTAAGCCTAAGCCTAAGCCTAAGCCTGAGCCCTAAGCCTAAGCCTAAGCCTAAGCCCAAGCCTAAGCCCAAGCCCAAGCCTAAGCCTAAGCATAAGCCTGAGACTAAGGCCAAGCCTAAGCCTAAGCCTAACCTAAAGCCAAGCCTAAGCCTAAGCCTAAGCCAGAGTTTTAAGCCTAAGCCAGAGATTTAAGCCTAAGCCTAAGCCCAAGTCTAAGCCCAAGCCTAAGCCTAAGCCTAAGCCCAAGCCCAAGCCTAAGCCTAACCTTAAGCCTAAGCCAGAGATTTAAGCCCAAGCCTAAGCCCAACCCCAAGCCTAATCCTGAGCCTAAGCCTAAGCCTTAAACTAAGCCTGAGCATAAGCCCGAGACTAAGCCCAAGGCTAAGCCTAAGCCTAAGCCTAAGCCTAACCCTGAGCCTAAGCGTAAGCCTAAGCGTAAGCCTAAGCCTAAGCCTAAGCCTAAGCCTAAGCCTAAGCCCGAGCCTAAGCCTAAGCCTAAGCCTAAGCCTAAGCCTAAGCCCAAGCCAAAGCCTAACCTGAAGCCAAGCCTAAGCCTAAGCCGGGGATTTAAGCCTAAGCCTAAGCCTAAGCCCAAGCCTAAGCCTAACCTGAAGCCAAGCCTAAGCCCAAGCAAGGCCTATGCCTAGGCGTGAGCGTAAGGCTAAGCCTAAGCCTAAGCCTAAGAGTAAACCCAAGCCAGAGATTTGAGCCTAAGCCTAAGCCTAAGCGTAAGCCTAATCCCAGGCCTAAGCTTAAGCCTAAGCCAGAGATTTAAGCCCAAGCCTAAGCCCAACCCCAAGCCTAATCCTAAGCCTAAGCCTAAGCCTTAAACTAAGGCTAACCATAAGCCTGAGACTAAGCGTAAGCCTAAGCCCAAGCATAAGCCTTAGCCTAAGAATAGGCTTAAGCCTAAGCCTAAGCTCAAGCCAAAGCCCAAGCCTAAGCCCAAGCAAAAGCCCAAGCCTACGCTTAAGCCTAAGTTTTAAGCCTAAGCTTAAGCCTAAGTCTAAGCCTAAGCCTATGCCTGCTTAAGCGTTAGCCGAAGAATAAGCCTATGCGTAAGTCTAAGTCTAAGCTTAAGCATGAGCATAATCCTAACTCTTAGCCTGGGACTAAGCCTAAGCCTAGTCCTAGACTTAAGCCTGGGTATAGGTTTAAGCATAAGCCTATGCCTAAGACTAAGCTTGAGCCTAAGCCTAAGCCTAGATCTAGGCTTAAGCCTAAGCCTAAGCCTAAGCCCAAGCATAAGCTTAAGTCTAAGGCTGAGCCTAAGCTTAAGCCTATGCCTAAACCTAGGCCTAAGCCGGAACATAAGCCAAGTCTAGGCCTAAGCTTAAGCCTAGGGCTAAAATAAGCCTAGGCCTAAGCCTAAGTCTAGGCCCAAGCCTAAGCTCTGCCTATGCCTAAGCGTAAGCGTAAGCCTAAGCCTAAGCCTAAGCCTCAGCCTGAATCTAAGCCCCTAGGCCTAGGCCTAAGCTTAAGCGTAAGCCTTAGCCTGAGCTGAGCATGATCCTAAGTCTAAGCCTAGGGCTAATCCTAAGGTAAGCATAAGCCTAAGCCTAAGCCTAAGTCTTATTTTTAGCCTTGGCCTTAGCATTAGCCTAAGCCAAATCCTATTCCTAAGCCTGAGCCTATTCCTGAGCCTATGCCCTATGCCTGAACCTGAGCGTGAAATTCAGGATCAGCCTTAGCCTAAGCCTGAGCCCAAGCCTAAGCCTAATTGTTTGCCCAGCCTGAGCCCCAAGCCTAAAGCGGTAGCCTAAACCTATCTCTTAGCCTTGGTCTAATCCTGAGGTTGACTCTAAGCCCTAGCCTATAGTTGAGACTAAGCTTGAGCCTAAGCCTAAACCTCAATCTAACCTCTAAGCCTATGGCGAAGCCCTAAGCTTAAGCGTTTTAAGCTTTGGCCCAAGCCTAAAATAGTTTATTCGGAAGCCGGTGACTAAGCCTAAGCGCTGAGGCTATGTTTGAGCCCAAGGCTATTTATAAGCCTAAACCTGAGCCTAAACGTATGAATAAGCCTAGGCCTCGGGCTGAACCTAAGCCTTAGCCCAATCCTAAGCCAAGGTCTAAGTCTGAGGTTGAGTCTAAGCTTGAGGATAAGGCTAAGCATACCCAAGGCTAAGGCTAAGCCTAAAGCGGAGCCTAAAGCTAAGCCTAACCATAAGTCTAAGCGCGAGGCCAAGCCTAAATTTTAGCCAAGGCCTAGGCTAAGGCTCATCTATACCTGAGCCTAAGCCTAAGCCTAAGCCTTCTTCCATGCCTCAGCTTAAGCTCAAGCCTGAGCCTAAGCCGATGCGTAAGCCTAAGCCTGTGCCTAAACCTAAGCCTGGGCCTGATGATAGGCCGATGCCTTATCCCAAGCTCAAACGTAACCCTCTTCTCAAGGTTTTACTGAAGTGTAGGATGAAACTTATTCGGTAGCCTAAACCTGAGCCTAAGCCGTCATCCTAATGTGAGGCCTGAGCATAATCTTAAGTCTCAGTCTAGGCCTAAGCCTCGGCGTGAGCCCTAAGAGAATGAATGAGCCTGATCCTTTGCCTTATTGGAAGCCTGAGCTTCGGCCTGAGGCTATGTTTAAAGCATAAGCCTTGAGCCATGAGCCTAGGCTTGAGCTCAGGCTTAGGTGTAAGCTTGAATTTAAGCCTGGGTGCATGTTTAGGCTTAAGCCTAGGCTATTGAACATAAGCCTAAGCCTAAGCATTAGCCTAGGCGTGAGCTGAAGGTTAAGCCGAGGCCTCAGCCTATGCCCAGGTTTAAGCCTCAAGCGTTTGCCTGACCCTAAATCTGAGCTAATGCCAAGTGCTGATCCTGTGCTTAAACTATCGAGCCTAAACCTTCTTCCGAGCACAAATTTAAGATTAAGCCTAAAGCCTAAACCTGTGTATAAATCTAAGCTTGAGCCTTAATTCGAGGCTTGAGCCTAAGCCTGAGCTTATGCCTCATCCTGAGCGTGCCTAAGCCCAGGCCTAAGACTAAGCTCAGGCCTAATGTAGAGCCCGAGCCGAAACCTAGTGCATTTGCGTGTGTGTCTCTGCGTGTCTGTGTCGCTGCGTGTCGGTGTCCGTATGTGTCCGTGTGTATGAGTGTTTGTCTGGCCTATGTTTGTGTTCGTCTACGTCCGTGTGTGCTTGTTCTGCGTGTGTCTGTGTATCTGTGCCTATGTGTCCGAACGTCTGTGTCTGTGTACATTGTTATGTATGCGTAGTGCGTGCTGTTGCGTGATTTTCCTGTGTCGTGTGGCATGTGGTGCGTTTCTGTGTCCTGATGTGTGTGGTGGTGGTATTTGTGTTGGAGGCTGGGGGAGGGGGGGTTGTTAGGGAAGGAGCAGCCTAGCTTGCGATGTGTAGAGGGGGGGTGTTGAATTAGCAGCGGCCTACCTTTTTTTGTATAGAGGGGGTCGTATCCCCTTGTTCCCACTGGAAGGGATATAGCGAGCACCTGATGCGAGTATGTTGTTTAGTTCTTCGCCAACTGTATTTGCGAACGTCGAAGGCGCGAACGGGTTGTGTTGCACTCCGCCCGTTGTGTCGTACGTTATACGAACGGGGCGCAAATAACTGTCCGGTGTAGCGCAGATGCGTGTGCGCTCGGTATCGCCGCACATGTTGCTACGCGCATCATCAACTATTATCTCAGTTCCATGTGGAGCAATTTTGATGCGGTTTTCAGAGAGCCCCTTGGAGTGATCTGGGGAAACATGTTTCCCGTGGGAGGATGTGCGCGCGCTGTGCGAAACGGCATGCGTTTTGTTGTCCGCCATCATGAGCTGTCCTGTGTAATATCTTGACTGCAGATGGACCGATTTCTAACTGCTTTTTTGCAAAAGTCCATAAGAGGTGGAAAAGTGTGATTCGGTGTTGCTTCACGTAGAAGAACGCTAATTGTTAACAGATCATTGTTTTGATGTTATTCAAGCTTGAAGCTATGAGATTGCGACGTAAACGTGTCTGTTGAGAATAGTATTAGAATCGAGTCAACTCTAAATAGTTCGCCATATAAGTAAGTAGCCGAGGCGTCAAAGTGCTTTAATGAAAAAAGTAAAAAAAAACCATCGAATTGAAGAACTTTCTTTACGGAATAATAAAGGATATCTTCTAGATATGAGCACTTTCGAGAATTGTTGTTAAGGTGATGAGCGCATCCATATATAAGCCAGAGACGATCCAAGCCGTATGGAAGACGATGAATCGATTTTGGGAGACGGCTTTCAAGACTGGACTGTTGTTGGAGCGTCGAAACGAGCAACTAACGACATGGATGTGGACTCACGTCCAAGATGAAATTATGGCCGTCTTCAGGCGACATCCTGAAGTGCTGAAAAAGGTTACTATAAATTGTCGCCTTCGTTCTCTAGGTGTTCCCGGGAAGATATGAAAAACGTGGCATGATCAGAAAATGCTAAATAGTATTGCTTAAGAGGGAAGGGGATGATTTTAGGCGTGCACAAATTGTTCGAAGTGCATCTGAAGATGTGGATGCGGTCCCTCTCCCCCACCGCCCTCCCCTTTGCACCCCACATCTCCCAACTCACTTCTACCAACCTCATTGACGAAATGTTTTTAGAGCATGTGCTCTCGACGGGGGTATTCGTTTCATTGCGCACATTGCACGTTTGCTTTTCAGGCACCTGCTTTGGAACGAGATATCCGCCATGGGAAGATTACACCTGGCTGGGCCGCTGAATCTTTATTGCGTACGTTTTTTGGTCTCTAGCTATTAATCTGCTTGAGATTAGGATTTCCCTCTCTGAAGACTTCGTTTTCCCTACAGTCTTGTCTTCTTTTTTATCTAAGCCAGAACTCTTCATCTTCATCTTTTCTCGATTATCTTTTTTTCCACAGAACTTTAAAATTCTACTCGTCGGGAAAATTTGAAATGCCGAATTATCCCTGTGGCAAATGACCAAGGCGATTTCTGATTTGTCTCTGATTCACATCTTTTTGTTGTTTTGTGAGTTTCCCTCTTAATGCATTTTTCTTTCAAACTTGTGGCGGTTCGTGAGGCACTTATGTGCTGCTGTCTGGTTTTGACATTTGGCTTCATTTAACTGAATGATCATGAGAGGTGATAAGCCATGCCATATTATGTTGTAACTGAGCCTATCGTCCATTTTAGGAATATAGAAACGGAATTTCTTTGGAGAAAAGTGTTCTTAAAATCTTATGGCAGGTTTGGGAGCGGACTTTGCGGTCGCTCCATGTTTACGGTCAGTCAATAAAGAATTCGTTGGTGAATCGGCTTGATTGGCCTTTTTAAGACGTATGATTGTTTCGGTATGGTCTGTTCCGATGTACGAACCCGGTTGCTTATTGCTGCCCAGGAGCTTACAATTTATTCGAGCTTGAAACGAATTTCGGGTCTTTAAGGAAGGCTGGTTGCAAGAATGTGCGAGTTTGAAAGTCCTACTGTTCTTACTTTTTAGAGTTTGTAGTTTACGAGTTTGACTTCCGGTGTGCATGGACCTTTCCACCATTAAAATTGCAGCGACATCTGTGTCAGTCTGTTGAAATTTATCTCTTTATATTGATTATCGGTGAATGTCCTTAGAATGAATTGCGTTACTCGTGTCGGGATTAGTTGCCTGGTCCTGTAAATAAGTCACTTTTTAGCGGGTGATTTCTATTATTCTTCATTAATGATTTACTAGTATGCAAATTCAGCTTTTTTGGTAGCACTGTTTGGTTTTCTGCTCGTTTGTTTTAATCACTCACAATGCGCTCGGTGTTATGAAACAGATTTCATTGCGTGTGGCCTGAGTTTTCGAATATGCGTTCTGTGTCGCCAGGTGGACGGCTTATTTTTCAGGCTGTGTTTAGCTATTGAGAGTGAATTTGTTTTTGCTTTGATACGTACTGTGTCCTCGGAGAAAGAACGATAGGGTCTTGAAAAAGATTGGTGCGATCAGCTTATTATTTATATTCCAAGAGTGTTGATAGTTCTCGTGTCAGCCTTGTTGTTCTCGTTAAAGAGCGTAGAATATTTCATTGGCTAAGAACTATCTTATAAAAAACATTTAATAACGGCGGAAGTGCAAATAATACCTAGGGTAATTGGAGTTTAGTACTGTCCGGAATGAACAACCATTACTTGTGGAGCACGCTACTCGTCTCATTTTCGTTCCAGGTCGTCTCATTTTTGCCTTCAAGAATGATTTATCATCCTTGGGGGCGAAAAGCGATATGCATATAAGAGACGGTAAAACGAGGAATGTGTGTCATGGTGGGGGTAGGTATATTAGTGGACTTTTCAATAGCAGTTGGGGAGATCCGTGACGTTTTTTAGATGGGATTGAGATTGAGGCAGTCATAGGAAAAATGGTTGGGAGGATGGGTTATGGGGATGGCAGTAATTAATTTGATTTCCACGAAGGTCCTGCATTTCCAAGTGTTGTATCGACGCCTGTTTATTTAGCAGGATTTTACATGTGTTTCTCACCGCATCTCCACGCAATCCTACTCCGGCCACATAAATCCCTTTGCAGTATTCTCCTTCATGCATATCGTTGTTTCCTGCACCCTTGCACAAAGGCTATGTTTGCACGCCATGTTGTGGATCCTGGCAGGTTAAATATTTTTTGTCCAGTTCTTTTTGCCTCCTTTCTCCACCCCGTTACCTTTAAGCTATGTCACCTCTCAAATTTCTTTGTTACGCTACTATTAATTTAGAATTGCAAATTTTCTCACTGCCTCCTGTCCCCTATCCGAGCAGCAGCCGCTGAGTTTTGCTCACTTATCAAATTTATTCGATTATTTCCCCTACTCTGTTCCATTTTATGGGGAATTTCGAGGATCTTCTATCCCTTCCTTCTCTCCTCTCCACTGCTCGATGGCCACTGTTCTTTATGTCATACTTACACATTTTATGTAAATTCCTTCGTTATATTATGTTCCCGGAAGGATTTCATGTGGCTTCTTGAGGACATTGGAAGTTCACGCGACCTCCTTCTTATCGAACAAGCCAAGCATTTGGCCTTTTCATCTACTGCCTATGCAGAATTTCCACAATCCTGACTCCCCTTTCTGCTAACCAGTTTTGGCTGTTGGTAGTGTTTTGTGCTTGACTCATGCTTAAATATCTCATGTGTCTGTGTATTCTCCGATTATGAGTGGCTGGCTTTGAATTCTTAATACCCCCTTCCGTCTTTCCCATCTTCCGCTTTAGCTGTAGCTTACCTACAGTACATGTTGAGTAACATGCTCTTCTTGAATAGGTGCTACCTTCGACCATTACATGAAATGCTTTTTCTACAATATTATCGCTTCATGGCTGCCAGACAGGAAGGGTGAATGGTATCCACCACCCTGCTAGCAGTTATTTCCTTGGTCAGGAGAGCTCGGAACCATGCCAGGACCGTCGCTGTTAGATTACTTCGGCCTAGTACCGGGTTGTCGGTTGACAGAATGATTTTCGCAACAGGATGGTGAAACTTGTTGCATGTGATGATGTGACGATTTTTGCATGTGAGGATAGCCCAGAAGCAATATTTGTTCTAGTAAAATATTCAGTTTTTTTTCCAGTGGTAGTCCGATGTGGAAATACTTTAGATAGAATAGTCAAAATGTGATATTTCGCTGTCAGATAGGTGCAGTACCTCCAACATCGCGTCCCAAAATGTTTCCAACACAAATGATCCGAAGACCGCCATTGAAATCTGAGCAGGGATTGACATTCAGTCATAATAATCATATGACCACATATACAGGAGATGGCAAGGAATTTTCACCTTTGGTTAGCTCTTTCGGCTCTATAGGTTGATGTAGGAGTGTTTTTTTTTTGAACTCCGTGTGGTTATGTTGTTTAGACCTATGAAATTTGGTGGATGTTCTCCAGCGAGCGGTCGAGTTATTCGGGCAGAGGTCCGATTTTCGTACTTAAGCATTTTTTGCTCATCTTTTTGTTGGTTTCTTCGATTTTGGATGTTTTTTCTGAAGTGTATGGGTGGCATTGTGAGCTATCGTGGAAAGTGAGCGTGGATTTGCGAAAGAAATCCTGAATATGAAAATTTTTCCGAAATACCTTTAAAGCTTGTGGAAAGCAATCCGTAAAATTTTGTCACTTTTGGATTTCTTGACGGATTTTATAGGATCTCACGGGAATTTTGGTCTGAATGTGCTGGTGAAGAAAGTTCATGTATATTTGGTGATTCAGTAGAGATATCCCTTTGGAAACTGGAAAATTAAGTTTAGGCATATCTCGGCTTGAATTGGACTAATCGGGCTGGGATTTTTTTGCTACCCGTTGCTCAGGACTGCATGTACCATTCCCGATAAAGGCCGGGCAGGGGTGGGGGAATTGTCAACTTGACTCTTATAGCTATTTTCCTGTTAGCCTCCACTTCCCTCATCAGCTACAAATTTGGTAGATCGGAATGGTAGATCGAAAATCAGTGGTAGACCAAACCACTGTAGATCAAAAATCAGTGATAGGTTAGACCGTGTCAGAGCAAAACCGCTGGTAGGCCGAACCATGGTAGGTCAAAAACCCATGGTAGACCGAAAACCAGTGATGTATCGAAAATTGGCGGTAAGTCAAGCCATGGTAGAGCAAAGATCAATGGTAGATCAAAAAATGGCGGGAAATCAAACCATGGTAGATCAAAATCACTTGCAGATCAAAAACTTGGCGGGAAACAAGGTCATGGTAGATTAAAAATTGGTGGTAGATCAAAGAATTGGCGGGAGATCAAACCATGGTAGGTCAAAAGTCAATGGTAGATCAAAGAATTGGCGGGAAATCAAATCATGGTAGGTCAAAAGTCAATGGTAGATCAAAAAATTGGCGGGAAATCAAACCATGGTAGGTCAAAAGTCAATGGTAGATCAAAAAATTGGCGGGAAATCAAGCCGTGGTAGGTCAAAAGTCAATGGTAGATCAAAAAGTTGGCGGGAAATCAAACCGTGGTAGATCAAAAAGCACTGGTAGACCAAAAAATTGGCGGGAAATCAAACCGTGGTAGATCAAAAAGCACTGGTAGATCAAAAAATTGGCGGGAAATCAAACCGTGGTAGATCAAAAATCACCGGCAGATCAAAAAATTGGCGGGAGATCAAACCACGGTAGGTCAAAAGTCAATGGTAGATCAAAAAGTTGGCGGGAAATGAAACCACGGTAGGTCAAAAGTCAGTGGTAGATCAAAAAGTTGGCGGGAAATCAAACCACGGTAGGTCAAAAGTCAGTGGTAGATCAAAAGATTGACGGGAAATCAAACCGTGGTAGATCAAAAAGCACCGGTAGATCAAAAAATTGGCGGGAAATCAAACCGTGGTAGATCAAAAATCACCGGCAGATCAAAAAACTGGCGGGAAATCAAACCATGGTGGATCAAAAGTTAATGGTAGGTCAAACCATGATAGGCCAAAAATCAGTCTATCGCGATTCTCGACCCACCAATGATTTATTCTGTCTCGTCTGCTGCGTTCGCGAGCGCCGCGGACGCCAGACTGCTGCTTGCCACTTTCGATTCATGATATTCCTAACTCGCAATTTTGACTCATTCGAATTCGCGTTAGTCGCACAAAAATCTCTCAAAAAATGAAGTCGTCTTCCATTTACCGCCTATAACAGGGCCGTAAATGGAATTGGAAACGTTATATTTATTCACTCCAACAATGCCACATATATGCAATACAATTTAGAAATGGTGACATCTAGCAAAAAAACAGAACAAGGAAAAATGAAACTCCTGCATTAAATGATTATGAATTTTCATGGAAATGTTAATAGGAAGCGTATTTATAGACACTTATTACACCGAAGAAGCGACGCGAAGCTTACACCGAAGCTTCAATCTGCGAGCTTACCGCTGCCTCAAATCTCCCCCGAAGTTCAACCTCATCTTCCCTACTTATCTCTCCTTCGAGGAACAATCCGGCATAAATTCCTTTTTTAGAAGAAGCAGCAAACAAAAGTCAGTCTCACATTGATAGTAATAATATTAATAGCGTAATTTAATGACCACTTTTATAATACAATCGAGCAATACAACAGTCTACGTGGACAGTTTCCGCTCATTCAGAATATCACAGTGCAGAGGACCATAATTCAGCAAATGCTGCTGTGCATACAACAATAAATCGTTGCCTCATTGAAAATTCTTGTAAACCTCCGATGCAGCTTCAGTCTCCCTCTCAATCAATGATCGAAACAACTACACTGCGCTTTCCTCCCCTTCTTGCCTACGAAACTCATTCCTTTCAGGTAATCGAAATTAAATCATAAAATAGAATAAAGGCATTAAATAAAATAACAAACAGTAATTCGGCAACACAAAGTTCATTGAGGCAATGATTTACAAATGCAACTCGAAAAGAGCACATGCATTCGCATTAATTAGAGCAATATATCGAGAGACGTTTTTTGAGGAATCCATAAATAAAGTGCATAAAAGATTGACAAAGGCACATTAAGCGCTATATGAAAAGCCTCAATTCCGCAGCACTGATATCGAGCTGAAAAATTTCTACATAGGTGGCCAATGACCAATAATTGGTGAGAGTGGACGGAGCACTTGGAATCCAGCACTACATCGTGCAAATCATATATAGAAAAACAAAAGTGAAGCAAAACTAATCGCAAACGGCTTTATGGTAGTCCTGAAATGTAAATCAAACGCGTTAGCTACCATTTTCTGGCTTGAAAATGCGACGTCAAAAGGAATTCGCCTCCTACGATCAATCATTGCACAATCAAGAACGCAAGCTTTTCATCTGAAATTTAAACAAAATTTATTTGTAAGGAGCTTCCAATGCACCACAAAGCCGATTTTGCACTGCGGCTACGGCCTCGACCATCAATCCGCCATGTGCCATCGACATGGGTCTGTGGTCTAAGTCTTGGGTTGTCACCAAAAACTAATTGGAGATGTTTGCACCGTTTCCAGTTTTCACCAAAACCAAACTGTTAAATTTCAAGAGTGCATCCCCTTGCTAAGAAGTGGAAACCGACAATGGTTACTCCAATTATTTCCTTCTCCTTTTCCTCTTACTTTCTCCCAACAATTCAACTCATGTTGCCTTGAAAATATCATTGTGCAAATTTTCAAAATAAGGATGCTTTGGATGCAGCCGAGCGGCCGCACTGAAGCACGCCGATTACCTAAGTTGAAGCTAAAAGCTATTTCACGCTTCACTCCTCATCATAAACAGAAAGAATAGTTGCCATTTACGAATAGTCATATGATCGGTGAAAAGATTCAATAGCACATTGAAAAATCAAATAACAACAATAACATGAAGTTATCTGTTCGCTATTCATACTTTCTTACCAAAATCGCTACAAGTTAAAGTCCCATGTTTTTGGAGCTTAAATAACCGTCCCCTTAAGAAGACTTGAAATAGTGTTGAAAGTTCCCCTGCTGACGACATCTCAAGGTGTAGTGGTGGAATACCTGCCGAGAATTAAACATAATGAGGTAATCAGATGCGACCTTGTTCACGGTCATGCGATACGAATACGACTTCAAAAAAATCTTTCTCCTATTCACTTAGTCAAACGAACACTGCAGTCAAAATAGCCAGTTAACGCTTCTTTTACGGCATCGCCAAAGTAGGGAAACATTGCTCGCTTCTCAGAAAAGTAGGGAAATTTACTGCAAAATTTCAGTGGATATATCTACCTTAACGAATATATACATAAGAATTGTTCATCGTAATATGCGACTAGAAAAATTTTTTGGAAACGAAACAATCAATACGGCTAGGTAGCAGCTTCTCCCGTTGCTATGAGAGTACAACTAAATAAAGAAAAGAAACGAATTCGACCACTTTACTAGGTTATCTTGGTTCGCCCATTCCCAAAACCTTCAAAAACTAAGAGCAATTTTTTAAAAGTCGAAAAATACAGAGAGCAAATTTGAAAACTAATGAATTCAAAGCGAAAATTGGATTCATATTTTTTCACATAAATATAATGAATTCACATTTATGTGAAAAAAAAGAACTCAAAATCATATACCATCATTAGGAGCTCACATGGTTGGAAAATGAACATATTAGGGAACAAGACCTAAAAAATAAACATAACAATAGTTTTGCAAATGAAAAGAAAAAGCTTAACAAGTAACATAATCGAGAAAGCGTTGATCAAGCACCCATCTAAACCACGACACTTAATGCCAAGCTTGTTTTCTCGACAATGGTAGTAGCTTAAATTTATCATATATCAATAACAATTAAATGAATAAATATTTTTGGATAGAGGGCGCTTGAAACAACTATTTTCGATAATAGTGGGAAAAAGGAAAACTACTAAAGCTGACTGAATAACATGAAAGGAGATGCTGAATCACACGGGATGTAATCATTTATCGTCGTAATTTGCTCTCATATTTGCGACTATGCTATGAAAAGACTTGGGAAAAATTAGAAGTCTACTTACAAGGTGGGCAAAATATTTGGCAGGTCGTATGTGAGCTGCCATAAATAAAAAAAGATTAATATTTTTTGTTCTCCTAGCCATTAGACAAATAAATAAGACACCGCTGCAATGCCTAGAATATCAACTTCGAACTAATAATCGTAAGTCCTATGCACAATAGAAGGTTAATTCAGGTGTTTCGCTTATCACAAATTAGCATATACTTGAACTCATAGGCAATATAGCAAATATGAGAGGGAATGCCCAAAAGTATTAGTGGTGAAAAAAAAACAGGTGAGCTCAATCCTCATTCATACAAAGAAACCTGCATTGCCTTGCGCTGCCGATGACATCGCATTTGCCACACTTGCCATCCTGCATTGTGGCAACGATTGCATTGCTACGCGATAAAAACGTTGATCAGAACGATTCTGGGTGCGTTGTAGTGTTGTCATCGGCCTAGAAAAATACATCTTCATCAAAAAACCTTGCCAATAAACGTAGTGAATTTCTACATTCCCGAATCTTGCTAAGAAAATCACCTAAAAATTACCCAATAACAATAAAACGTACCAGTCTTATCAATAAAGATAATAAATCCCATGAAATCTTTTTTGATATTGCAGAAGAAAATGCATCATTTCATGTATAGCTCAGGAGTTTTGACTTTTTGCGAAGTGTCCAGGTACATCAGGAGGCGGCTCTATTTTAATCCACAGAGATATTAGAACAGGCGCGCCTTTTTCATTCCCAGAGACAGCAAAGGAAGTGCTTCACTTATTAAACGTATAAATGAAAATGCGCATAACAATAGGCGATAGGCATGACCAAACAGTGGAAAACTGGAAACAGCAAAGCACTGAAGATGAAGTAGAGGCTAAGAACCATCTATAGTCGTTCCAAAAACCTAATAAAATTCACTATTATAAACCGGAAGTGGGTATTATTCAAGAACGGACACAATTTTTCATTAGCTCCCCATACATGACGAATCCTCGACTCAAAGTAAAATAATAGGTGAAAACGAGAAAGAGTTGCAAATTTAGCCAGTAAAGAGCCTTAAAACAGAAATGCACCAAGGCCACATTCTTCTGAAATCTGAATGCTGTTAAACAACAATAACTCAGTGATTAGACAGAAAAAATAATAGAAAAAAGGAAATACCTGCTGAATGCATCCCGTATCCTTTGTGCTTCTTCAGCAATCAACCCGTAGCTAAGTAAATCGATATGACTCAGTCGCATCAATTCCGCAACCGTCTGCACACCTGCCACGTGCAGCTTAGGTGTGCAGTGACCTAAGGCGATCCGCTTAAGAAAATCATCAAGTGGAATAGGTGGTGGATTTGATGTTGGCGGTGAAGGGATCACTCCCGATGTCGATTGTCGGGGGATCGTTCCTGTCACATTGAGCGATGCATACGGCGCTCTGGAACAAAACACGCCTATTATTAACAAATAAAATCGTGGCCATATAAAGTCAAAGAAGTCGAACGGTATCCATCGAATCGAAAAGTTAACATCACACTTCTCCGGAAAGATAATTGTATAGTCCTCCTACAGACTTTTCAGTGAAGTATTTCATTCCTCATTTACAAAAAAGGATACGGAAATTGAGAACTTATTAGGAAATGAAATTGATGCTTTTTTGAGAAAACAGGACTGTCTTAATCTGAATACTCAACAAACCCGAAATTTATAAGCCTGGAGACTATACCTAGAGGTTCATAATCGGTCGCTACAAAATACCTGATAAGGCAACAGGAAACGGAAACACGGAAACCTGTGAGGTAAGCCTGAAAGCAAAACAGTGAGAGAATCTCACATGTATCTACCTAAGAGTATCTTTCACAATCAACCTCCCTTTTGCGCTTTACCTCTGCTGCCTCGCTCTTCCTTCTAAACCATCAAACATTCCCAATTCCTTTTAAACCCATAAAAAACTTCTAAATCTTCTTTGAGAAGCCGATCGTCGCAAAAACATCAAAGCGAAGAACCCACCTCAAAACGAAAGATCAAGGTGCAAATTTACTTACGTTAGTGATCCACTGAGTGTTTCTTCATTTGATCCTTCGACGTAGATGAGTTCTGGTTGTTTCACGTATTCCTCTAGCGTTTGCAGGATCTGTGCAAACGTCGGTCGTTTATGTCTGTCAATATGCCAACATCGCATCATCAGATCGTGTAATGACTGAGGTGTATCCATCGGTGCCGGTAGACGATAACCAAGCGTTATTTCGCTTATCACCTTCTGATTCGTCCACTCCCAATATGGACGCTCACCGAAAGAACACACCTCAAAATTAATAGACAGGAGTAGTTGGCAGTCAACTGCAGTTACAAATTAGACAGCCGATATAACGCTCACTCGCTGCCACTCATTCAAACAGCAGCTTCTAGATCCGCTGATAAGTTAAATAAATAAAATAAAAACGGAGGAGAAATACAACAATCAAACAACCAATCCATAAAAAATTCAAGACGTTCCTCTTAACTCTAAAAATTTGCATAAAAAATACCTCCCACATAACG
Source organism: Baylisascaris procyonis (assembly GCA_037389465.1). NCBI lineage: Eukaryota > Metazoa > Nematoda > Chromadorea > Rhabditida > Ascarididae > Baylisascaris > Baylisascaris procyonis. Next base: position 6,020,912 of record JAZARR010000171.1, on the reverse strand, counting down.
ACTCCAAAACTCCAAACATCTGAAGCGGCGGTAAACTTGCGATGTGTTATAGCTTCAGGAGCTGTCCATCGAACCGGAATCTTGCCTCCATTTGTTGTATATTCTTGCTCCACTGAACCTTCTAGACCACGACTTAAGCCAAAATCAGCGATCTTGCAACATAATTTTGAATCGACAAGAACGTTTCGAGCTGCTAGATCCTAAAAACTTTTCGAAATTATGCAGCTGACACAAATAAAGACTATATTTACCGATGGAATCTGAATTAAATCTTTAACTTTCAATCAAACGTCGTCAGCATATGCCAAAACTCCACCACAAAATCATGGTCAAGGTGGATTTCTTTAGCGGGTATTCTTTCCTCTAGCATTGCATTTGAATGAATCAAAACAGAATAAGCCAAAGATCACTCACTCCTTTCGAATAACACAATTTCGAATTTCGAATCACTTTCGAATAACAACGCAGGGATGCAGACAACACAAAAGCTATTCATAGACTCAAGACTCATTCTAAGCAATTCTTTAATCCACTCATGAGGTGATTGGCGAAACGGCTAATTCCCCATAAAAGAGTTCATACCAAAAATCCCACAGTAATCGCAACCTCAGTTACACCCACAGAGAGGCAAACAATTGCAGGTATACGCACCTTTATCTCTCAAAACACATACAAAGTTATACCAACCTCAAAAAAAAAGAAACCCCGCAGCTCTTTTTCCATCCTACTCGAATCAGACAATTAATCTAATCTTAAATCTCCAACAATCTTAACGTACAATATTAGGTCAGTAAGGGAAATGCTAAAAATTATCGAACCCTGTGGATGAATCCCTTCTCGGTGAGATACTTCATACCCGCCGCGATACCTCTCAGCATATCAACGATCTGTGTCACTCCTAGAAGACCATCGTCATGTTTCCGAAGGAACTGATCCAGTGAACCGTTCTCCATAAATTCCGTTATTATCATGATCTTAAAAAAATACGACTGGTGTGCATAATTTATGGTAACAACAATTCAACAGATATACCGGAAAAGTGCAAAAATACAATTTAAACGTAGATTGTTGAAGCATGCAGAACCTTCATCAAGCATAAAAATGAGTTATAGGTATAGTACCTAAAAAGTTCTTCGATCCTCCCATTCAGAAAAATTAACTCTCTCTCAGGATCACCTATATGATATATGGCCCCATCCGTTTTTGTAAAGATAGGAATAGAAAAAAATCGCAAAAAACGATTATATAAACATCTCAAACGCCAACACCTCATTTTGGTACCTTCGAGGAAAGGGAGGAGGTTAGAAAAAAGGAGCATAGGAGCAAGGAAAGATTTAATTTCAAAACTAACCGAAATCTTCTGCCCTTCACAAGCAACCAAAAAACAAAGCGCCCAGGAATGGGAACCCAGCAAATACCTACAACGTACCAAGGAATCAGTACCCAGAAAAAACCTTCTCTGATAGCATACCCAGGAATAAAAATTCCTATAAAGCCCAAAACTGAGCAATTCCTACGGCCACACCGTAGAAAGGTACCAGATTCCATACAAAATTCGGAACCTTCATCCCGCCGAAAATAAAAGCGTACCGGTTCACTTTTAGTCACCACTCCAATTAGACGGATCACATTTTCATGCTCGAATTGTCCCATTATTGAAGCCTCCATCAAAAAATCGCTCTTCGACTTCTCACTGCTTCCCGGCTTCAACGTTTTAATTGCTACCGTCTGCACCTGAATGTAAACACATACCGGCCAATATTCAACATTCACTGGAGAAAATTTTCTGTACCAATGAGCGAGTATTGGCCAACAACCATTCACTGGCCAATATCCATTCACTGGAATTAAATTGTTCCTAAAAAACGACAGTAAAGAAAGTTATGAAAGCAAACAATCGCAAAGACTGTATGATCGCTTGGAAATTTTAAACAACGTAACTAATAATAGTTACAAGCTTATAGTAACCTTTTCTAAATCAAGGAAATTAAAATCACTAAACTTCAGCCACGCCGTTGATCAACAACAACAAATTTCACGTCAAAAATCACCGTAAAATGCACGGTTGTCAACCTTTCCCGATAGTCACCTCCTCATCTCCTTTCAAAATGAATCAATTCTTTTATAAAATGTCTCAAAGGTCTTCAAGCTCCAGTAAGTTCACTGTTTATATGACGGCACTTTGGATACTCACCTGACTCATATCGAAAGTTCCAATTCTTGGGGTGGGCTGTAGTACGCCTTTACAGACCTCGCCAAATTCTCCACTTCCAATCACTTCCGTAATTCGAATCAATGCCGGATCAACATTGTTCGCAAACTCCGAAAGTGCCTTCAAAATTAACTTATTAGAAAATCCATGACACCTGACAAATTAACTTCACTTACCTGAAAGGTTCATGCAGTGCTATTCGAGACTTAACGACCACAGAAATTTTCTACTAAAATATGCATTGTTATACAACTATCTGTTTGAAATATGCAAAAACACTATAAAATGGGCGAGTGCTCAATTGGAATGCAAACCATGAATCGTTCCCTTTGTAAACTTCCTGCCCCCCCCCCCCCTCAAAAAAAAGCATATCTGAAGGCCTCCAAGAAATTATAGCAAGTCGACGGATAAAAGCATCACAGTTTAAAATGGCTGCTAATATGCAATAAAACAAATCTAATAATTAGTGCGCCAAACAAAGAATTTGAGAAACAAGAAAAAAGAGAACGCAAAGCTTTAACTAAGAAGTAACCTGATTTGGATCTTCATATGCCGTAGGGTCAACATAAGGCTTAAAGCGAGTATTGCCATAGCAAGCAGATGACTGTTGACTTCCATATGAAATCAAAGGCGCACCCACTGAAATCTTCTTTGACCACGCTTACATGATCACATACAATAAAAATTTAAAATCTTGCTCCTAAAGCTTTTGGCCGCCATGCACCATACTTCATTCAGTCGTATAACTCCCTGACAGAGTTTAGAAAATATTCTTGTCAGACCATGTGAGGTCGAAGCTTCCTTCAAACAGATTCACAGATGAATTCAACCTGGGTCGTGTTCCTTTAAAACGAACTCATCAATGAATTTAATCTAGGCCAATGGTTCTTAAAAACGAACTCGTGGATGAATTCAACCTATTTCTCCATCCTTCAATGTTCAAACTGCAACTTCCTTCTCAAAGCTTCCGAATTCTTCGTGCTTCCTCTACTCCTCTGCCAGTTTCCCATTTTTTATACCCCAGCCTCCAGCCTTCTATGCAGCAAAATTTTGAAACGACAGACTGCACAAAACTCCAGGCGAAACTTTTGTACCATTTAGTCATTTCAAGAAAAAAAAACATTCTGCTCGAAGGTTATAAAATAAATAGAAGAGAAGTACACCTTCCTTTTTGTACATAGAAAGACCTTGCGCCATCCTTTTTCATACATTTAATGACGTTCAGCAGACTTTCTGCTACTATCCACGTACTTTCTGCTAGCCACCATTTCCTTCCCTCTTCTCCCCACCTTTGCATCCTTTTTCTAGCGACTTGGACCCTTTCTGAGAATCCAATCACACTGTCCATCACGCAGTTCAATTACACCTCATTCCTACTTTCACCCCTCTCCCCATCCCCCCTCCCAGATGGAAAGATGAGGAGGGGGCAGACCAAACTCTGCTAGGAATTGAATTTTCAGCTGAAATATTTCCATCTATGAACACTTAACTCCTGGATAAACGGGAACAGATTTTCTTGCACATTCCATTCACAGAATGGGAATGCAGCACCTCTCAAAACGTCCCTCACCACGTTGACAACATGCAACGAACCATTTCAAAGTTCAGCCAATAGTCAAGTATGAAAGAAGTGGTTAGAAACCCCAAAAAAAATGAAAGTAAAATTCACCCATCCGAGTCTTTACAGAGGATCATAATAGCTCAAAAATAAATGCAGAATGCAAAAAGATATTGAAATAGGCCATAGGAAAGAAACAGATCGGCCATTTACAAACATGCTAAGAGAAACATACATCAGCCAAACAAACATCGATGGTTACACTGCGCTCAGTTCCATCAAGGAATCGGGGAAACCGGAAACAGGCATATTATTGCACTTCAAACAAGCAGTCAAGGCGCAAGGCAATTCCGGCAGAAACAGTCCCGTTCCCTCCCATCTCGCTCTGCATCGGTTCCAACTCAACCTCGATCGAACTTGAATACGATCCCCTTCTCCTTCTTATCACATCCAAAAAAACATTCTCAAAGACCTGTGCCAAAAATGAAGTTCTTCGCAAAAAATGTTGCCGCCATCAAGCTATGGCAATATCAAAACTCATAAGCACGCAAATCAGGAATAACAGAACAGAAGCAGAAAAGCTCACATTTTCCATGGAATAGATTATGCATGAGACCTTGTTGTGGAGGTGTGTTGTAATCGGGCGTTAGCGTACCTGAAATAACAGGATAGCTGAGATGTGCAAATTGCTTACTCCCACCTATCTATATGCGTTGGAAAGTTTAAAGATATAAAATTTCACTGCGCTCACTTCTCAGACCTCATCAACAATCCAGTATAGATGTTTTCGTCGCAAAAGTTTTTTTTTTAATCTCAAAAAGCCTCGCTAAAAAATGTTTCAAATGATTTCAGGTCCTATGTAATTTCGAAAAAAAAATTCGGCAATCAAAAGACTAAAATGATTTTCAGAGCCATTTCTAAAATGACCTACTCTCCGCTTCTCATGAACAAAACCGAAAAAACTGTACGCAAAAAAGAATTTCCTGAAACTATCTCTCAATAATCTCATCACATTTACTGCTTTGATCGGGTAATATCAAAATGAAGTAAGCATCTGATATGGCAGGTTTCTCATTAGCCGTTTTTCACAATGAAATCTATTGTTATTCCCTTAATAGATATTCTAGCAAGAAGCAATTCCGATCAAAACTTTTAGAAGACTTACCCATAAAAATTACCCAGAATTTATTGCATTCAAGCAAAGAAATGAATGTCATGAATAGGAGAAAGCAAACAACAATGGATGGAATGAACTTCATGCAATAATAATTAATTTTTCAGTTGCTATCATTAACGTACTAGCGAATTTGCAAAAAAAAAAAAAAAATTTAAAAGTTAGCAAAAATACACTCCAAAAACAACTTAAGTTACTAGAATCAATTTCTACGGAGTTAAATTGTTTCGATTATTTGCACCTCCATCTTAACCTCAATGCTTTTTTTGATTGCTCCTACCTCTTCTCCATAAATCATTCTAAATGATTAAAAAACTGATGAAAAAAAAAACAGAAAATAGTCATTAAAAGCGCCAGCTTACTAGAATACAATAGAAAAAGAAAAGCAAAGCGAAAGCACCGCAAACGCCATCACAAAAGCGTAAAGCAAAATCATTCGAAACAATATCGCCAAGCACAACAAACTCTCTAGGAAAAATAAAAAATTAGCGTACCATACGAATAGGAATACCGTCGAACTGCAGAAAAATGAAAAAAATGGTCAATTCTTTAAAAGGTTAAAATTGCAGGAGTGAGCGGATAGTTCATGCACACACGCATACATTTTTTGTGTGAATATAGAAGTCCACCTTCCCCAATATTTACCTCCATGTATCACTAATCACCTTACGCTGGTACCCATAGCAAAGGATTTTCGAAATGCAATATTATTAGCGAGTAGAAAAATGATTGAAATAAAACCTCACTAATATAGAAGATGTTTCAAAATTTTAAACTTCCTTCTTCCTCGTTTCCCCTCTCACAAATCTTTTCAGCTCTTAAGCCATGAAAAAATATACACTTTGTTGAAAAACTTAAACAACAAACGATGGTAAATTCTCATATCATAAAAAACTGTCTAAAACCATCACTGAATTTAGTATCGGGGATTTTTCGACGCCGAGGTGCTTTGAGACACAAGAAATATTTCTCTTTTTTTAGCCGGAAGTTTAAAATATCAATATTTATGATCCGAAAAGCAGTCAAATCTTCAGATTGGAGCAATACAACAACACACACATGAGAGCTTTACACTGATCAACATTCTCTAACCCCTTTCCTTTCCTTTTGACTTATAAAAAACCTCTGAAGAGCAGCTTACCATTTTTATAGGGATCCAATCCATCGCAATCGCTGAAGTGTTTCCTGTTACCTTTCGCTCTTCGGGAACAGACCAACAACGTGAAGACGATCACCAGAAGTAGGACACATATCAGCAAAATCCATACCCATAGTGGCGGCCCCGATACTGCCCAATGATGTTCTCTAAAACATTCAGGAAGGTAATTCAGCTAAGAGACGATGAAACCAAAAACAAAACAAAGGCCGGACTAGCTGAGTGGCTAAATGCAGGTGCACAATCCTTCAAACTGTGCAAACACATCATGAATCCTCATCTCTGCAATTCTGCCCTCGAATAACGTTCGTAAACGACGTTTCAAAAGCTTCAAAAAATTTGAGAAAATTTATCGTCGTATATATCTCAGAACTTATATTTTGCATTCTAAACGGTACTTCGATTTATAGAGAACGACAGAAGATCCCCTCGTACATCAACTTTTCTTTAAAGAATTTTTAGAATACGCTCCAAATCGCAAAGATAAAAAGCCTACATGAATCCTCCTTCGTGCGTCACGTAGCCACCATCAGCACCAGAGCTCGCAGGTAGAAACTGCCCTCTACCTGGTTGATACCAAAGCGGTTCACTCCACATTCCCCAACCATAATCGGTTAATGCACGAACCTGTAACGCGTTAAATCATTCAGAATCATGGCTCAGGAAGAAAATAAATCAAGCAAACCGGATGGAATAATATTAAGAACTCATCAAATACTTCTCAGAAATCACAACGTATATAAGCAAATCAGCTTGAATATCACCTAAAGAACCAATACAGTACCCAAAACGACTTAAACTGCAGCTCCGCGACTGCACCAACGTTCAATTTCTCCCCAGAACTCAGAACATCCTTCATGACAGGAACATCCCTTTCCGTGCCTTCTAATCTTACTCCGCCTAAACACCTTCCTAGCTTAAATATTCTCTTTCACCATTACGCCTTACTCATAATGACTATCCACTTTCAGTTATTGCAGCACTATACTACAACCAACACTCTTTCAAATTATTCATGCTCAACCACTCCCTGATAAACACTATCAGTTTTAATGTACCCCTGAGAGAAGACGAACGAGATAAAGGAGAAAGAGGAAGGAAAAAAGGAGATTATGATGTCTATACGATAACCTCATCATATAGCCAATGCTTATGAAAATACACTAAAAGCTCCATGACAAAACAAAAAAAAAAAAACGCAATCTGTTCTATTCATTCCATATTAACCTTGAAAGAATAAGGAAACATCGGGTTGAGGTTGTCAAATGTATAGTATGTATGAGGCGTTTCCATCACAGAAACTGAACCATTGTGCCTCGACTCGATCTGCAATATAGCGAGGCTAAGTGTTGCTCATAAGTTTTCTTAACGCAAGTGAATTCTGATTCTACAGATGACAACATAAGATCTGATTCTATAGATGGTAACGTAACTGATAAGGAAAATATAACAAAAATATGCATTTAACAAGCGCCCCAACAGGCTTATTATAATAACAAATCGTAAGTTGTCGTCCGTTAACAAAAGAAAGTCCTAATTTCTTTCTGCGCGAAACAACAAGTGGTTGCACGAACAAATTGCTATTTTAAATAACGTCCTATATGTACCCCTTTCCAAAGGACGTTTCAATCAAGCGGTGGCAATTCTTTAAAGACTTTCATAACAACTGCAAATTTTTTTCACGATATCCCAAAGCACTCACTATATAAGATCCAACTTGTCATAAAACCTCGGGTTGCCAAATATACTCTTTTCCTTTTCATTCCTAACCTCCTAATCCCAAAGCTATTCCGAGGAAAAAAGCGGGGGAAAAGAATAGCAAAGCATGTAGCAAACAGGCAGAAAAACGCTCGAATAAAAGTTCCAAACAATTATAAGCAATCCTACCTCATAAACAGGCTGTTTTGAAGGCTGCGTCGCGATACCGATGGTTGTTGGAGGATTCCACGCGAGTGTCACACCATTCTCCTGTACGCCTTCTACTCTCAGGTCGACAACCACTATAGGACTCAATGATCTAAATACCACGACATTCATTAACGTTCATCAACTTATTAAATCGAAAATGAATTGAAGCTTAACCAGCCAAATCCAATTATAACCAAAAAATCGCCCAAAAATGCATCTCAAAAAATTACTCCCTTTCATAAACAAGCACCAACAGTATTTTGCCGCGAAAAAAAACGAATCTGCGGTCTCCGTTTCCTGGCAGAAAGCAATACCTGAATGAGGTATCACAAAATTGATCTGGTGTGATCTGTCCACTGCCAAGCTCAAGAACAAAGAAACATAAGGAACACTTCTCATTTTTAGATATGAAAATTAGGTGTGAACATTGCGCCAAAGTGTAGCAAAATGGAAACAACTCGCCTTGTGGTAACCTCGATCAGTGCGTATTGACTCAATTCGGGTACCAATTTCGATACCTTATTCTCGGCGAATACCATCACCGTATAGGTGGTGCCCGCTTGAAGACCCGTCAATTCCAATCGGCGCCCGTTGAACGTTTTTTCCGATGGAATGGAATGTACTGTCGACGGACATGTTGAACACTGATAACGGTACCATAACTCCTGAAATGAATGCGTTTTGTCATAATATCATCGAAATAAAAAAAGTTCAATCGGCGCAAGATAAAAATAAATACTACATGATTACCGTATTACCAATCAGCAATCTAGCTTTAGCACTTAAGTAAAGAAAGATGCATTTTTGGCGCAAACCCAGGATTGGCCTGAAGAGAACGAAGAACCCTTAGACAGAACATATGTCCCCCCCCTTCCCCTCAACACGGTAACATAACTCTTACATTCTGAAAAGCTATAAAGCACTCTGCATCAAAAATTAATTATACAACAGCAATAAATCTTTCACAAATGATGCCGCTCAATAAATGCAAATGTAACATAAATTAAAATGGAAATCAAATGTATTACTGGATAAACATGAATACTAAATAAATCAAAAGTTTCCAACCTTACGACCACCAAGCATCGACGGTTCATCCCATTCGAGCATAACCGATGCCGCATCGATCCTTACCGCTGTTAGCCGTGATGGCTTCGACGGTGGCTCTAGAAATAACATTGACGACATAACCTATTAAATAAATACATAAAAACTACTAAAAATACGAAACAATGAGAAGTAAATGACCTATGAAGCAACAAAGGAAATTCATTCATATTGCCCATGCAACGTACACTCTACACCTGCATTTATGATGTTACCTGCACTCTATAACTGCATTAGTAAGTTAGGGAAGCTATCAACGTCTGGGAGGCGATAAAAAAGCCATATTAGCAAAATTATGGACTCAACTATTTTCTTTTTATCATCCCAAACGCATCAATTCATGTGAAACATTTGTTTCACTGTAATCAACACCAATAAAATATAAATCAGACACAGATTCATGTGGAATCAATTACTACCTCTTGATACACCAAACAACCGATGCCTTTCTTCAACAACATAAACAGTTCGATCCCTCCCATCTACTAATATTACCTATATAATCAGACCGGAAATAGGTATGAAACGTACGAGTGCATGGATATTCAGCAGTTTCTCCATCGGCTCTATAGTAACCGGAATCGCATTGGCATTCCGTACTTGCAACAGAAGTCGACGCACTGTGAGCTGGACATGGCCGACACTCATCCTCCTCAACATTCGCCTTGAAAGTGCCAACTGTACAAGCTGAAAATCATACTCATCAATTTCACTGAAAAAAGGCAAAAAAAAGCTTCGATAGCGGGATGGAATTATTTGGATTTTTGTGAGATATCCCCCACAAAAAAAAAAAAAATTCATCAATAAGCAAAAATTAAATACTCATAGAAGGCGTTGCGATATCCCTCTTCCCAACAAGACGGTGGGATTCAAAAGGGATGTAGACCATACTTTAGCGTCACGATATGCAATTCAGACCAATGTTCTTGCGGCAATAAATCCTTCCGGAATATACCTGTTAAAATCTTACGTATTACTTCAATTTCCATCAATCAATCGATAAGTTTCAAATTAAACGGCAATAAAAAATCATCCTTCATGCACATATGAAGAAAGTTTCACTACTGCGAAAATTTCTGCTATTGTAAGAAAAACTGCAAAAGAAAGTTCTGGTAAAACTAATGCTTGACGATTACCGCCACATTTGGCAATGTTTTCCTCATTATTCTCTGACAATGCATCATCCCATCAAACAACACCTCTTAGCAAATTTATTACTTGCTTACCTTCCAAATAACAAAAAATATTACTATTACTGGATCACTGCACCTTCACACCCCTCAACAACTGCTTCATATAATCCCTCCCCTCAATTAAAAAAAAAATAATGTGAACGAATAAAGAAATCCCTCATAACTGAAATGGCTTTTTTGGAACGAATAACACAACATTCTGCATTTTGCGAAATGATGCGCTCCACGATGTAACGCGACACATTTAAGTGTCCCTTATTTAGTGAGATTGCTCCCCAAGCATGACAGCGATCTTATCAATGCAGCACGTCTCGGCTGGTGTCATTCAATAAATGATCACACAGAGTGCTTATTAGTCCACTAGTTCCAATATTACTGATTAAACGCTTCGCTGTCACTATTAACTGACAGAAAAGGTGGTGGAATATCCCATTTAATTAACACTGAGTTCCAGGCCTATAAAGTTAATCCTTTAATGCTTATACCCGCATAACTGAAGCAAATAAAGTACATACCACCACCTACAAAGAGCACCTGATAAAAGATTTCATTCCCACAACACCTTTATAAGATTTTACGTCCTACATGGCGGCGCCAACCATAACACTTAAGATTGAGGGCGCTTTGTTTCAGAAATACTTCACTTACTTGAACCAATCATTAAGTTCATGGACAGCGGAAAGAGTCATAAAAAACCCTCTCACATAAGGTGATGGTAAAAATCTGCCACGCTCATATAACTACCTCCTATCAATATAACTACTCTTCCTAGTAGAAAAAAAAAAGTCTCACTTAGATGAATCATTGGTTGGATACCGCAACCAAATAAATAATGGAGTAGGTACTGTAGCCAAATTGATCATCAAGTGGATACTGTAGGTGAACGAATCATTGTACTATAGCCAGAGTTTGTCTTAACCACCCTCTTCCCACCCAGAAAAATTTTTTAATAATGCTTCCAGCCGGAAACTTTGCTTAGTGAGTGATACGAGTTTCCTTAATAGCAGACAATTAAAAAACTTTTCATTAAACAAAAACTTACAATATAAAGCAAAAATCAGAGCCGATTGCTTCCAGAAAGTAATACCACCTTCTAATAGCATTGAGGGACGCCCTTCACCACTACTATTCCATTAAACTGCCCATCATTAAACAAATTTAACACGACTATGTAAAACCAGTCTCTTTGTGAAATTAATGGACATTTCATTCAAAGAGGCACAAATGATATGTTCTTTTTGGAATTCCCGGAGAAAAACTAACAGATTTTTAAAAGAACTTGAATGTAAAGCGAAAAAACTTTTTTCGCTTTGAACTTTTCTTTTCAGTTTTTCAAAAAAAAAAGAAGAAAGAAGATAATTCTATAGGTATATATCAAAACCACTGAAAATACCATGAGATGAATTAGTTTTCAATGCAAAAAACCAATAAACAAACAAAGTAATATGCAAATAAAGCACTTCAAATTTCTAGTCAGCACGTTTCCCTACTTCAATTATATCCTATTCGTTCCTCAATAGAGAAGACTCTTTTTCATCCGTCGCTATTCAAATATCAAATCAAATGCACTCATTAACGGGTGCAGTCGGCATAATCATCAAATATACATCGGTCATCTCACAGATGCAAAATTTTGACTAAAAGAGATCTAAAAAAGAAAGGGGAGGAAAATTTTCGGAGGTCACTAAGGACATCCAGCAATTCGCCAACAATGGCAACGAAGCGATCTGCATAGTACGGGAAAGCCGATTAGTGGATAAAATATGCATAGAGCGATCGCAAGTTAAAAGATACCGCCGACATGAACCACAAACACTAAGAAAACATTTTGGATGTTAAATCATCAACGAAGCACCAAATCATCGGTCAACCGAAACACCTGTCTCGAATTAAGTATCAAATGTCACACTCGTTCATTCCTACGACGAACACTTAAATTAAAAAAATCATCGTCTATTCTTTCTTCATCTCTCTTATTGAAAATACTATTGAAATAGTTATATATCAGGAACATTTTCGCAAGAGTATTGACTTTATGAATTTAAAAATCAAGTGAAAACAACTTCCAAACAGATACTCAAATTTTTATATATTTTGAGTATTTGTTTGGGCTGCACGTATATATATATATATATATATATATATATATATATATATATATATATATATACTTTGTAAAAGAAAACAAATGACCCTGTACATCTGAAGGCAATTTCATATTTTTTCAAACGAAACGTTTATCGATCCATAGAGAAACTGCGATATGCGGGAAAAGTTTCGCTATAATTGCAAAAAGCGCAAAAAACATCCATCACTGAGCCATAAAAACGAGCATTTTCCCTCATGTAGACGCCTTGCATGTCCTTTGAAGTCACTTCAATTAGTTCCCTTTGCATTTTGCTCGCTCGAAGCATCCTCTAAGCCCTGTCATCAAAAATAACACAATTTGAAACCACTTCTTCAAGCTTCATGCATAACGAGCATGTATTCTCTGCACTATCTTCGTAATGAAAAGCATAGATTTGATAGCAGCCATAGGTATACATGCCTAGAACTATTCCATGATGTATATTAACATTCTATATGCTCCTCTCTGTGCTCATTTAAAACCTTTTTCATTCACGAACCTAGAACAGGTAAACATTGCTTACCCTCAATTATGAATTCTTAAAATAACTTGAACCAGAAAAAGAATTCGGGTATATTCTTCGCTTCTAAAAAAATTCCCAAACGAATTTAGCGATTAGTATCAACAACCAAACGAGGATCTGGACAATGCTCCTTCATTTTTTTCATGGACAATCCAGCATCTTATATGTACAATGAATAATGAGGTAAAAAATAACGAATGCAAGTGGATTTACTTTCGAGGTTATTCTCATCAATTTCTTTGCACTATTTTCGAATGTCGTTTGATGCCTTTGGCTTTATAATTCATCCCGATTGAAAAATTGCAAAGTCAAAAGATAAAATGCTTGCAGAAGATAAGTTTCGAACCTATTATCCTTGGATTTGCGAACAACCGTTTTATCCGTTAAGCAACTAAATATTACCGTCAACAGCCTTATGTAAACCTCAAGTCAAAACTTTGGGGAAAACTTCCCAGCTTGACTAATTAAACGCAGTTACCCCACTAACTTCTCATTCAGAACCAATTTGGAAAGTATTGCATTGAGAAATTAAACAACAGCTTGCCACAAATCGACATAAGCACCAACTCTTGCCTACTAAACTCCTGGTAATCACCTATATGTAGTTTAGCTCTGGTGTTCATTTAAAAACATTCCTATCATATAAATATACAAAAACTAGTAAATACTCGCAAAAGAGTAGGGAATATTTCCTGGAATTTCGAATTACGCTCAATTTTTGTATCCCCTTCATTTGCATAATAATAAAAACAACACAAATAATTTAACAATGTTATTAAACAGGCTTCATCACTCACTAACACTCATTCCTTCAAATTCAATAACTGGTTGAAGGCAAAGATCACAGTTATTCATAACTAGCAACAAAATTTTCACATCCAAATAAATAGCAACACTGATAAAAATTAATGCAATGCGAGGCCTCATATATTCTGTTCTTTAACGTACTGGACATATACCTTAGCCTCCTTCACTGACCACTTCCTCTTATCAAATTCCTGTCTTAACAACAATGGCCGACTACTACAGACCTTAAACGACCACTTCTAACGAAATGGTGGTGATATTTCAGTTGCATATGTCGGCGATTTTCGAAACTAGGATCAGCAAATGCGACCGCATTTCGATATCTGAACAATAGTCCAATGACTTACTCACCTGGCCGATCGCCTCGTTTTTTCTGTCTCGAACTTAAGCCAAAATAGAAAACACTCAAAGATAAGTCTAACCAATTGCATTTACTTTTTAACTTCCCCTTTGATCTCTCAAACAACCTCTCGTACCAATAGTACACGAAGATGTTTCATTTAAACATCACCGTTGATGGTCGTAGTCATCCTCCACTCACATTATTATTATTATTCAAGCAGAATCACAGTGATGAATTTTACGAAATGCGGAAGAATTATGCGGGCAAAAGGCGCGATAAATGAATAAAGGATAACGGCGATGACACCGACAAACATTTCAGAAAGGCAATCGACCCTCGTATCTCTCAAGTAAATTTCATTATCGTTGTTCGCATATACTCTTTTATTGCGTCGTTCAACATTCACTACAATCCCACACCATCCAATAACAATCCGTCATGTAACGCCTCATTATGAGCAATAAGCAAACAATCGAAATCATCGCCTTACGAATATTATAGTAGCAGTTAAATTGATGTATATTTTAGGTCCTCCAAAATGGAACTTATTAAACCAAAATTACCAATTATCCTCATCATATCATCATCATCAAAAATTGAAGCACAAATTTAAAAAAAGAGAAAATAAAATCAAAAAGAGCAAAATAAATTAGAATTTTTGTTGCAACTATAATTTTTATAATTTTTAAATTGTTGCAATAATTTTTATTTTTTAGAATAATCACAATGCCGACCAAATAAAAAATGCTTCTATAACATAAGCATTCATTTAATAATTCCTTGTAAATTTATTAAAATTTCATAATATTTTTTCTCCCCCTTTTTCTATCGACTTCTCCCTTTTTTTGTATCAGCTAAGAAAATCAGCCGCTCAAAAAGAAAACTGAAAATATAAAAAATTAAAAAAAAAAATTCACATAGTAGTATAAATTTCAATCGAATTTATTCCTTTCAAAAATCAATTACAAATCCCCTTTGCTAACTTTAAATTTCTCCCGCAGAGTTTCATGTTCAATAAACGGCAAACTACTTTTTTCTCATTGTCACAAGCACAAAAAAAAACCCCACAAAAAACACAACGGATAATCGAAAAAAAAATCGAACACCCTTTTGGTGCCGTTCAGTGTGCTATCTCATCAACAAAAGTACCAATCACTTAGTGTAGCACAATTCTATTGCGCATTTCCCATTCAACGATCCTTAATGTAGTATGATGCTATTTCTATATTTTTATTTTTTTTTTTTTGCTGACTCCGTATGAAGAATTTCAATCACATCACAGCATAAATGCCTCTCAAAACTAAACACATCTCATGGTTTGAAACGCTTCTCAAAGCAAATGAAAGGATACGTGGTTAGTGATCAACCCCTCACCAAAGAAAATACATTGCACATTAGAAGGTTACGTACTTCTCCCAAATCTCCATCTGCCGACTTCCTTGCCGAATTATAAAAAATCAACACCTCTATCCTATTATCTGATAATTAACCTACTTTTCAAAAAAATAAAAAATAAAAAATAAAAATAAAAAATTAAAAAATCAAAAAAATAAAATAAAATTCAGAGGTCATCAATTTGGAGGAATTTTATTCACCTATGAAAATCACCCACCGCTCATAAAAATATTTTCCCGTTTAAAATATCAAAACAACGGTCCCCCTTAAAAACGTCGACAATCCATTCAAAGAAATATGCGAAATGTGAGTTTTATCTGCGAAGATAATCTAAAAATTCTTTTGCTTTGCATCGATATTGCGCAAAAACATCGTTGAACGAGTTCTTCGAATTTCTGAACCAAATGCTGGAACTTAGCATAAAAGAATAGGGAAAATTTTTGAAATAAAACAATTACCCTACACTAAGAAAAAAAACTGTTTATTAGAAAATATTAATGCAAATAGTGGCAATATTTTACTTATAAATATAAATGGATATAACTTTTGTTTCGTGCTCCCTATTCCCCCCCCCTCCCTTCCCATCCACCCAAAAAAAGGTGCACAATATTGCAAATCCCTAATAGCAAAGCAAAATTTTAAAGCTTCCATGATCCGCATGGGAAGCGTTTCAAATTTGATTAAAGCCTTATGTGACCTGGATCCACCTAAATTCAGACTAAAATCGGTGCTCAAGGACAAAGAGATCCGCAGACAAAACACCCTCCGCCCTCCCAGCACTATTCTTTTATAAGCACCGAAAAGGTGCGTGGTACAATAAAACAGCAGCATCTGTAGTGTCGCAATCGAAACATCAGTGCAAACCATCGAAACACAAAAAAGAACGGTAACAATCATATTGACATCAAAAAAACACTGCCACCTTACCTATTTCCACGGCTGGTCTTTTCCGCTCTATAAAACTACTCAAATAACCTAATGGATAATCACAGAGAGATCAAATATGACTCGATGCAGACGTTTAAGTCCCCAAAATTAAATTCCATTTTCCAATACTTCTTGCTGTACTACAGATATCATCCAAAAACGTTTACTTGCCAAATATACTTGACCGGAATAGGTCAGCGAACTAAAGTGTTTCATTCAGCATATTTCCAAAGGTAACTATTCAAAAGTTCAAATATGGTAATTTTTAAAATTCAAATGCAATTCGAATATTCAAATATATCTATTACGCTGCATCGTTAAATATTTCTACCACATTGAATTTGTATAGCACCTCAGAAGACAGTAACTCATTATATTATTCATCGCTTTTCTATGTTTTCCTATTACTCCCAAAAATATGGCCCAATATTTAAATAGAAAGATTATCTCATTCTCGAGATTTTCCTTTTCTGATTTGAAAGCACAATTGAAGAAGCATTAGGCATCAATCACTCTCTAATACCTCTTAAATCTTCGGCCGCCGATGCACTTATTCCCTCTTAATGTGATCGTATTTGTGCAAAAACCATCAAAAATAAACAAACAAAGTGAAAATTCCCTTCTCCATATATAAATGAACTCTTTCGTTGACAATGCTATAGCGATATAGTGAGCAAAAAATAACTGCAAACTAAAAATTAAATTTCATCACGAAAGGTTCCACTTTCAATCCCATAACAATTTTTATTCTCAAAATTGCTAAACCCGTCGGATATATTTTCTCATTAAATTGACTATAGCAAGTTCTTAAGAGACTACAACTGATCAGAACTACTTAATGAAATTAAATTAAACAATAATCATAAAAAAATATTTCAAATAATAAAACAGCAATGTAGCATCTTGCGTGCAAAAATGCCTCATTTTTCTTTATATTTTTACATATTGTAATTAAGGTTTAATATAAATATTGGATGTAATTAAGATAAATAACACCATGTAACGCTATTCATTCCAATCATTAATATGTTTTGTGTAGAGCTAACAATAATCTTTAAATTTTTTAAATCTCTCTGAGGTAGACAATGAAATGCAAGAGAAAATCCCCCTTCATATCTCATCGTTTCGAGCATATCATCAAGCCCAAAAATTAACGTATTCGTTTTTTTCGTTCTTTCGCTTTCATCACCATTACATTAGAAGCACTCACATAATCCCCACCACTTTTTTCGATCATATTTTCTGATTCAATCATCTCTTAGTCGTATTCGCTTCTCTCTCCTTCCCTCCCACCCCCCCTCCCCCTCCAAAACAAATCCCTCTAGGAAACAAACAAGCTTTACACCTCAAGTTTCTACCAATGCTTTCAATGATGAACACTGAATCCGATAACGATACAAGTCAACATATTAGTGACAAGCACTATCCTCATACTTCCCCTCCTCTCGGCAATCGATGAGTTTTTAAGTAGCGAGAGTAAGATTAGCCAATGTTTTATAGGCGTATTTTTCAAATGGCACTTCAATTATTGAACGCAATTGTATTCATGTGGCCCTTCGCCATACTCTAATGCAAAACTCATCTTAAAGAACGAAGAAACATCCAACTTCTCAATATCGTCTATTTAAAATATAATAATAATTCATAATTTAAAAAAAACGATACGCTCTATTCTTTCAAAAAAAAAAAACGATCGGAAAAAACCCAAATCTTTTTTATACAATCGTACCCCTAATAAACTCTACTATTTCATTTTATGGATATCAAAATCGTCGTGATAAAACCTTCCTAAAAGCAAAAGCAATTTAGAAAAATGAAATATATGAATCATATTTCGACTAGAATAAATGTTTATAATAAAACGAAACATTATTCAAAGTGATAGATATGACCTTTGAACTCTCTAAAAAGAACTAGCTAACGAGTTCAACTTTAGGAAACAGATATTCCCATTTTTGAGGGCCAACAAATTCATGAAATGCCCTTAGCCTAAAAAACTTTAAAAAAAGGTTTAAAAAACCAAAAATGTCTAATTATGACTTAAGTCATTGGTACGTTCCATAATCATAAATAAATAGTCATTTTCCCAACCATGACGCTTCCCATACCACAAAAAAGGTTTTTTTTAGGCACTCTCATTTAATTGAATCTTCTCAGTACCAAGTATGGAAGCTGCTTCCGGTGATACGCCCTATGTACCCTTTGTGGTAATTTATTTCCCCAAATCACTTTCGTCTTGTTCCATCATTCGCATACAACAAACTGCTCACAAACCTACTAATTACTAAACGATATTTCCTTCTTTTCCATCGGCAAATCCCTTGTTTCAAAGAATTGTCACTGATATATGAGAGGGCAAACCAAGGCTATAACATATATTGCCAAATAGCTCTACACAAAGCCATAAAGAGATAGCGACACGGAAAGAAAGCCATTAGAGGTGAGAGTACGACCGGATGGCTGACCTTTTCGGTGGCGCACGAATGGTCTATCATTTCAAGTCATTATAACAGCGAACTATAGACATTGCACCAAAGTCATTCTCCATCCACATCATACAATACCGCTCACCTTTGCAACTGGCAATAATCATTATCCATTAGAGATGGATCGTCAAAACATCCTGCCGACTGTTGCCATGTGTTCACATTACATCTCATCTTTCCCTTACCACCTACACACTATAATCTTTATACTTTTCATGTTAGCCGCCAATAACAGGTGAGTATCTATCTGCAAGCAATGCCAAACAGGAAGAAAGGTATGATGACAGAGTGGACAATAATTCTTGCATAGTGATAGGTGAGGTGAAATGACAAAACTCCATAGAAAAACGAGATCAATCCATGCCTCCATTTAAAGAGACCGTGACAAGAAAGGATGACCAGAAAACTAAGAAGAAAGAAACTAGTAGCTGCCAAATCCCCTTAGGCCACCACATAGTGCAAATAGCTCAGACTTGATAATGCCTAAAGCAATAACGCCTAGAAGAACATTTTCTAAAGTATGGATTTCTTATGATTTCAAAATGTAGTCGAAAATCTCTCTCCGAACTATTCGCGGAAGGGGCAGCCCGATATAATATAGCGCATAGGTTATATATATATATATATATATATATATATATATATATATATATATATATATAGTGCCACAATGCACCAATAGTATAACAGCACTCATCACATACGCGGGTGCTACTTTAATTAGAAGCCTTAAATAGCCGCATGGGCAACAATTACATTTCCGCAACAATAAGCCAAAGGAACAGCGAAAAACCTCTCAGCGGCATAACAAAAAAGACCCTCAAAGACTATATATTCAATGCCAATACTAACTGCCAACAGCATAAATACATTTCTTTTAAGAAAAATTGTGTTCTGAAGAAGACTAAAATTATTATTTTCCAGCTGATTATCTTTTTTTATCACATGAGGAAAAAAGAGGTGGTTAGACATAAAAAATGAAAATTAATGAACACAATTAATGAATGAAAAAAACAAAATAAATAAAAAATTGGTGAAAGAAGGATTAATGATGAGAAAACTTTAAAAATTCAAAGGATTTTCGCAGTGCCAATCGGAAGTGAAACACTTAAAAAAAAAGAACTCAAATTCACCTTCTTTTTCACAAACTAACTCTTACAATAAAAAAATAACATGACATTTTGCCAAGTACCATCTCACGTAACGAAAAGCCTGAAATTGTCCTTAAACACCCCCAAATATTGAATAGTTATCAATAACTGATACTCCCTATCTCAACAGTTAAGATGGCCAATAGAACAATATAAACAGGGCAACCAGCAAAGTCAACAGTTTGTGCTCAAATGTTATAACTAAGATCGGTTCCTGATGGTCAGAGTGCAACTGTCCAATTCCGCCTTCATTTCAACAGCTTCCGGTCATTCAAAACGAACCGATATATTCCGACACCATAGTTGCAAATTTAATCAGCAAAAAAAACCAAAGAAAAAAACCAACCAGTGCATGCACTATGCTTGGCTGATCCTACATAGCCGGCATTGCAACGACATTCGCCAGTCGGCATCTCCCATGCACCTGTCGCCTTGCAAATATACGTCAGCTTCGTTGTCTCTGAAACCGATTGTCACTTACTCACACACTTTTGAATTGCGAAGGGAAGAAAAACAAAAAAAGAAAAACAAGGGAAGAAATTGTATTCCTGCTATGCAAAATTATGTTCAAAGGTAAAAAAATAATACCAACTTACCTATAGGACTCGCATTAGCGACGCATTTTCCAGACACAGCAATTAAAGATTGCGCTCCAGGACCTGTGATAGTTTGCGGGAAAACAACAAACGATCTTGTCGCCTCCGGGCATACCTCATAGAAGATCTGCAAATGGGTTGCAATTCTTTGAATACACAAGCCTCTCGTTCAAATTGTGTTTCATTGTATATTGCAACAATTAATAACGCTATATAAACGGGGTTATGACACTCATATGGTACATCATAAAAAAATATAAACAGCACCAATTTCTTTATCTGGTTTAAAACAACGCACATACATCACCTTCGTGGAAGCCGAAACTGCAATCATAAATAAAAGTAATAATGAAATAACCGAAATCCACTTCGACATAAACCAGCTGCCCACTTCCTACTCCCAAAACTACCTTAAGAACCTTCCCTTCTCATTTCATCATAAGTATCTTTGTCTTTTTATCGCCATCCCTATTCCTCCTTCCCCCCCCCCCCCTCTCTCCTCACTATTAAAACACCTGACCCCCTGACATCCCATCCTCGATACAGTCCTCAGCATTCTGTGCACTCAATGCCACTAACAATCGAACAACTAAATTAGGAAAGCGCAATTTGCGCCAATGAGAGATGACGAAATAGCGTGCAATTCCCCCATGGGCAATAATCCCCTCCTTTGTATATGCGATAAAGCAACAGCACCACAGACAACTCCAATATATAATTGCTGCAACTAATTCAGCGTTGATCTACATTATTCTTTTAAAGTATCTCACACTACTCTAAATCATTCACGTCACTAAAGTTTCAAAAGAAAAAAAAACAAATAAAATGAGAGATGAGGACGAAGAATGTCCCCCCCCCCCCCACCCCAAATGAAATATCACGAGCCAGATATCACCTTAAAACTTATCAAACTTTATAAATTAGAATAATTTCTAAACTTAAACTTTTGTAAGTTTTTTTTTAATATATCCATCTGAATAACTATACTCTTAATAAACTTAGGTATAATAAATTGAGAAGATATATAAATCTTTTTTAAAAAATTATTTTAATATGCTTTAAATAATATCAGCATATTTCTGTCAAAAGGGGATCCATTTACTAATAATCCAAACAATTATGGAAACATCTCTTACTTCACTATGAACTTTATATCACGCTAAGATTTCGTGATTGCTAATTGTACTCTTATTAATTCAACACAACCAATCGGCTAATATAGTCACTAAATTTTCAAAATCCCCTATACAATATACCAACACTTAATCAAGTGCTATTTAATATAACATTGCTAGCTTAGTATTCATTGCTCTCCTTCACACGTTCATCATACACCTATATGGTCACTTTATTTGCATTGTTCAGATAGAGGTGAGAAAAAAAAAAGCAACGGCGATGCACTCGCATTAGAGGTCATTTACCGCAAATACGTTCTCCCCCAATCCGCAAACATCCAAACAGCGTATCGGATCATGTTTCTTTATGCACATCAACAACTGTAAACATTTCTGCACGCATTCTACCGAAAGGAATGTGCAATATACCATTCATTTACCTCGAAATTTTATCCCTTTTTTAAATCGGTTTCCGTTAAATTATCTGCTATATTACCTGTCAATTTTACATAGACAAATATTATACAATCCACTAAATCATAACTGTAAAGGATTTCATATTAAAGAAAAATCAAAGAATGATAACAAAACACTGTAAAAAATCTAAAGTGAAGGACGAAAAACCAACAGGTGCACTGAGAAATACGAATCAGTAATCAATCATAAAAGATACTACTACTGTGTTATCGTAGTTCTCGAGTTGCTACCCCCCCCCCCCTTCCCCCTATTAGTTACTTCACAAAGATATAGGAGCCGAAGAGACGAACAGCTATTGGAAGATGCCAACTATTTTCTTTGGCCCACCTTAAAGATATACCTACAACCTTAAGATCACATCGATCCAGTCACCATTACCTTCCTTCTAGGATGACCCAGAAGATTTCACAGTGAACAGATATTGAAATCTTATCAAATTAAAATAAACTTATAAGTGATTTCACTGCATTTGCAATATATATTCACATCTATAGGCACAATAAATTGAACAATATTAACCACCTATCATTGCATTAACGTCATTTATAACCACAATCACCTGTTCATTTCTCCTCATTTAATTCCTACTTTACATATCCACATTAACTATAGGATCGTTCTTAAGTTGAAGGTATTAGAAACAACAAAATACTTACATAATAAAGCACCCTAAGCTCTACATTCGAAAATTTGAATATGCAAATTTTGAAATACAAAAGCATAAAATCAAACTAAATAGATAATTAAATAGATTCAGCAAAAAATATAACTCTTCCCAAAATATGCAAAACAAATCGAACAAAAACTTATAAACCACCCACTTCACTGATCCACTTATACGATTTAGCACAAGAGAAATAGTTAGTTTCTAAACTATCTTCCTCTCAATTCCACTTAGAAACTGATCAGTATATTTTCAGTCCCTTCAATTTAAGAGACGTTCCCCCTTCAATTCAACCACCCAAATATCATCCCCTCCCCTTTTCATTAAGCTCTCCTATTTATTTATTGCTAGCAATTTTACGATCACGTTGTATTTCAATCACATCGTTAACGCATAATCTAAAATGCGCACATATGTTGCATTCATTGTAAAGCAATTTATTCTATTCACAATAAAACATTCAATGGTAACGAATGCAAACTGCAACCATACCCAAATAATCTCCAGTAGCATATAGCCAGGCATACTCCTTTAGGGTACTTTTGGGGGGTCATTAAACCACAACTCTCATTTCGATGATTAAATTTCTGCTCGAATGCAGCTGATCTCGGCATATTCCCCCTCTAGGCTATGAACTGAAGAAATGAAAATACTTGCGACCTTATTCTCCCAAATTGCCTAACAATAAAAAAAAGGTTTTAAAAAATTGCTTAGATCAAACGAATTTATTTCAACCCTATAGATTTTCTCTGCATTAAATGCTAGCTATCTTTAAATGATAAATCGATATCACGGTGATAATGTGATTACTCAACATTTCAAGACGGTGTATCAGACTTTAATAGCGCAGAATAGTGATAGAATGCAAAATAATAGCATTTGCATAGGTTTTATAGGCTGTGAAGTTTGATATACGAAAATTGCGCATTTTCATAAATTCAATACATCCGATGTCATTCAAATATTCGTGAATTAAAAAAAAAACCAATAAAAATTGAATTATAGAATTTAGGCGACCAGGTAATCCCATCTTAAATCTGAGATACCTTGCATTGTCATCTTCAACTACCACTGCAAAATTCATTTCTTCCCTAATCAGCGTTGAAGTTTGAAAACATAATAATAAGTAAGACTTCAAACGATTTCTTTCACATTCCAATTTCCAAACGAACGTCGCAAATATTCCCCAACAATTTTTAAAAAAATTCGTGAGCAAAAAAAAATTCCATTTCCAGTCGAACTTAATTTATTATGCGCACATGGTATTCTCCTCTATGGAATATAAGCTTAGAACGTGATGAGTTGATCACACATTGCGTGCATCAAGACGTACACACAACCACAAACGTCTGCTCTTTCAAAATGCATGACTCTTGTGTTTGCTAGTCGCTCATTACACGCCAATTCCCGAAACACCTAATAAGGGCAAATTCTATCGCCCCGTATTTAATGAACAAATCTTTATCATATATTTCATCTAAAAACAACAACCTGAGGTTGCAAAAATATGACCTCAGGTCACTGTTTCTCTATTGCCCAATATTTAAGGAACGAACTTTTACCCCGTAGTCCGTCCAAAAACAACAACCTGAGGTTGCAAAAATACGACCTCAGGTCGTTGTTTCTTTTCAATTCCGCATGAAATGATACCCTCCTACGTCATTGATAGATAACGACAGAACATAGCTACGGCATCCATTCCTCACATTATGCTAGAGCTACCTGCCTGTCCAAAATGCATCCTCATTGCAACTGAAGACCTAACCTTTGCACTAAACATTCAGATGCTTCAATCTCCCATAGCTATACGATGCTAAACTCTGCAATTTTTTTGCGCTATAAGAAAATTTCTTTACTTCTATACAAAGGATGTATCCCACAATACGTCATTTGCACCTGTATCTGTCGCCTTGTTTTACCTGGCTCTCCTTAATCACCTTTAATAACACTATCAACACATTAACCGCACTATATAACTATAAAACTACAAATGCATTGTAACACTACCAAAAATATTACCTCTAATAAATTTTTTCCTCATCTTTGCGCTGCACCCATTTATTCCTTCAATGAGAAATATTTCCTGCAATAAATCATCCGCCTTCCTATTTATGCAAATATTCGACTTACACCTGCTCAAGTCTTCAATCAATTCTGACTGCATACTTACTACAGCAAGGGTAAACTATTGACCTTTATTATGCAAAAAATATCCTTTGCATAAATATTTAACTAAAAAACAGACCCACTGACCGCTCGAGAGGATCACTTCGAGATCAGCAGTACTGACATATGCGCCTTTATTTCAAGGTCATCATTGAAGTGCGAAAAGCGGTACGAGCAAGAAAACGGAAAACGCCTATCACACTTCCAAATCGCAATCAATTCCAGTCTAGTTAACAGATCGTCACTGCATTATTCACATTAAACGATACGATAACGCTTCGTTTCGTTGTTTCCGCACGTCTCTTCAAGCCGAAAGGTTCCACTTATAAAATCTTTGCATGATGCGCTACTATCAAAGCACAAATTGGCGCGTTATTCTAAAAATTGAAAGCGGGATGCGCCTTTAATGATCATAAATAAAATGACATATCGTTGAGCTTTATTTGATTAATAATGCTCCTTAGAGACAATACACCAAATGTTTCGCCGCTTTTCCTTTGCTAGCAGCATACCCACTTCACTAACGATTCATTATAATCGCCGACAAATTGAATGATTTCTCTATCTTTTTTGAAGAAAAAATGAAAGCCAAAATATTTAAATTTAAGTTTTCAATGCAAAAATTAAATGACTCTAAGCAATTATCCATACGGAATTGCTCTGGTATCTCATTTATCCTTAAAACTAATCCCAACAACCAATCATCTTTCATCTACTCACTCCTTTAAAAGAATTTTCCGATGCATTAAACTCTTCAGTGCATTAAAAAACACAAAACTGTCGGCTCCATATGCTATCTTTACCTATCCAACCATTAGATGAACAAGCTCACCTTTAGTTACCTGCTAGATAAAAATCAATCGACTATACCCAACAATTTTATAGATATATCCTTGGAATTTTCCACCACATTCCCTTTTCGCAACTCATCTCAGTATCGAATTGCATGCCCCAATTTAGAGTGTTAAGCAATGAAACAGCATAAAATAGCGCCTTCAGTATCGATCAATCAAGCAAACACTTCAAAGCACGACTCCTTAAAGCATCACAACGCAACGATCAATGTGATGCAAATGCATTCACATCAACATTGGTGCGCCTAACCAAATCAACATTAAAACCACCCCACAACGTATGTGAGCACAATTAATCCCTATATCCATATCGTGTAAATACCCATGGGTAATTTAATTACCTCTAGAAAGTGGAATAATTGTTGACCAGTGCGCATCGTAGAGTGATCAAGCATATGGTCAAAATAAAAAACTAAAAATTTGCTGCTTCAAATGCGCTTTTCCTCCACGAAGAAGAAATCTCAAAATTGCAAAGAAATACCTCTAATACTTGTGCCATATATGAAAATATTACATTGTACACCAATGAGTGACAAAAAGTACACCTTATTAACCTATGACCTGCATAAATTCAATAATATTTTATAACAATTTAAATATATTCTCCATTTTCAAATCTATCTCCTTTTCTAACAATAAATATACTTTCTTTATCCTTCTCCTCTTGTTCTTCCCTCTTTATTAAATACTCTCATCAAAAATATGCCATAAACACTCCAAGTGCAATTCGATCTCCATACTAAAGTCCTCCCTCTTGCCCAACATTTTATTCAAAACAAAATTACTTGTCTATCCCAATGCAGTGCCAATGAACTAATTACCACTCATCGACGATAATAACGCATAGCCATTAAAAAAAATAGTGCAATTAGAATATCAAATTTGTGACTCAAGTTTATGACCGATATATGACCAATATGACCTTTATGACCAATATAATTACCATTTTAATAACTCAACGAGACGAAAATCTAAAAAAAAAAAACAATAACAACGTTACCTTGACATTAAGAATCGAGATGCACGCACCCGAATCACGAAACGCAAAATATGCTGCATCTTTTGTGACTGTATAACTACGAATTTCTTGGTTCACGGCCGCCGCCGAAGATTCATGCTTCGAGTGCCTTCCTGTGTCGGCCGCTATTCTTCCAATCAAATCCCTTCAAAAAAAAAAAAAATTCCTCTCGTCCACTTTGCAGAAATCGACAAGGAAAAAAGTTTAATTAAAATTCAGCTTTCCACATGCTCTCTCGGCAAGGTCAAAGTTCCATCCCTTTCTCATTGAAAGCAAATTCATAGTTGGAGGCAATCTAATTCGCTAAAAGAAGCTATATTTTAAGGGCGCAATGCTTACGTCCTTCCACGTCATAGCTAAAAACATGAAAAAAGAAACCTTCCACCACAACTTTTTTTCTAAATTCATAGGCAAAAAATGGAATCCATTTAGAGCAAAGTATAAGCTATTCCTGACCGGAAACCGGAACATTTCAGTGACCCTACCTGAAAAACGATCAGCCAGATAACCGATATTAATTATAAATGAGTGGAACCTAAATGGCACTCCAACAAACTTATAATAATGCAAATATTGAAATGCAGAACCTTCTATAATTCAATCATATAAGCACTATCCCAATAAGGCATAGCACTTTAAAAGCTTCAATAAGCTCTTCAAATAATCAATATTTCACTCACCAATGTGTCTCATTCCACGTATTCGAAACTTCCGTACCGGAAACTTGCATTGCATATAGACGAAATGTTTCCTTGCATGAGCGAGCATTTCCAGGAAATTCATTACAATCACGCATCGTAAAAGTCACCTAAAAATTAGATTATATTATGCAATAAGTTTTCAAAAAATTTGTCAATTTTTTAATTTTGTTTCAAAAAGAGTACAGAGAAAGATGCATAAATATTCTCATTTTTAATTCTACACCTTAGCTGTCCAACTACAAAGACTTTAATACAACTGGAATCATTGTATAAAAAATTATAAAAGTTCACATATACCCCATCCCTTCTCCTTTTCAAATCAAGTGACCGGAACTGATATGAATGGAAGTGACCGGAATTGCTTTCCGGAAAACTGATGAAATAAAAAATACTTGTCTAAACTTGCCCAACATATAAATACTCTTATTGCTTACTTCAATCTTAGGACAAAGGTAAATAAAATAAAATGAAAACAATATTGGAATTCAACCTCAACATGTAATCGATTCGCGCCATTTCTTTCTATCTTTGGCGTTCTCAGCCAATTATCAACGTTTGCATGTTCCACATTACAGACGACATACGCTCGTCGATTCTCAACACCTTCAGGTCCACGATACGTCTCTTCTAACCACTGAAAAAATCAAATATTATTTTACCTGAAATATCTTACCTGAAATATCTCACCTGAAACATGAACATATATCTCACCTGTTTCAATAGCAACAATTAGTAAGGTGAAAACAAATAAGCAGAAGACAAATAATCTAACAAAATCAGTGAGGTGAATATAAACCAATCCCCATTTCTGAGAGCTATATTTCTGTAAGCCGAATAGAATTTCCTACACTTCAAATATTTACAGTTTACTATAAACAGCGATCCACCTCTAAAGGACATATCAGTCAAAAATAGATTATTGCTTTAAAAAAAAAAAAATTGTTTTCCACTTAGAAGCAACCAAACAGCAGTCAGCATAAGAAATTATTGCACATCCATACGTCTACCATATCGCAACATATAGTTAAATTCCTACACTATCAATATGCAAATTTTAGACTATATACAGGGCTCGTAGTTCCCTTACGATTATATATCTCCCTTACTACAATGCTTATATTTGGCGTTGTCATAGTGCTTCCCAAAATCTACAAGTATTTATCATTATTCAATCATTACATCTTAAAATTCAATGCTTCCTTCAATGCAGAACAATGTTGCAATGTATCAGTTTTTCAATCAAACTTTCTTTTATTATTTACCACCATTTCTTTCTTAAGGTCGTTTCATTTATAATAGAAACTCAAATGAGAGCCAATTAAATACCATACCAAATATGCAATATTAGCTATTATTAGCAAATGATTTTCCTATGACTCGTATGTTGACGGTCAACATGAGGACTTGGGTTCAATCACATCACCTCAACCGACGATTCTCTCTCTCACAACCCCCTTTACCGCTTTTCTCTCCTCAACGAAGGAAGCACTTATATGTCCTTGACTCAGAGCACATTCAAGAACCCTCTTCTGGCAGTCCACATTCATTTCACACCTTAACAACCTTAGATCCAACTCCATTAAGTGAACATCACTGTGCCACATCAACCATTATGGAACAATTCGTAGATGAAAGGTTCAATGGTTGACCGTTTTGCGAAATAAAAGAAATTGTATGTCGACGATTGATGTAAAAGAAAATCATCTCAGCTTTCATAAATAATCCCTCTCGATTAACGCAGTAAACTTTTCGGATGAATTATCTGGGGATTCGAGATTAAATTAAATAATAAAGCAATGGCCATTAAAATTTAATAAACGCTTAAGAATTGGTAGTTTGTGATTGATATTGCAGTAAATCTTATCACCTCATACCTCATACAGATCACTTAAAAACAACGAGTATAGCTGAGTAATCAAGGAATAAAACATCTTAATGATCTCGAAAAAAAATTCCATGAGAGATTACAATTCCACCCCCCCCCCCCCCCATCCTTTCCTCCACCATCTTAGGCAGTCTAATAGAAAAGACAGAATAATTCTATAATTTTAAACATAATTTAATAAACTATCTCTTCTTTTCTATCATGAAATGCTAAAATCCTTAAGTCCTTTACCGAAAGATATCACTTCCATCATGAGTTGTTAAAGTGGAGTTTAATGTCACTCTAAATGCGATAGACAGGTACCACTCATTAACCTCTAACCAAAGGAATTCCACCTCAAATGGCACGTCAAAAGAAATATTGATGCAAACCTACGATAACCAACATTAATAAAATGAATAAAACAATCCTTCAGAGATGATTCCAATAATAAATATTCTTATAGCCCCCCCCCCCCCGCGTCTTCATATGACAAGCTATATCGAGATCTCTTTCAATGTCTATTACCTTTAGACCCCTAATTTATTTACTATATTTACCACTTTATTGTTTTACGTTCTACTGTTATCAACCGCATCGAAAACCATTCAAAAATATTTTAGAATAATACCATCACTTAAAAAAACCGGAAATTACATAATAAAAAAAAAGCACTAACAATAACACAACAATTCTCTAAATATTAGCACGTTGTGTTAAAACGATTCAATTTTCGGATTGTAATTGCGCTCAGCGCGTACTACGTGCTTTTATGATTGTCACTATGCTAAAATACGCATTCGGCATCATTTGGCTGTTCACTTCGATGCTATACCCTACGTTGAAGTTCGACGAACGTAATGCCTATATTTAAGAGCATACAACCAAAAGAGAAAACTTGGCTCTTTTTTTTTCTCAATCGCATTCAAAACGCAGTGTGCTCTACTTATGATTACCTTGATCTCACCTGGAAAAAAAACTTGCCAAAAAAATCTGTTTTCCCTTACCTTCATATCCAAGAAATATTCCTTAAAATGTCGATTTTATTTCAATATTCAAGGAGTAAAAATTCCCGCAAATGTATGTGGCTAATTTTTTTAAAGCAATGATCCTAAAATATATATTAATATGCATTTTCTCTAGTTCTTTTAGATGCTTCACCACGCACACTTATCAACCAATAATATTTCACCTTTTTTTTCCAAAATGAATCATCTCAAATTCTTCAACAGTAAAAATGTAGGTAAATTCACTCGATTAATGACCATTCGAAAACACCTCTTAAAAAAAAACTTCCGAAAAGTGGAAACAAAGATATCGAAGAATGTGTAACA
Organism: Baylisascaris procyonis; assembly: GCA_037389465.1. NCBI lineage: Eukaryota > Metazoa > Nematoda > Chromadorea > Rhabditida > Ascarididae > Baylisascaris > Baylisascaris procyonis. Next base: position 5,990,055 of record JAZARR010000171.1, on the reverse strand, counting down.
AATTTCATCAAATACATTTAATTCATTTTTCCGCTCATGGATGGTCATCAACATCTAAGAAGATGGTCATTCACAAAAATGTAGTGACCACTCAATCTTTAAGAGATCAAATCTTGTTGAGTCGAACATATCCCCTCAAAGTGTAAATAATATAAATTCATTCGTCGCATTCAAATATTCACTATGATGCATTTATTTCCCACCAAACAAATAATGTAGAATAAAATAATAACCACTACGTTACATTCTAAAGCTTCCTAAATTTTCCATATATCTCAGTAATGGGATGTATTTCAAACTGTATGCAAATTTTCGAAATATGCAAATTCCAATCACTTCATGAATCTAATAAACACTAGAAATACAATTATTCGTGTTTTCAATGAAACATTGTCAATTGATTTCAAAATTGATTAAATCTACCAATAAATATACCAAACTATGAGACGATGGTATGCAGCATATTACTTAAGCAATATTCGATAATGTAACGATAGTAAACCATGAACAATGAAATTATTCCTACATTAATCATGATATATTTATTTTATAATTAGTTCTTCCTTCAATTATTTCTCCATTAACGTAATTTCCCCCACTTTGAAGTAGAAACATTAAAATTCCCTTTCCCCTCCCCTACCCCCACCTGGCCCCCCCCCCCAGTAATCATCAATTTTAATTTATATCACCGCCTCTAAAGAACCATGAACTATACCGTACCAAAATTAATTCCCTTATCTTCTATTTTTCCGGTGCTAGATGCATTTATTGAAAGACTTCACTAATGTTTTTTGCGCAAAAACCTCTCTCCTTCTAATTTCTATCCATCCTTTTAATTTACCTCATCTACTTCATTGCCCCAATTTTGTTTCCCATAAATTTCTATCCCACAGATTCACTTCCATAATATTCACTATTAGAAAATTGCCAAAAGAATAAATTATTCATAAGTTATCTCACAACTAATATTCAAAAAAAAATCCTGTATACCTCCAATAAAATCCTCAAAGATTAATAGGCCAGGAACGTATCCTACCCTGACATCAACTTTCAAGCATAATTTAATATATCACATTCCCAATTCACTTAACCAATATGCAAAAAAATTACCTTCCGTTTTCAACAGAAATCAAGTGCTACTTCCTTTTCTTCGATCAAAATAATCCACAGATCAAAAAAAAAAAATCCAATTCCTTTATTTGTACTTTCTTTTCGTTCACAAAAAAAAGTGCAAAATGGACCTCACCGATACGAATCTCACGTACTTAAACAACAAAAAAAAAGAGAGACTATTCGTCGTTGCCTTAGCCCCCTCGTCTTCACTATGTATTCACTCACATTCGCGATCGTCAATCCTATCGTCGTTCCCATATTAACACATGCAATTCGAGGCAAACTAGCAATGTTAATGTCACTAGTAATTCGTAATACCAAGATCAATTGATCAATAATCGATCAATACTAGTGTACTAATACATATTGTTGGAATACATTGATTGATCGGTATACTACAATCAATACAACGCCTTAAGAAACAAAATTTCAATAAAAGTAAATTTTAAAAAATTTCTCTCTAAAATATTATGCATATTTCTAATAAACCTGATCAATGTAGAATAATTTTTCAGAGAAAGAAGCAGAAACTCAAAATATTATTTAAAGAGTTCAAAACAAGCCCCAATAATCCAGCTTTATCGGACATTTCTAGAGAACTTCCATAGAAGAAAACTTAGCAGAGAAAAAAAAAAACTAATATATACATAATCAGCGATCGACCTGTCTCAGATATGCCAGAAATAGCCTATCTTATCGCTATCACTCTGCGTATTGCGCAATTTTGCTAAGCTTTTTAAACTATATCTCGGCATGCTGTCACCATGTAATTTGTAAAAAATATATTATAAAAGGTATATCCTCTATTCCTGCAACTGACTTATCCTATTACAATCGAATTTCGAATTTATTTGATATCACCCTTGCATCGTCGGTTAAAAAAGTGTTCTTATTTTTTTCCCATGCAACAAAAATTGCTAAAATTTCGTTTCATTTCTGAGCGGAAAAAAATATTCCCCAACTGAATTTCTCGAAAATTACGAAATCTTTCACAGCTTACTTTCACATTATCCATCTACCTCTAAGTCGATATCTCCTCTTCCAGTAAACCAACTTCATAAACATATAAGGAAATATTAGCAACAAGCAACACAAAACGATGCATGCCGAATGAAGCGATTCATAAAGCAATCTCTTGGGAGATCATCATTCAATTATATGGTTGTCCACAATGCTCACCACAACAAATGAATTGGCCTCCCTTCTCATAACAGCACAATTTGATTTCGGTCTCCATTACCCGAATACCCCCTTACTAGTGGAATATATTTTCTCCGATCAATATCGCCCATTGCCGTTTTAAAATTGCCACAATTGAAGGAGTTTTGCAACGATTGTTAAGCTATAGCTTAGTTGTTAAATCATCCAAATGTAAAGGACAACTCCGTAAGCTTTAATTATGACAGACGACTATGCATCGCTAAATCATAGCTCCTCATTCGTAAGAAATTCCGCTTCGCTTACACCTTTTTCTTATAACGATACTTTCAACTAATGCGGCAAATAAATATTTCATCTCTTCCTTAAATATTTCGAAAATATTAAAAATATAATAAATATTTCGGAAAAATAAAGAATAAAATACAAAAAAGCCTACTCATAGAGCCCATCTAGAAAAATTATACAGAATAAAAAGGCAATCTTAATATGTTCGTAAGTATATGAAACAATACCTCTGTAAGAGGGCAAAAATTCTCGGAAATAATCTCAGGTGAGAAGAAAATTAAGGCTAAGCAAAACTATTAGAACAGATTGTACAATAATACAACTTGGAAAGTCAATCAGTAAAAAAATTAATGAATAAATGAATGAAAAAAACCAGGTATAATAAGAAATATACTACCTGATGGGCGGGAAAAAAACAATCAACATACCCCGATTTCATCATCTTCTATATTCGAATAAGTTTTCCATCGTAGTTCGGTCGTCGAAACTGATGTATCCAAGAGAACAACTGCAATTTTTCAACAATTACAATAAATAATAAAAAATTATCTTTTCTATAATCATTGAAAACTATTACATTACAGTAGCAAATTCCCAATAAATTAATTCACTATTCTGCGATAATGTAAAGAAAATAAAATATTCATATATTTGCATTCTTCGCCACCTTTATTTTATTTAATCATAGGTGATAAATAAATTAATATAGCCGCTATTACATTTTTCCTCATTAAAACCAACGTATCACATCGAGAAGATTTGAATAGGCTAACTTCATTTCCACAAGCAAAAGTTTATCGCAAAGAACGCCAGTATAGCATTTCCCATCATAGTAATTTCAAAAATCTTTACATGTGGTCATTTTTGACCATCAACTGACCACTAATATCAAAATATGACAAATAAAATATGGTCACTCTAGTCAATATTTATTGATCCTTAACATCAACAACAACTGCACTTTTTATTCAACTACTAAAGAATCTATATTAGTAACACAATCCAATCAAAAACGGAAGTGGAGTAATGTGCAGCGGAAGTACATAAAAGCCTTAAACTATTTTCACACAAAATCCGAGTAACTTGAACTATTCGAGTGGATTTGAAGTATTTGAGCTCTAGATCCATCGATGTGAATTGCATAGAATACATCCAGTAAAACCTCAGCAATCTCAGGTCCTTTACTCTCAAACCTCACCAACCTCCGTTCGTTACTTCCCTCTCAAGCATTCGATGATTTCTGATAGAATGCTTTCAAATGTTGTTGTGCTCAGTGTACTATATTATTCAAAAAGCATAATATAAGCAATGCACATGAATATGCGATACGCATATGCTCAATGCATCGTTCACAAGTGTATTGCATCTTAAACGCATGCAGCTGCATGTCACTCATTTAAGCACTCACGCTACTTGAATAAACACCCTCAAGCCACACCCCTCCCCAACTTCAAGTCACCGTTTCTAGCTTCGATCTAAACGACTCGTTGAAAAGGCAGACTTTGACAAGTGAACCAAAAAAGTCCAGAAGAACTGCCAATTAAAATAGCATGACAGAGAAGATAACGACCATAGGAATTATCTACAGTTAGAATTCCACCAATCCCTCTCCTTCTCCCCCTTCCTCTGCGCCGGATTTTGAGGATTGACCAAGTTATATAGTACAATAGGCCGTATAATAATAAATAACAAGAAAAAATCAAAAAAAAAAAACAATAAATAATTGCTGTTCAACGATCATTGCAAAAAAAAAAAAATTCTTTCCAATTTATCCCATCTTTTTTTTTTCAACTTCAGTAAGCGCCTTAAACATAAGGATTTTCCCATATTAAATAAATACAAATGTGTTTACATAGCGCTAACGTTAAGTGTGCATTTCTTCACCGATTATCCTCTAATCTTTCGTTTTCCACTTTTCAGTACATTCCTTCGAATTTTTATATCAACAAAACTATTCCATCACCTAAATAAAAACCTACAAAATTTTTCCCAACTTCAAAAATCTCCAAAATATTTTCAAATCTCAATCTAAGCAATATTCTCTCGTAATCATCAATCCTATTTCTTCGAGGTCATCAATACTATCCTAAATCGTTTCTCAAGAGATTCTTCGATCATCGATGCAATTCTCAGCGAATGAGTCTCTTTTAATGCAGGGAGAGGGGGTCGTACGCATCCACTTGAAACAATTAGTAAACGCGGTGCGCTATCCCTCTTAACGTCGCCGTATAGACGACCATTGCGTCTGAGAATGAGCCATTCTTTGATGCCAAATGTGTTGTGTGCGTATGTGTATGTGTACCTACCCATGTGCTTCTTTTCTCTTCCCAATCTTATTCCTACAAACCTATAGATCCCCTAATGCCTCTAATTCTGGCAACGATTAAATTACCTATCTAGCTTTTCAACGGTAAAATTACCTATCAGCACCAAAATATTACGTCGAGTACCATTGGACCCGCTAGATCTGTGGTCTTTGCCGACCGTTAATAATAATGCTTGGATGATATACCGATAATAGCGTCTTCCTTAAAATGCATGAGACGTTTTTCTGCTGGAAATCATAACGTACTAGATATATATAGGCAGGATGTAACCATAAAAAGTTTTGATTTTTTATTCAGAAAAAAACTTAAACTCATTAAAAAATTAAATTATTTCCTAATTGTTTATGGTTTTATTTTAGGATGCAAGAGAAATAAGAAAAAAAGTCATCGCATTCGAAAGACAAGGAAAATGTCCTTGAAAAGTTCACTCCTGCTAAATAAGAGTGACAAGAAGATAGTGAAAAATGTAAAGAATAAAGAAAACTCTCTATAAAAAAAATATTTTCTGCACGAGTCAATTTTATTATACAAAAAAAAGAGAGAAAAAAACTCGTATATAGTGAAAAATGAGGAACGCTGAAGTATTGTTGTATTTAGTGCATTAATACGGCGTCTGTTGACAAAAAAGATCTGAGTATAGCACCGATCGGGACTCGATGAAACATCGCAAAATCACAAAACGAAGGAAAAAACCCATTCATCACCGATATTATTCGACAAGAAAACCAAAGCAAAAACGCATTTTAAACACTACCAAATAGTTCATTCCAGAAAAAAAGAAACTTTCATTGCTCTCAAAAATTCCCCAACTATTCTTCTAATTTGTTAGCCTTACTCTGTCCCTTGCGATTATTCCCCTCGTTTACAAACATACATATGAATATCTTCGTTTCTGTAGATATATATTTATATTTTTATTTATTTACTTATTTATTGACGCAAGTAAATGAGGTATAAGTGAAACACACTCATCAATTTAACGTAAACATCGATTTTCAATAATAAAATCGCATTTTATTTCAACATCCCAAAGGATTTCCCCAAGGAATAAGAACAATGCAACCAAAGCTATAATTCTAGCGCAAATGTTCTTTTTTTTCTTCTTGGTTCGTCGTGTTCACGTTGGCTAATAAATGCGATCGGCCGTAGTAGTCAATAATTCATAGTGTAAATCAACTTCTTTTTGTGGTTTACATTCCTCGCTTTTACTCATTTTTCAATACAAAATGAGTACAATATACAAAAATTGCAATCGCAATTTCAATTCCATTTCCCCTATTCAAATTCAAGTTCTGCGGATGTATTCTCATTTATTTGGTGAGGACTCGGTTAAGCGATAGCCCCTGTAACAATTTCGTACCGACCAAAGTCCCATATTTTTAAGATTCTATCCAGAGAGAGGTGAGGTTTCTGAGTCTTCTACTGTCGATCTCGAGCTACACCTCTCAGCACGACAATCAATGTTTCTGTTCACTAACGAATTTCAAAACTTTTGAGTCATCACCCTCTTTCGCCTCTCTCCTCAATCTCTATCATAGGGAGCAAAGAGGTACTACAACAGCATTCGCCTTACAAACGTTGACGATTTGACCCTTCGATGTTACCCAAGAAACATCACAATTTCTCAACAATGACATCTAATTCCTGGCATTATAATTACGAAATCAACCTGTAATAATTCCCCCCCCCCAAAAAAAAATCGCCTCAAGAAAACAATTTTCGCAAACTTAAATAAAATTACCCACTCCAATTAACATGTAATCATGAAACATTTTAACTATTTCTCTTCTTCAAATATGACAATACTTCCGAAAGGAAATAAATATTTTCAAATAATGGAGGTTTAACTACCTTAAATCTCCTCAATAACCGCACTATAAAAAAAAAAACAACCATAAAACTCTTCATATAACATCCTCACTCTTCTATCCAAAAACATCCCAACAAATATAGTCTTATGATATACTTTCAACTCTAGCATTTACTTATACGACTCTATAATCTTAAAAATAAAAATATTTTTAATGCTTTTATTCGCTATAGAATAATTTGCTGCCCATTGTAACGTCGAAGTTCAGCCACAAATATAGGCCGTTGATGGCTATAGCCATTTCTATCGAATGCACGAGCATAAATTTGCATAACAAAGATGAAGGTCGTTCCCCCCATCACTAATGGCCCACTTTTGTTGCACAGCTATTTTTGCTTGTTTCAAGCACATGAAAAATATTGAAACGCTCAAATTATTTATGCTAGCTTTCTCTATGATACCAATCTATGCTTCATGTTAGAACGTTAGAAGTCCACAATTGTTCAGTATTCAAAAAGATACCCATAAAGTTATAATAGGCAAGCTAGTTTAAACCATCAGTTACCCCCTCTCCCCCCTTTATGAAATGAACTCTCCTGGTTTCACTTTTTGATACATCAAATTTTTTCCCACCTTACCTTACTTCCTTGATAAAATTCCACTCAAAAATGGTCATTGATCATCACATAATCTCCGTACTAATACCCGATATGTACTATTGAAGTCTCTCTCTCGATGACGATTTATCAACACGATACATGCGTCAATTGTACGCTATACACAACCGATATGCGTTCATTGGTTGTTGACATGTCACATATATATCTTAAATATGTGCGCTCATAGGCTCCTCTCTATAACTTATTGGCATTGAACTTTCACACTCATTTCCTTACCCCCATTCATTAGACAACGGATCGAATTAAGAAACGATGAATATCCCATAGCGGCATATAGACAACCATCAAATGATATTTACCGATTACACATTACTACGATTACCGACGATCAACGCGACGGGACATCAATAGCGAGCAGGAGATATTCGTTACGCTTACGAACGGATCATCAGATAATATATAAATGCAAAAATTATTCTTATTTAATTATAATAATATTTATAATATTGCAGCAAATAGGCTCCTTTATTTGTCGATAATTCTAGAATTCGCTCCATCTCGTCCCGCAACAATTTTTACAATTACAGTTTCCATTACAGTAATCTTCCCCTTCATCGTACCGTTCACGCCAATCCTATATTTCCCAGTTTACATTATTTTCCTATCCTGCAGAACTTTCTAGAGGATGATCGATGGATGCTGACAAGGTATGTGCTTTCCATAGAGATTTAACCGACCGCCTAGGGAGGTATTTCCTTTTCAGTTCACTTTCCTTCGTTTGTATCTCGAAATAGTCCTGCATAATTTTCCAAATCTAGTGCGTTCTATGACTTATTTGATGTCGGACAATGCTGTGACCTTTCTAGTTTCAACTTAATGCAGAATCTTTAGTAACGTCAGCAAATAAGCAACATCATACGTTATGCTAGATGAAGAGTAAATAAACCCCTTGAATACATCTTAAGTGAACCTAATAACACCTGAAATCAACAAAAACATGGACCATCAAAAAAAAAAAAGAAATCGTCTTTTCCTCCAGTAACAAAAAAGAAAATATTAGCAATCACTAGCCGTGAGCATTTCAAAACTACTTATGATCTCTTCAGCTATGCTATATTCTAGCACTCTGATCTATGTTAACTCGATAATTCGTCTTCGATGAAGTACAATAAATAAAATGTTCATAAAGCAAGACAATATCCCTAATTCAAATGTTTTCTCGAGTATATCATCCATTAAATAAAAAGGCAATGTTTTCCGTTTCGATTCATTTTTAAAGTCAATGAATCCGGTTTCTATAAATCCGATTATATTAACTCATTAAGAAAAACCGGCTACATAACGACTATCCAATATGCGATTTTCGTTTGTTTTAAGAGCGCGCCACTCCCGAGAAAATATGTTTTTATAAAAAATAAAAAAAAAAACTAAAAAATTCAACACAGCAAATATATTTTTTCGCAATCGAGGGAAAGTACTATGCAAATTTCAAAACTAAAAAAAACAAATCTACGCGATATACCTAACTTATACCGTAAAAAGTAATGTAACTATACCAATTACTACTAATCTATATTTCAAAACCTTCACTGTCTTATCACATTTATTCCACATTTATCAAATAAACTCTCGCAAAACGTTTCAAGCTTAATGTATCTTGAAATAATTTTGCGGTCGAGTGAAAATCGATGTGAAGTAGTAATATTGAAACTTCTATATCCCCACAAATAAAGATCGCTGAAGCCCAGTTGAGGCTTGGCTAACAGCCTAAGTGGGCTTTATGTCAAAGGACAACCAACCAATCTACATGCAGCACATCACTCATGCATCACCTATATGTCAATCGCTACGAAACAAACGTCTTAAAAACATCCCCATATAATGATTCCAAGGGAATGCTAGTATTCAACGTATTTCCCATGTTCTTTAAATGCCCTCTTGATATATCGCATGAATGAACAATGAAAGCTTTTTAAACTTTTGTTTTATTTGTGCAAATATTAACAACTTAAAAAGGTATTTCGCACCTAATAAAGAAAAGTTTAGGAAAATCACTCCCCAAATTTTGACAGAATACGTCTCTCCTCCATAATGCCTTGATGAACGGTAAGTCCTATACCATGATGAACGTTAAGGCCTAACTTCTATCCTTTCCTTCCCTTATCGACCCAACTAAAATCTCTTTTTCCCCCATATAAAACCTGGAAAAAAAAACAACCTTACCTCTGAAATGAAAAAAAAAAATTCCACTGAGAGAAACAAGCCGAAAAATGACCCACTTTAGAGAGTATCGCTATGAAAGAACAATGAAATAGCAGAAGAACACCAAAATGCATCCAAGCAGAAAATTGGTCGTATGCCTTTTGCGTTGTTTTTTTTATGCCTGCTCTACGAATGATCAAAGAAATTACATCCAAAACATCGAAACGTTGTTGCACTTTCCTAACCAATAATTTTCTTCAACTCCCCCCTCCCCGTCCCTCTACTCTTCTCCCTTTTCAACCATTATACCCATAATCAATAACGTCATCCTCCTTTTCTCATCTATGAATTCTCTTTATTCTACATAAGTTAGAAGTAATTTTTAAAAAAGACGATTCAATTTCTTAGTGTTAATTAATTTTTAAAATATTATTTTAAAAAACCTTTCGTATCTATAATTTCAACAAAAAAAGACCCTACCCTTCATCTGAATAAAAATATAATTTGCCTAAAATTACTAGATTAAATCGAATTGCAAAAAGCCTGTCATCGCATGCATCAAAGATTATCATTTGCGCTCATATCATATCATTAAAAACATCACAATACCCTCAGACATATATACATCAAAAGGATATCGTTTATCATTTCACCTTCCGGCATGAATCTCCCAATACACGTGGCGGCACCCTTAATGAATCTCACTCAAATGTCCACTCGATTCCATTCTCTCACACTTTTTAATAAATATAGCTACAGGTAAGTCAAGTGACTACAAAGTGACCACTAACTCTGCCTAAACACCAAAACAAACATCTACTTGAAGATCTGTTATAAGCGATAGGTAACACTTGTAAAAGCAACAGTGAAAGCAATCTCTCTACTTATAGAGACAGCCATCAAGATCAACACAGGCAACCATTCTTCCCGATTCGACGGGTAAAATCCGTTCTTAGGAAGAGGACAAAGGACAAAGACCTATCAGCCTTGCTCTATCTCTGTTGGGTTTCTTCGTTATTCAATTTCGGGCCTTAAAACTTAAAAAACCATAATATTTCTGCTCGTAAAATCCTACCCTCCAATATATTTAAATCGCAGTGAACTTACAAAAAAAGGTAGAAAAGCAACTTCAAGTGAATAATGATAATATTTTATAACGGGTTAAAAAGAAACAGTAAGACATTGAATTGTACATGAAAATGGGTTTAAATCAAAACTAAATCTTTTGCTTACATACATTAAAAGTTTCCTTTTTTAACTAACCGTTAATATAAAATTCCTTAAAAAAAACAAAAGCAAGCATACCTCCATTCATTCAATTCATTAAAATAATTTTTTGAAATGTTAAATCTAAGTGAAAAAAATTCAATTGAAGCAAACCCTCCACTTTACCGAACCTCATCTCCATCCTTCCTTTCGAAATAAGAATTTTGCGAATTAGACTTCTAGACTCCTTTATGCGTCAACCCACTCTTTCAGCTTTCTCTAATCGAAATACTTCAAGGTATACTTTCATATATACTTTCTCCTGACACCTGGCTCCTTATTGACTCCTGTCTATTGCTAAAAAAAACACATCTACCCTATAACATAACCCACCAAATATCTAGTCAGTATTATGGCAACGAACAAGATTAGTGAGGTGGTTTCTTGATAGCAGTTGCCCTCAAATGCCAATCAATGATAGGATTGTACGCAAAAACAGCAAAAATATTCTAAACAAATCTACCCTTAGAGAATTCTTCATGATCACTTCACAGCTCACTTCCCAATTTTCTATTTTCATTTCATATAAAATTAAAAAAAAACTACTGGAAAAAAATTACCTCAGTCCAACTCAACACTATAAATTATATATTAATTACATTTAAAATCGCAGCATAATGAGTTAAAAATTACTGCGCAAAGCCTTGATGCTCAAGTAGAAATATGATCACACATCAATACTCATTAATGAATTCATTCCACAGGGTTGAAAATTATAAAAATCTGTTTTCCCAGTAGTCAAAAGATCTAATTTTTAAATTTATTCAAAATTTTTATCTATAACTTTATTCAAATTTTATTTATTTGCAAATCCAAATTTATAAATTAATTTAGATTTCAACGATTGTTCATATTTTCTTTGCAAATATTTCCGTTAAAATATGCTTCTATTCGACAAAACAAACACCCAAAACGAATAGAAGACAAATGAAATGAGTTTCGACAAAAAAAAACCTTGTAATTTCCTATGTTCCCCACACATTCTAATGTGAACATTCTTTGTAACAAAGGAAAAATAACATTAAAACAACAATTCAAAAACAGGATTTTCAACGAAAATGAAATTCAAAAACGTTCGTAATTATGGGATAAGTGAAGACTTTTGCAGTGCTAGCATCTATAAATCAACGGACATCTTTTACTCACGCTTCTCTCACTAAGCTTTTAGAACGGAAATATTCCTCTTTTACTCAAAGTTTTTCGAAAGGAATCTCTTTTCCTCCTATTTTTCAATTATTATAAATAAATAAATATAAATAAGGATTTTTAAATATATTTAAATATAAGATTCTTCAAATAAAACATAAAATTTCCCACTGCAATAAGCACCTCAATCAAGAAAGGTAACTATAATTCCTGTTTTTTTTCACACAAATTTACGCATATACTTAATATTTATATTAACCAATGATTCTTAAAAAATGGGATGGATACTATATAGGTTGCAAAACAGAGAGAGAGAGAGAGAGAGAGAGAGAGAGACAGAAGGAAGACGTTGCTGAAAGCATATTCATCCATGTTGGCCAAGTAGATAGGGCCGATGTACGCATGACCTGATCTTATAATAAAGGTGCACAATGCATAGACATTCAAAAGGAACAATAGCAGCTATAGTGAATGCGCGTTCAACTAATTACCACTCAACACAAATCCATTTTAAATATATTCATTCAACTATGCATACTTATCAAATAAGTCAAATAATGAACGCAGCAAGGGGTTCATTATAGATAAAAATTATTTTTATTTACCTCTCACTTATTGTTTCCTTAAAAAAAAATCACCTTTCCCTTCTATTCATTACCGATTTTTTCATTTATAATCGATTAGTTTTTTAATAAACTTGAACAAAATTTGAAAATAAGGAGAAAGGGTGTAGTGCTGAACACTTTACTAGCTTTGTCCCCCAAAATTTCAGGCTAACCTCACCCCCCCTCCCAACTCGTGGTACCCAACAAATAGCCAGGTGAAAAGCATAGTAAAGTTGTTGTTTTAATGCACACTTCTAACTTCAATAGGAAAGATAATGAATAAAAACGAAAATAAAACATTACGGAACGTGAGAAATACTGTTCTATGATAGCGTGCGAACGACGCTTCAAAACGTGAAAATGCAATTTGCGCAATGAAACATATTTGGCCTTTTGTGTTTAGATTTATGCTATCAAACAGAATTATACTCTATACAAAGCGTACATTTATAATATTTCTTTGAATATTTAAATAAATAAATAAATAAATGAATAAATAAATAAATAAATAAATAAATAAATAAATAAATAAAATTCTAGTGAAAATTTTATGCGAAATGCGCTAAATCTGTAAGAAAAAAAGCAACCTTTTTCAACTAAAATGCATTTAATTGGAAAATAGAAAGGAATTACAACCCCTGCTATATTATTACAACTACTACGGTAAGTTCAGAGACCGAAAATACTTAATTGCTTGAAATTCTTGAAAAGATTAAATTAACTGCCATTTGATGAAATAGAAAAAAATATCGGAGAAATTTTCTTATAATCGAAAAATAAACAGCATAGGAATTTGTTCAGAAAATCAGATAAGTCAATAAAAGCACTACAAAAGATGCAAGCGAAACGAATAGCAAAAAAAAACATAAATCAACTGAACTCTTCAATCAACTTGTTTTCCTCCCGCCCCCTTCAGCTCACATCTCTCTCGAAATTTACCTTCTCCTCCCTCCCCCTCCCCCCCTTGGAACCATTGTTCTTTAGCTTCATCTTTTGCAAGATCCATCCTCTGACATGAACACGAAATAAAAACAAAAGCAAATAATAATAAATAATTTAAAAAAAAAAAAACCTTTTTTAGATAGAACTGAAGGCGGTATGAGTAGAAATAATAGCAGAATTGCGCAAATATGCAGCCTATGTATATATCGCAGAAAATTCATGACGATATAGTGTGAATATTTCGATTAAACAGCAAACGAATATTGACACCACTTCGATGGGGCTCGCAGAAAAGATTAAAGAATAATTGCAGATCGGATCAACGAACGTCGTCGCAGTTTCAATTAGCAGTAGCAAATATTGTCGGTCTTTGTCGGTAAGGAAGTCTGCTGTTGTTGGACTCCCATCACAGCAATTATCGCCGTGAAATAATACAACGATACGTGTCGATCCTTAACGAGGCGATAAGGAAAAACAACGGATTCCTGAAATTTACTTTCATTAATAATGCCTAAACAATGGATTTCGATAACATCAGCAACGTAAAATAGTAACTGTAATATATACCTTTAAGGATTTTATAAAAATAAATATACTATGTTTATATCATTTTATTTAAAAAGAAAACAAACGTCATCGAAAATAAAATGCACTGAATTGAGGCGTATGAAAACAATGAAACTCGTTCGGGAAAAAAGAACCAAGTGGGTAAAGGCCTCGAACCAGGACTTTGAATAGATGTAGGAAAGTCGGAGGGAGAGATAAAGACTAGTATGAGCGAAAATGGGTGGTAAAATTCGATTACCTCCAAGGTAATATATAATTGTACTAGCAGAATTGAGAAATAAGCACTCATTCTTTCAAATACAGAAATGAAATCTTGACACTAAAATTTTTAAGAAAAGGTTCAACAATAAAATTAGCCTTCTCGAAAGAAATATGTCCAAATAAAATCTCGAACCAACATTGCCTGCAGACATCAGCAGACATTTTACACTCAGACTAGTTCGATGTCTGCAGATATCAGCAGACATTTAACACTAAGAGTAACTCAACGACAAGCGAGAAACAATATATGCAACATGAAGCCGTGAAAGGCAACGAGCAACGAGCACGAAATCCCGCAACACCACAAACGCACACATGAAGTGACTGCTGCACGCAGAGAGGCGTAGCTACGCGTTCCCTCGTTGCATCGAATTGGGCGGGGCGAAGTGACCAGCCGACGAATTGAGAGGCTCGAAGGTCAAACTGCATAAGTGGCTTCAAATGAACTTTGCCCCATATAACAAAAGTACCGATCAATGGTCAGAGAGTGGAGAGGGTGGAGGTGAAAAAAAAGGAGGGAAATGTAGATAAAACATTAGAAAACTAAAGGAGCTAGGTGTAGAGTTTGATCTAAATCCCTCCACAATTCCTATTTCTTTTACCCACTAATTCCAATTTTAGGCGGGTAAAAGACGTCCATCGGACTAGAAACAGTCTTAACTCATCTAGATAAGATTGAGCTCAGGGCCTGGACTCAATTCCACTTGCAATCGAAACAGTATCTAATTTAGACTGTTAGTACTGCAACAATCAAAACCTATACTTATACGCACATAGTAACGTCACGATCATGACCAATCGCGCTTCACACCGAATTCCCGCCAGAATGGATGAAATGGCTAAAGGGTGGGGCGTATAGGCAGAGCAGATAGATGGTACAGTGCTGATGCGCATGAAAACATGAATAATTCCCCCTCCTCCTTCTCATCCCCCCTCTCATCCCCTTCCCTCCCTTCATCCCCTTCCCTCCTCTCATCCCCTTCCCTCCCCTCATCCCCTCCTCTCCCCTCACCCCCTCCCTTCCCTCATCGCCTCCCCTCTAGTCGACCTGGTAAACGAAAAGGACCGCAAGGTGCGGTGATGTCATGGCGTTAGTAAAAAAAGCATTAAAGGATTATCTCAAAAAACCTTTAGTACACCGGAATGCAAAAATATTTCATCTGAAAAACAATGAGGCAATATCAGGGAATCCAACACTTCAGCATCTTCAAACAGCTATCTTACCTAAAGCATAACACCCCAATAATAAACATCAATGATGAGGCAAGCATAAGAAAATGGAATAAAGTAAATCGATTATATAAAACAATTAGAGCACAGAAAATAGGTGGCACAGATAGATGAGCCAATTACAGTATAGGAAATAGGTAGTACAGGTAAATGAGCCGATTACAGTACAGGAAATAGGTAGTACAAGTAGATAAACATAATGAGTAGAAATAGACAATGAAAATCATACCGTAATATTTCGAATAAATAATTCACGATTAACTTATGACAACTATTCCATAGTTTAGGCGCTAAGATAGTTTTGATCTATATAATTAGCGCCGTTTTGATCGACTTCTAATGCTCCTCTTATTTATTGATTATCGATTTATTTGAATTGTAATGATCTATGAATATTTTGATCTCTTTTTGTTGGTGTTCAATCATAATATGAATATTGAAATAAATAAAAAATAAATATATTCCATCTAAAATATATGAACGCTATAGTATTTCTATCATTTTATTCCACTCTTATAAAAGAAATGTATTCTCACAAAATTTGAAACATCTTTACTATATTATTCTATAAGCTTAGAAGCTTCTCAAGTGAGAGGGCTTATATTTCGACGTTTACGGTGCATCACTTTGCATATGGTAAAGCAATCATACAAATAAATTAAAATAAATAAAATAAAAATTATAAGGTGTAGTCAATATGCTATTCACTAATGCGTTAGCAATATATCTATAAATATAAAAATATAAATTAAAAAAAATAAAGTATTTAAGGAAGAAGGCCTTCATAATTTAAAAAAAGAAAAAATTCGAAAAAAGAAACAGAATGGACAATACTAACGCCAGGTCAGCCACAAAAAAAAAGGAAAGCACCTCACTAATTAACCTGGAAGGTATGCGAATAACGCACATACGGTATTCGGCATCGTTAGAGATTGCAGTGAAGCATATAATTGGGCCTGTGACTCTTGAAGAGTCTACATGTAAGCAAAAGTAAAAGAATGCCATTATTGGGTGGGTAATTAGTTTGTTGTCTTATTTGATGATCACTAATACTGATAAGCAATCGTTATATGCAAATATGTACCCCCCCCCCCGGTACCTTCTTGCCGCCCCCACCTCCCAGCCCCCCTTCTCGCTCCCTCCCCCCCCATACTTACTAAATTTATTTTATAGATCTACCCATAATTAAGTTCCACAAAATATTAAGCATAGAAGATGGAAATATATAAGGAAAATATAGTTTAAATGATGGTAATAAAAATTATTGAAGCTTGTAAAAATTCATCATTTCCGGAATTTATACATCTATTTCAGTAATTGGAGTGGTAGAATTGTTTTGTTCAGGAAGTTTGCTTGAAATAAAACTTTAGAGGATACTATTCAATGAGTACGATAACTTTGTACGAAAAATTAAAAAACTTGAACGTTATCTAACGCCTTAGGCATTTTAAAAGAAATTTAAGGAAGCTCTAAATTGTTCTTAGACTACGTAATGAAATATTTTAAAATTTAATTAAAAATAATCGACGATATTCCACTTATTTTCGCTATTAATCTAAAAATAATTGAAGTGCATTCCACCGTTCTCAGAAGGTAAGTGGATTGCATCTTCCATTCATATTGACCTTTATTTCTCACTAAATTCTGCCAATTCTATTTTCAAATCAACAAAAAAAAAGAAGAATTAAATGCATTGAAATTAAATAAGTAATATTAGAAGAATGATTTATTAGAACGGGAATCAAAACTTAAATACTTAAATATCGTTAGATCGAAATACTTTCAAAAAGAATGAAGGGAATTAACGTTGCAACCAAAAAAAAAGTTTCTTAAGAAGGGTACATTTTAATGTGATTTTGTAACATTTCTCATCGTGTGATTATCATCGTTAGATAAGCCACAAAATTTTCAATACTTGTAAGATGTTTTTTAAATAACGAAAAAATAAAAAATAAAAAATAAAAAATAAAAAATAAAAAATAAAAAAAAAAGAATGACATAGAAGGTCATCGATAAATTAATAAACATAAAGAAATAAAAAAAGAATTGAAATAATACAAGTTGAAATTCCCTATTGTAAAATGTCAATTGCAATGATTGGCACTGAATGAACGTGACAAAAAAAAAAAGACTTTATGTGAAAAAATACTTTAGACCATTTCTTTATTTAAAGGAAAATATGTTCGCCGAAATCAGTATTGATGTTAAATACTGATAGTGGACAAATAGACATATCGGAATGTTGCTAATACACGATTTTCAATGTCAATTATATATGCAAAAAAAAAAAAATTTTTTTTTTACATCGATCTTCTTCAATAATAATTTCTATAGAAACTCGTCACAAACAACTTCGCTAAAAGCAATGACACAAAAAAAAAGAAGGAAAGAAAAATTCTACAATTTGAAGAGTCGTCGTTGTTTTTTTTTAATTTTAAAAAGGAATCAGGAAAAAAAAAACACACTTCTACTTCCTCGGAATGCAAAAAAAAAATAGACATTTATATCTCTGAATCAGCCCTCTTTCCCCTCCATCCTCATCCCTCTCCCATTTACTCTAAGCGAAATTGGATTTAAAAAAATTATATATTAATTTACTATTACTGAATTCATAAAAAAGTTACTATCTACACAATGACATTATAAAGAAAAAAGAATTGAGGAGAGTATTACTGAAAGCATTTATCAAAACATAATCAGAATTTATAAACAAATTTACTACATTCATCGAAGGTTTCTTCTTAAGGACTGTTCAACTTCATGAACAGAACTTAGATCTTAATTGAATAATAGCACTCCGTCTTCGATAAATCTTTTTCCATTGTATACGTTCTCTCTCTCCCTCTCTCTCTCTCTCTCTATATATATATATATATATATATATATATATATATATATAGTCAAATTGTCAATTGTCAAAGTACATCGGATTTAAAAGGATCCAATAATGCGTATAACGCTTCAAAAGAATTTACTCGTGATATAATTGAATATAGTATTACTCATGTATAAGCTCGAGCTACGACCTGTTTACGCATAAGCTCGAGCTATGATGTGCTCGTGTATAAGCTCGAGCCATGAAATTAAATTTACTTGTAAAACAACACAGTTTAAGCGCTATGCATTCATGACGTTAACTTATGCGGGCAATCGACGCCGCAAAAAAAAAACAAAAAAAACAGCAAGCCTCTAGATCAACAGTTGAAAATACTACTTCTCGAACTACGGAGAATCCCAATGAATTAAATCAGAAGCATTCAGCAATAGCATCCGGTATAAATTTATTCAACTCTATCATCCGCATACATTTACAAAGCAACAATATGCAAAAGGATTACTGATGAGGGGATATATAAGTTTTAGGGTTCCGAAAATGTATATGATGATATGTTGTTAGATAATTATACCTAATTAGCATATTTTAATGGTGGTTTTATTGCCACGCCAAATTCTACAACTACGACTCATTCGTCGGGGGATGCCTTATTTTACGATCCTATAATTAAAGTGCTTATTTCCTCATAATTCAATGGTATAGATAGACTTGATTCACTCGAATTGTTACCTTCGATATATGAGGCAAAATGCAACCTTATCTAAATATCGTAATTCTAAACGCCGATACGGTCACGATTCGTGGATATGCTGTTGTCCTAGATTTTATGGTCATAATTGCACTCATAAATCACTAACGATACAATTCAAATCATTTATTTGCTTTTTTTGTTTTCAAACTTATTCAGCTTTCTTTATAACTTAAAACTAGAAATTAAAATGTTCAGTTTGTTGTAAAATTTATCTACAAAAAGTGGGATAAGAATGGAAGCGATATTAGCATTTCACTCTATATCTATCGCCTCACTTAAATCATAAATATAGAAATTTACATTCCTGATGATATTGCTTTGAGAGAACGCTTTAGCTAAGAATTTGAGCATTTTTATTCAATATACAAAAGTGGGAATTTATTTTGATCGAAAATGGTATAAATATTTTATATGCAAAATAAATAATTTAAATAAATTTTCTATAATACACAAAAGTATCGTTCAAAAATTATGATTACATGAAACTTTTTTCCTCGTATCGATTCCAAAGAGAATGCCGTTATTTCGGAAGTATTTTTTTTTTCTTTGAATGACTAGTATCCGTTGATTGTATCAGATAACTTCGTGGGATAAAACCAGACGGCGAATGATCGTCTATTATCTCTAACTAGGTTTTTCGTTAAATTTTGCTCGCAAATTTTCTAAGGCTGCAAATAAAACTTTAAATAAAGTTGAATTAAATACCATCCGGTTTGGCGTTACTTGAAATCAAACCAGCCGTGTGGTAGGAATCGTGAAATTGTGATTACAGATAACAAATAATGTTAGAAGGGATTATCTATAGAAATGAAGCAGGTGATTACAAATAACATAAATCCTCGTATTCAGGGTAGATGCATTCGCAAGAACTTCCATCTTCTAAAGTTCAAATATTCAAATTTTTACATTCGGTAAATATACCAAACATCTCTCCCACTTAACCTGCATGGTACCAAAATTTGGTCAGGTTAGTGCATATGCATAGTCTAAGTTGTATGGGTGATCGCGATTTCGGTATAAACCGAACAATAATCTCTAATTTATGATTCATTCTTCAACCACTATACCTAAATCATTTTCTTTCATATATTCTCAACGCAATTTATCACGCAAATCTTATCTAATCCGCAACACAACATACCCGCAATACAATCTCTTTTATATACCGCAATCGAGAGATATACGTTGTGTAACGTAATAAAATGACGTCATCAACTATGTGAAACTATCTATACTCTTCGTATATTTTTGAAGAAGTTTAAAATTCATAAATAAAACTTCAAATTACGATTGAAGATTCTAGAAAATGATTTTAAAAAATTACAGAGTAAAAAAATTTGTGGAGTTAAATTTTGTGTCATAAAAATAAAAAAGTGGAAAAACGCGCCAGGAGAGCTGGCACGGCATGTGTTTTTGCATTGCCTCACTTTTCCCACCATATCCATAAGTACTCAACAAATAATAAATATGCAAAATAATGCCTTCATATTCCAAATAATTCGATCTCTTGCATAAACCAATTATAGGAGGTTCGCTAATATGCAAATTTTTTCCACATTTAAATATTTGCAACTTCTTTCAATTCGATGGTTCAGCGTGGATAAGGGTAAAGGCGCTCATCCTGTACGTAAAATATACCAATCGAATTTCACTAGTTTAGTTTCAGTGATTTCCAAACTGACATCACTGCACATACAGACCATACAGACAAACAAACACACACAGACAGATAGACAGACACGTATATATGCATAGAAACGACGGCGTTATGGTGCGTTTTGAACGAAGTAGATTTGCTAAAGCACAAAAAAAAGCACAAAACTATTCAACACATGCTACGATATACTTCACAATACGTTCTTAAATTTATCCAAAGGATAAAGTATATTTTAAAGTTTTGAATATTCACATGCCTAATATTTATCGCCATTATCGCAATCGTCTATATATTTATGACGTTGCGATCTTTTTTTTTCAATAAAAAACGTTGAGATGACTAAGTTCCTCACTAACTAAGGAAAAAAAACTGGAAAATTTCGTTATTTTCAAGAAAATCATTTATCAAATAACGGTAAATTTCTCAGGCGAGATACAAATAAACCAGGAGGGGGGGGGGATTAGGAAAACTCGAGACGACAATCTCCTTGCCACAGAAAACTATCCTAGGCTTAGTCCTAAATTAGCTTCACATAGTACTAGCATAACTAAACAAGTAAATGTATAGTTTATAAGTGAGCAATCTAATGTTTCTTAGTCAACAAACAGGTCGACAGACATAATACGCAAAACAATGAAGCAAGCAATACAGCTTATGGCGTCTTAAAGCTGTAAAAATTTATCCCCTCCTCTCCCCACATAAGCAATCGGCAATTGTGTTTAGCAATACTGGCATATCCATACGTTAGTGCTTTCAATGAATGCCGAATTACAGCGATACTTATAAATAAGCTGCTAAATGCGCAATAAGTTGCTAAGCTCGAAGCATCTTTTTTTTTTTTGATTGATTGATCACTCATTTCTTATTTTACACTTACACACATCACAATGATTTTTTTCTCGCGTATTTCAAGGAATTCCCCCCCCCCCTCCCCCGGGGTTATTTTCGGGCATTTCAATGAATTTCCCCAGTTTATTTTCGGGTATTTCAATGAATTTCCCCAGTTTATTTTCGGGTATTTCAATGAATTTCCCCAGTTTATTTTCGGGTATTTCAATGAATTTCCCCAGTTTATTTTTGGGTATTTCAAAGGATTTCCCTAACTTATCTTCAAGCAATTCAAAGAATTTTCTTAGCTTATAGTCAATAAATCTCTAGCATTTTTACAATACAAAAGATCCAGAAATATAATACGCTGTAGTATTGCTCCATCCTACTATGAAGACCTGAAAGTAGTCTATAATAACCCTCCGGTATATGTGATTAAAGATAGAACTGTTAAAACCTATTCCATGAGGATTTTTTTTAACGGATCTCAGACAACAATGTTAGAAGAATCGGTTCTTCTAGTTGTTGCTCTCTTCAAAGATTTATTCACATAGATAATACTTCATTTACTAGACTATAAACTTTTAAAAATCATACATTACTTAAATAACTTTAATATTAAATTAACTTTTAAAATCATGCAACTACACATCTAGCTACTTAAATGCAATCATTCATGCAAAATTTATTTATATAAATAATTAATTTTAGAAAAAAAAAACTTTTTAAAAATAAAGAATAAAAATATGAACGAAAGCAATAAGTATCTCAAAACGAATTCTTTATGAAAGTGTCGCAAAAATAGGAACAATCAATATAAGTAATTTATTTGCAAGTGACACTGTAAAACGCCGATCGCCAAATGGCATTACTCCCTTGTGAACGTTTTCGTGGATTTCTTTTGCTCAATCACTGAGTTAATATGCAAAACACATTTTTCATATTCGTATCCTTTTTTTTTTCTGGATGCAAGGGAACAATAAATAACTTTCAAATATATATTACTTAGTGGAATAAGAATTCAACTATGTCAGTATTAAATAATCTGACTTTGTTTCCATATTGCTCTTGCATATTTTAAAAAAATGGATAAATAAATAAGGAGTTCAAATAAACAAATAAATAAATAATTAAGTAAAGAAATAAATAAATAAATGAAAAAAACGAATAAACGTTATTCGCCAACTTCAACTAAACGGGAAATGGTAGTGTTATGAAGAGACATTTATTTATAACGAATAATACTTCGTCAATTAAAATAAGTAAAATAAGCATTCGCAAAAGAGAATTACTTACATTCAGAAAGAATTATTTACAAATCGATTGGGAGCTTTTAAAAATTCAAAGTCATTTGCATTTCAAAAGTGTTAAGAATATCGAAAAGCGCAACAGAAAAAAATTAAAATATAATATAAATATGCAAATATATAACTGTATGGAAGCTTGCAATAGGTGTTTTAAATTATATTAGTAAAGACTATAAATCATCAATTGTCATTAACTACTTGCTCAGTTTATTTTGATTCATTCGGGTTTGAAGGCAAAATCCATCCACTTTTATGTCATAAAGCAAATGAGGGAAGTTTTTAGGGGTACTGTCATAGAGTATCGCAGATGTGAGGCACAATTTACGGTGGGTATCGTAAACCATTCAGAGTGACCGAACAACATCTTTTCTCTGATACATTGAAACCGTTATACATATAAGTATAAAAATATATATTACATAAACATATAATTTATAAATATATAAATACGTAAATAAATTTAAATAAATATATAAATACGTAAAATATATATATAAAGCTCCAAGGAGCTGAATGCTATTTAGTTCTACTATTTTAAGTTGGACTCCATGAAGCAGTCTATTCATACCTCTTTTTCTAGTTGATTTAATAATTAACGCAAAATATACATCCCATTCGAAAGCATACAAATAATAAAAAAAATGTAAACTATAAAATATAGAAGATAAACATAAAATTAACAAAGAAAAACCTATAAGAATATCAGCAAATCTCTAAACATGATTAATAGAAGTTGCAATCTTAGTAAACAAAAAAACTTTACGCTATCGGTTATAGTTTAACGAAGACTATCGAAACGAAATGACAGACAATTCCTTAAAAAAAAAAAAAAGAAAGAAAAAAAAACGATAGGAATTCGCCGAAAAACGTAAGCAGATTACTTCCGGTAATTAGTGTATTTAAACTAGGATGGACAAAGCATCCGCAAGGTGCCCTAAATGAGACCAAGTGATCTCTATATATAATATCTCGCTAGAAGCTCTTAATCGTTACCAATAACAATATTTTTTTTTTCCAGAAAGGATAAATAAATGATAGAAAAGTCGTGAAAAAATGTTTTAAATTCATCTCATTGTACTATGGAAAGCGTTTCCTTTTTTTTTGGGGGGGGGGGGGAGCGGGGGTGGGAGGAGAAATGAAGAAATGGGGGGGGGGGGTGGATACTCTCAAGAAACAGGTAAGCAAAGCGGGAAATAGAGGTCTTCGAGGGCATAAAACTTCAAATAAAACAAAGACGAGCATTTCCATTTCTGATCCAAAAAAATGCTCCAATTCCGCGCATTATTGCGACTTACATCCTGGCTTGATGATATGCAGATAAAGTGGCGAGAGAGAAAACACTGACTTTTAGATTTATTATTTCTATTCTAATTTCGCTCTTGAAATATGTAGAAGAAAATAAATTCAATTACATCTGAAAAAAATAAATGAATGGAAGGCGATGAATTCGATTTGCTTTTATGTATTTTTAAAAGACAATCCTAAATATTCAAAAACACCGATTCGAACATTTACTATCAATAGACGTCAATGTTCACCCATCCATTATAGAAAATAAATAAAAATATTTATTATATATATTTTATTGTAGTAAAAACCTTACAATATTCTAAAATAAAACTAAATTCCAATAATTTTCTACTGGCAGATTGCTGGCAATAATATATAAAACTTACAAAGAACGAATATTCAGCTGAAAAATGTTCATGAAAAAGGAAAACACTACGTAGACGAGAGAAATAATGTATCACTGGCAAGTAAGAGTGGCGCCATGATGGGAATGCCTTTGAAATCGACTCTTATACCGCTATACCCTCAAGTATTTACCTTATCGTATAATGGCGCGTCAGAAATTTCTCATGTATTTCTCTATGCAAAGTTTATATTTTTGCATATCTATACAGCGAAATATCGATAATCACTTTCTTATAGCTCAAAGAATTTTGCATAATAAATAAAGAATATTTATGCAGTTAACATCACAGCTTTTATATAAAAATACCAGCAAATGAAAGTACCCGATGGTCATTTAGCAAACAATAAATAAATAAAATAACAGAAGAAACACCGAATGACCAACACTGACCAATGACCAATAAAAGGCATAGATTATTTATTTGCATATAAAAAGTGGTAAAATTAAATGAAAACAAGTTGCAGATAGATTGCTATTATATAAAAAGATTCATATTAAATAGTTATAAGTTACCTTTCAAATATTACTTGTTGACGTAGATAGCAGTAAGAAAATATGCTTGAATGCCTAATTGAATCATAGAGCAGTCATGGCTTTCATCGGCCGACACCTGCCATCGCATCAATTTAGTAATTATCGCCCTCTGAGATCAAGTATGATTACCATTGCCGCCGATGCCAAGAAGATTGCTTCCACTTCTATTTATAAGCATTTCAAAGAAACTCTATTCTTGAGATTTTTCTTTAATTCTTGAATTTACTTGAATTTTACTTGCACTATTTTGAACTTTACTCACCTGAACAAAGAAATTCTCAAAATTTAATTCTCAAAAATAAACAACTTTAGGTTATGTTTCTTAAGAATCGTCCTCAAGAAAGAGTTTTAAACTGCGAATTGAAGGCGGAAAATTGGGGGAAAATTGTCAATAAAAAAACAAAAAATTTCAACCTTACTGCAAAATTACAGAAGTCTTGCATACAATGCCATTACAGCTTTTTGCTGGCATAACAAAGGAATATGAAGGGGAGGGGCATTAAAAGGTTTTCCTCGAGAATGTAAGTGCATCAGGCATCATAGTTTATTGATAGATGGAAGAGGAGAAAGGCTGAGAGGGTTCTTTGACCTGTAATTTCCACCCAAGTGAAAACTTCACGTACTAAATTAAGCGCATACTTCCGCACATCTTCTACACTGAAACGCATAGAAATTGCTTTGCACAAAAGATACTAATGCATATAAATGTGTTTATTATTTAAGTTTTTGCTTATAGTATTTTACATTAATCGTTAAGTTGCAACATTAAATGTTTATTTTAAATATAAATTAAGCTTAAAATTTTTGCTTCGATTAAACTTTTCATATCAGACAACAAAAAATCCCCTACAATATCATCAGCTATGCCTATCGGAAGATTAGAGGATATCAACCGATATCAGCCAAAGTAACAGTTTTATTGAGGGATTTTCTCTTTCCAATATTTTATGAATATAAAAAAAAAAATTTAAATAAATCCCAATAATCCCCTAAATGACGCTTCATTTTTGGGATTTAGTATATTCGGGATATAAATTGTACATGTGTACATTCTTTAAGATTTAATATCGAGGTTATAACGAATTATGCTGATCGTTGGCTGTGAATATCGTCTATACAAATAGCCGAAAAAACATCTCTTGAAGAGGTATTCCAATGTGGGAAAGATGCTCTTTGCCGATATATTCACTAATAAACGCGATCGTTTTTCTTTTACGTCTATAATTCTTGTTGTACGGAAGGACAACCAATTCAACCGTCAATTATTTCCATTTGGAAGATCTTTCAAATATAGGACATTTGCGCTTTCTTTTATGTTTAAATAGCATAGGAAAAGAAAATTAAAAATCAAAAATTTCACTTAGAAAATTGAAATTACATTAGAAGAAGATAAAGGTGTTTGATAGGATTAAAAAAATATTTTTATAAAATAATTAAATAACGATTTAAAATATGTCAATTTCATCAAATGAATGTTTCCGAGCGTGAAAGTTTAGAGAAAAGGACCTTTAAAGAATGAATATATATAAAGAATTCTCATCGTTTGCATTTACTATTTTTACCAAATGCTCCTGGTTAAACGACAACAAGTTGCTAATAACATTAAACCTACTCATTCATTAATCTACTCTTTCAAAATTTTTTAGCGCAGAAATTAGATATTTTCAAAGAATATTATTACTATTTTATTGCAGTTTGAAGAATCAAAAATTTAAGAAAAAATTATTGACAATAATTTTTTTGATTATTTGCATTAGTTTAGTTTGAAAATGTTATATATCAACAAAGATGATTTATAAGAGAAGCGAATGTTCAATAATTTAAATATTTCTAAAGCGAAAGAAATAACTTCTAAAGAAATATTCAAGGAGGGGGGTGGGAATAGAAAAAAAGACCACCATTATTGATGAGTGGTCATCAATAACGGTCATTGCGGAAATGACCAATCCAGTGTCAATATTCATTAATAGACCATAACCAATCAACATTTACGCAAATTCAATAGCGCATTTCAAGTACACTTTAGCAAATTTGTAATGTGAATTCAAATTGCGCAACCCATTTCTTTTTTTTTTTTTTTGCTAATGTACTCTTGTTTTCCGATTCAATATTTACTTATCTTCTCTATATGCAAATAAGCGGGAAAAATTTGAAACATTTTGCATTTTTATAGTTGAGAAAAAAATTTTATAAGATATAAATATGAAAATGAAAAAAAAAAAATGCTAAGCGAATATAAGAATCGAAGAAATGAAAGAAACAGCTAAGCATTATCTAATGGCATCCCGGAAGGAAGTTTAAATTCGTTTTATGGAAAAAGATATGAAATTCCTTTAAAAATAAATTAAATAGAAATTAAATTTAGATTATTTGCAAGTTGCACTCAATACTCCTCTTTTTTCCCATCTCCTTTCCCAAATCAACATGTTTCTAAATTGTTGCGAGCAAGAATGCTTTTCGAAGAAAATCACTCCCCTCTACTCCCACCCCCTCCCCCCAACCCCTTGCTTCTTAATAAACTCTTCCTCTCGAATTGACTCCGCTTCAAATTGAACAGAATTTTTAGTGCGCCGGAGAAATATAATATCTGATATATGATAAACAATATCATATCATTTTATATCATGTCATACGCATATAAATATGTATTTTATATATATATATATATATATATATATATATATATATATATATATATATATATATATATATATATATATATATATATGATAAAATGTACGATATAATATGATATGATATTATACTGGATTCATGGAATAATGCCGCTTCGCCGCTCTCAGCAAAATTTCCGAGAAAATTTTTGCGCCTTATTATTCTTGGCCAAATTTCGTGGCTCATTATCATCGGAAGACATTAATTTTGACCCTAGTTTGCCGTTGATTATAACCGGCATAAAACTATTAGTAATCAAGTGATAAATTCCTAGGCATTATATTTTTACATAGTGGAATTAAAAAAACTGAATAGTAACAACTTCTATAGATGGACTAAATTCAATGATCTGCCAACTATGAGTCTTGAATAACACGACAATTTGAGTGCAATAGGTATTGAGCGCATCTAAAATCTTACGTTTATAGGATTTAATGCCATCAAAATCCATTGAATTTTCTATAGTTGTGAAATTTTTTCTCCCAAAATTTTCTGTCGTTTCGATGTTTTTTTTTAAATCTAATGATTTCTGTTCAATTAAAAATTTGAAAATTTAGAAATGATTCACTTAATTATAAGTGCTTCATTTTGGCTATCAAACAGATGTTCAAAAAAAAAAAGAAAAATTTAGAATGTCATATTGCGCCGATCACTTAAAACTAAATCATCATCGAACGATTGTATAGCTAATATATAGTGCCGAAAACAGATGCGCTCATCGATTCTACGATCAAAAAGAAACCGATTGTAAAAATTGTCCTTCAATGTTCGATAATCTTTAGAAGTAAAACGACTCATCTGCAGCTAATCTAAATTGGAATATTCAGATACTTTAACATACCAGTAATGAAAGACAATCGAAGAACTTTCATATCAATGTATAGCCATAATCGAAATAAATGGAAATTTTAGATTAAAAAAAAAACAAATATTATTATAAAGTTTTATTTCCAACAGATTTTATGCTTTAAATTTTTTGAATTTAATAAAAATTAATTGAATTTGACGCTATGATATTTTTGGTTAGTTTAAGGCAATAGCCGATACGAGATGGCAACGCTTCGGTAAGAGTGATTGATAATGCAACTGGTGTGAGATTTATGGGCACTTTCTTTCTTGGCCACAATCCCTGTTGGCAAACAATATCATCTTATTCACCTATTTCTAAGCAAATCCTTCAACTTAAGCGCTCACATAAGTTTAATTCTACATCAGCTGTCTGCATTAATTATTCTAGTTGTGAGCATAGCTTAGCTGCTAACTTATTCAAAAATTACTTCTGCATTCAACGATAAAGAACCTCTATGCGATAATCGGTAAGCAATTGCAAAAAAAAAAATCTATATAACAAACGATTTGCATATCTTCCTTATGCAGTATCACTCAAAATAAAAAACAAAAAAAAATTAATAAATTGAACGAAAAAAAAGAACAATAATAAGAAAAATTCGCATTTGCAAGCATTATTGCACCCGGTGTTTACGCCACGCAATATAAGCGTTCACTCTCCTGCATATATGTTGCTAATCTACCTTTCAAAGGGTTGCACGATTAGATCGCAGCTTTGGTTGGTTGCAGAGGAAGGGTTTGGGGGAAGGGGGGAGAAGGGTAAGAGGAGGGACAGGTAAAGAAGAGGATAGGAAGAGAGAGAAAACGATCACAATTAAATGAGTGAATTTTTTTGGATCGAGAAATACAGATTGGATGCATCATAAAGAATGCAAAAAAACTGGCTATAAAATTATAGAAAACTATAGTAATAATCCATTACAAATAACGTTTAATATTTGAATAAATGAAATCACTATCATATGAATTAAATGATTTGCATTAATAATCTAAGAGGATTTGATTATATTACTAAATACGATAATGGGATAATTACACGATAACGAATATTGCCGAATTTCCTTAAATGTCGCTTATAGATTTATCTCTCATAAATCAAAAAGCTTTTGTTCACATAAGAGAAAAATTCATTGTTCGACATTCTTATTGCTTCACTGTATGTTGATTTTTATTTTCTATATTTCAATTCCTATTTATTGCTTACTTTATGAAATATTGGAAGTGGGAAGTGGGAAAGGAGGAGGGGGATAGGGTAATATTATTTAAAGTGAGTAAAATTACAAAATTCTAGAAAACTTTTTTAAAAACAAAAGTAGTATTATTTAACTACCTATATCTGAGGAGAAAACGAGATTCGCTTCTATTATTTGGCCGATTTGAAATCTCTACCATCTATATTTAAAATGATCATTCAAAAAATTACTAACAATTTTTTTTTAAATTTTCATTTCCATTAGGTAGATATAGAATTAAATTATGTATATGACAGTTGAATTTCTTATGCGCTGAATGGAACAAAAAAAATGAAAGTTTTCATTCATTTCCTTTATAGCCTATCATATTAAATTGCCGAGGTTATTTATATTCTACTTAACAAGCAATAAACTTCACCTCAAAAATTTTCATTTAATAAAAAATATTCGAAGTCAACTAAATAAGAAAAATAGATGAAAGCATCGGGCAATAGCAACAACTTTCTTTAGTGAGAAAGAGTGATGACCTTAGGTCGTCAACGGGGAATATTACAACAAGGAAAGGAAGAAAGCGCGAAATCCGATACAGCATATCAATCACTGCAATGTGATGAAGCAATGAAAGGTGTGAAAACCCCTCAAAATTCTATCAAATATCTGACATTCGATAATAAGCCGCTTAACCTTCGATGCATCTAAAGTATACTCGTATAACGCTTTATGGTGTTATAAATTGACCTTGGATGAAACTAAAATATATTCGTATAACGCTTAATTGTGTTATATTTAACGCTTAACTGTGTTATATTTACTACGAATCGTATAGAATTTTTCGAATAAACAACGAAAGATAACATAAAAATGTATGCTTGGAGTATGGCGATATAACAAAGATTTAAATGATTTAATTGTAAAAAAAGGCGTTCCATTGTGCTAATTTAACTGGTAATTTATAACGCGGGAAGTATTAGCTATAACAAACAAATGTGTTATCGTAGCATTACTTCTTTATTAAATCGAGTGCTAATTATGAGTTTTTAGGGGGGCGCTTAACAAAAATCCCGTAAGTTTCAAGTAAAAAAAACAACCACAATCTGAATATCAACGATAAATAAAGCTTAGCAGCAAGAGAAATGATTTCTCTAACAGCTTTTTTTGCTAATAAGTAGTATTTTCAAAAATACAAAAAAAGGGACGATATATAATATAATAGAAAAGACCGCTTTGATGAGTATGAGAAATTTATTTGAGGGAATATGGCATAAATAGATACTCATAGATAAAAAATAGAATTTAGCACATGCGAAAATATTTTAAAAAAATCAATAAAATCAATAATCATATCCTATTTCGACCAAATAAATTCTTATAAATTTTTCCAACTCATTCACATTCGACAGCAACGTTCATCAAAAATGATCGCTGCAAAATGAACGCAATGCTAACCCTTGTATGTTTATTTGAATAATCCATATATAATACGCAATTCGCGTATAGATATTTTATCGTATAAACAAATTACTTCATTGAAATTATTGATAGATATTAGCGAAAATTTGCTAAAATTATTCTAAATTTTATTTTAAAAAAAAAATTTTATTTTTATTAAAATTTCTAAATATTATTTAAAAAATTTTATTTCTACAGAAAATAAAAATTAAAAAAAAAACGTTGAAAAATTTCCACATGTAGATAGTGATCGGTGATTCGAGATGTAAAATGTTGTGATCTCAAATATTCCATCAATAAAAAATTTCAAGTCTGGCGAATCAAGTTTTAGATTTCACCAATGAGAAAAAAATTTTTTCAACTTATTCTCATTTAGATAGAGCTGATAATGGGAAATTAAAAAAAAGAACAGATATGAAATAAATTATTTAACGAATATTTCAGTGCATTTTTTAAATAACAATGAATAAAAATCAGTAAAATCCGATTTGAACCAAAAATAAACGGTAATAATACAACGCCCTAGGTAGTACTAAAATAAATCGAAAAGAGAAAAAAAAAGTGGTGGAGCGGATGAGATGGGGAAAATCAATAAGAAAGCGGAGTAAAACTATAATGAAAGAAAAAATTTTTCACGAAATTATACGATTCTTTAAAAGTTCTACTATAGTGTAATGTTCGCTTATCTGTTTCTTTTTTTTCGCAACGAAAATAAATAACAAATTCGATCATATTTCAACTTCATCATAAAATAATTCACTCATTAATTTCACAGTTCAAAGATTGTTTTTAAAAAAAAAGTAACAGACAGCGGAGTTATTTTTTAACAGCTAAAAAAAAAAGAACAACTTCAAAGTGTTTTTATTAAATAGGTAGCAAAGAATATAGATAGCTGACAGATCGGAAGATAGCAATAGAATAATGAAACTAAGCCCGACTCTATATTTAGGCTTAATGTTCTTCGAATCATCACGTTTGTATTTTATAGCCAGCTGATGCTACAATTGAATGAAATTTTTTACTAGTTTTTAGCAAACATAGACACTCCAATAGTGCAAATATTCCTTTTATAAAATTGGTGAGACTTTTTCCACCTACTCACTAATTTCATTCTGAAGTATGAAATTAACGTACCTCGTAGTTAATATACACTATAAAGTAAAGAAAATATTAAATAAAATAAATATATAATAATAAATAAATAATATTCAATAAAATAAAACTAAAAAAATTAATAGTTGCTACGTTTGAATAAAAACTATTTCATATAAGATGTGCAAAATATTTTCAATGAGTTCTAATACAATCAATTCAAATAGAATCACATATATGTTTCTTCTCTCCATAATAAAGATGTGAAAAATTTGAAAAAAAAAAACAAAAAAAAACAAAACAAAACAAAACAACAGCCGTGACTGAGAATGGCAATTTCAGGAATTTCAGGAATTTTAAAGGGAATCCTTAAAATTAGATGAATTATATAATGGAATAATAAAAATTTACATAATATAATGGAATAATAAAAATTTACATAATTTAATAATAAAATGAATAAATCGAATTTAAAATCGACATTTTTCATCGACATCATTCTTGATCCAAAAAAAAATTCAAAAAATCCACATAATAAATAAACTAATATTTCTTTCCTCTACCATCTATCCATCATTTAAAAAAATATTTCAGTGAGAAAAATTATCTTTTAAACAATAAAATTTAAGAAAAAAACATGCTATATAATAGCAGCTTGCAAATATATAAGCACACATATCTATCAATGTCGTTTACCGCTCACAAATTGACTATCAAAGGCAATCATGAAGCAATTAGGTCGACTTATGACCGAATATTTAGCCTTAAAGGAAGTTGCGTTGAACATTATATTTATACTCTTAGAGGATATTCACTCACTTATACAGAATCGTTATGATTGGCGCACTAAAATATTTTAAACTTCATAGCGATATTAGAGCAATCAATAGCATGCTTTCAACGCAATGTTACAGAATACATCTAGCAACCTATGACCTATATATACGGTAGCAATTATACGGTACCAATTTTGTGGATATTGAAATGAAATATATCTAAGTTTCATCGTCAATTTTTCCGGCTCAATATACGATTCCATGAAATAATCGACTCAATATGCAAAAGCTCAACGATAGAGCTTATATCCAAGGCATGAGGAAAGAAGGGGGGGGGGGGGGGCAGGGGAGTTGGAAAGAGGACCTATGACTTACAGCATTCATAGATCCCCAAAAGTGACATACTCTAATCTATGGAAGGATTAACACACAATGAAACATAACATCTAAAAAAACAAAGCAAAACAAAAGAATTAAGCTTAGTGCCCTTAAATTGCAGAAAGCTTTTAAACACGACACTATTATCTTCCTTAATTCTCTATAAATTCCATTTTTTTTTAGACCAATGAAATTTCAACAAAAATTCAACTCGAAGTTTCTCGTGAAAAAAAAAGAGAACTTTCTGCAGTAAAAAAAAATATTTAAAATAGTATACTGGACACTTTTCATGTAACTATCTTATTACTGTAAGATTATACGGTACTATACAGTATCCAATCTAGTGGACAATTCAAATATTTGTGGTCATTATTGAATGGTCATCCTTTACGCAGATGTTTCACACTATGTTCACAAATAAATGCATTCAAACGATGCTTTTAGCGAAGCCGCCTTTTATGCAAAAACTAAACAAGCAGTATCATAATAATCGCTATGAATGTGTCATTAAAGGCTTCAAATATTAAGGATAATTCTATGCAAGCTTCACTAATCAAACATATAAAAATGCACTCAGGTCAATGTAGCCATAAATAGCCTTTTTTAATGTACGCATCCGGTCACGAAATTATTTTACGCTCATCGTTTAGGTCAACGAATGCTTGCCGAATATCGTGAATGAATGTCACATATTCTAGAAGAACGTCTTGCTGATATTTCCGCTCATAATCGCCATGTTTGTGCAATCGTTGAATACACTAACGAAACTAAAGCTCAGCAATATTATATATACTTAATTAAATTATATACTTTAGTAAAAAAAATTATATACTTATACGTAAGTTGCTTAGTAAAAATATATTCAACAAATTTCGCAGCAATAGTTTTTCAAGATTGACCTAAATCTAAAAGTAGGCAAACTAGAACACATTTTTTAAATCTAATCCCAACAAAACTTTATTTTATTTTACGTTAATCAAGAAAGCAATTTCTTGATTATTTGTTGTTCCACTTCGTAGAAGGGTTGAGCTTACTACAACACTCGCATCCCGATAAGGATGCTGGTCGGTATGGTCCCGTAGGAGGGAGCCAAGAAGTTTGGTTGAAGCTTAATTACAACCGACAGCATCGTAACCGATGCAAAACGATGAATCCCCAACGGAATATTCTTTTGAAGTATACAAATTTTACCATGAAACTTTAGGTCAACTAAACCATAGTGAACTTATTGTTTCACAAACCAAAATCAAAAATTCCAGTGAAATGAAATTTTTTCAGTAATTTGAATGAAAAAAAAATCCAGAAAAATCGCCCAAAAAAAGCAATATACCGTTAATCATGTTATGTACTTTTATATTTTAGTACATCCAATACTAAATATTACTCATATTAGAACATAAATTATTGAGCAAATAATCGGAAGTCAAAATAAAGCCGAAAAAAAATTTGCAAAAAAAAGGACAAATTCACAAGTTTCCTTGCGGTTTACTTTTTCTTTGAACTCATATTTCCATAATTTCCATTCGCTGTGCTTCCGGAACCATAATATTTATAAATATTTGCCTATTTGAGATTATAATAGCTCATAAAGAATTTGTGAAAAAAAAATTTTTGTACCAAAATAATTAAAAAAAAACAACGATTCATTATCTCTTTCATTTTCAAGTACATCGTTTTTTCTTTCAAAAAAAAAAAAAAAAAAAAGAATAACAAAAAAAAATTTATTAGTACACTGATTACATTCTTTAGCACATTATTTTTGCAAGTATATATTTATGAATGATATTGAATTAGATCCTTATATGCTAATACTATTTAGCCTTAGATAATTTACATATTAACTACATGCTTATATTAACATATATTTATGAAGTAAAATAAATATTTGCTGAATATGAAAGAAATTAACTTAAAAAATAATTGAAAATTTTGAGTTTGAAGTTCGCCGATTAAGTCGACCCTAAGAAATCAAATCTTCTCAACAGCATCACACTAATAGCTTTTTATGACATATATCACTAACATATGTGCTTCGAATCTATACTAATATATCATATCTTATACTCAATATTACGATGTACTTTTAAAGTTCAAAAGTTTCGAATTTTTACAGCATAAAATTTAAAGTATTCTTAAAAATTTTTAAATAACAACAATATGATTCTTTTAAATTTACATCATAGTAATGAGTAAATTAAATTAGTAGCAATATACGATCGAAATCTTCACAAATAATTAGCGAATGCTCTCCTCTTGAAGAAAAATTTTCAAAATTTCTATATTGAACAACTTAGCAGCAATGATCAAATATTGCATATTCCAGAAATCAACTGAAATAATCAAAATTTTCGGAAATCCCCCATTACCACCTCTTCTCTCCTCCTCCCTCCGCCCACTAAATATGCAACTGCAAGAATAATATAACAGAAATTAAGCCATCTGAACAAACACATTAAAAGGTCAAATAAAGGTGAATATGGAATGAATAGAATCAACGATTATCAAATAAAACTAAGAAATAAAAAGGGTAATTAAAGAAGCACTGAATTCGGAGTGTGTGTGCATACGATGCGCACATCTGCCCACTATCACCATCTACTGAATACACAACATACGCTCATGACCTTATATAATAAACGCTACGCGTACGGCGATCCTATTCGATCAACACCAATTGAAGATCATTTTTGTGGTCATTGCTGCATAGATGTGATAATATTTGAACCCTAAATGGTCACTATATCAGTTAGGTTGGTCAATCACTCAAAGACTCGTTATAAGAGAACAAACCACCGTAATAACACTAGATCAGTTAGGCTGGTCAATCACTTAAAGATTCATTACAAGAGAGCAAACCATAATAAAACTAGATCAATTAGGTTGATCAACCACTCAAAATTTCTCTATAAGAGAGCAAACTACAGTAATATTAGATCGTATAAGTCTTTTCTTAGTTTAGTTGAAATACGACATACTAATAACGCTTTATGCTAATATATTTTCGCGTCTAATACAGCTACAGTAGTATTCAGCTGAAGATCAAAGTTCAATAAGTCAAAAGCTTTAAATTCTCTCAGGCGGACAAAGAAAATAACTGAGTTTTTAACACTGCTTCTTTAAATTTGCATATAAAACGAGCATTACGCTAAAATAGAGTCTGAGCATATATATATATATATATATATATATATATATATATATATATATATATATGCATCTATTTGTTCTATAATTCCCATCCAATAATCATTGAATGTAGAGTTATAAAATTTAAGTGATCTAGCCTATAGAACTAATAAACCTTTCCTTTAAAACAATTAGTCAAATTACAAAAGCATTTCAGATAATTTCTAAACATTTATAAATAAGGGTTAAATTTGCATAAATTATCGTTATTTATGCTATATTTTGCAACTTAGGCGCATTTTCTGTTATTTTGTCAGGAAATTTCCACAGCAAAAAATTGCATTTGGTCAATCAGTTTAAGAGTATTTTTAAATGATTAAAGCTATTTCTTGATTTATTAAGAAATCTTTAAAAGTTGTGATCAGTGTTGAATGACCGGAAGTATAGAAATACTCGTGAATATAACCCTACCAACTACTCTCGGTGCTGTTTTATCGCAATTTGCTAAAAATGAATGAATTCTTAGCGGCATTCGTAACGATTTTTTTGGTAATAGTTGTGCAATTGCAATAACAGCTGTTTCATCTATCGGTCTTCCCGAGTGTTTTATACGGGAAAATCTCGTCCATCCGATGTATCCTCCGGTTACCTATCTTCCAATAAGATGCTATGGGGCTATAGGTTGATTCATCAGTATTCAATAAGAAAAACAACCGAATCCTAAAATAATCTACAAGGAGAGGAATAAATTTAATTCGACTCCTTTATAAGTCAAGTAACTTCATCCTTTAGAGACCGATTGTCAATGAAAGGAACACAAATGTTGATCAATCATATTTGTGCGTCATAGTTCGGGTCATATTTCAGGTCACACCTTTAAAATTAACTTCATTCTTATTAAGGATTCAGAAAATGATATAGCAACTAAATGAAGTGAATGGCTGAAACTGATAGAAATTTTCTATAAGTAAGAATGAAGCACAAGGAGTTAATTTGAAGGCTCACTAAAATGTTGAAATAAATGCGGTAGAAGGCGTCATTGAGTCGGGGGCAGTATAGATTTTTTCGAGAAGCACTGTCTCTAGGGACACACAAATTGCGAGCACACAAGTCTCTCTATTCGATGTGTGCTTCGCATTGATGAGAGTCTATCACGGCATTCCACTATCTATCTATATCGAACATAAATATTTTTAAAACAAATAAATAAAAGTAATATTAACTTACTATTTGTTTTTTTTTAACTTATGTAATATTAAAAAATTATTTAACTTCATTTTCAATGATTAATTAATCTATTCGTGATATGTGAAATGATATGATATATATATATATGTCAACAACTCAATTCTTTCTTCTAATAAGCCTAAAAGTAACCCTGCTTCCGGGAAGTATCCCCTACTACCATATTTACCACAGAATTAATCTTATTACTGTAGTCGATAAGCTTACTAAGCAGTAAACAATTTCCGTTAAAATACTGTCAAAGGAACTCATCACACACCATCATCTTATGCTCAAAATCCACACGACTGGAACATAGGGAGTTAGTGTTTCAAGTGGAATTCACCTTCGAATATTGTCTGAAGTAACTTTAGCTGCCATTCAGAGCTTGACCCCTTAATGAATGGTTCAAAAAGTCAAGGCAGAGAATCCAGGCATAAAGCCAACAAGCTAAACTAAGCTTATATGATGTTTCGGATATGATTATATGTGGAGGAAAAGAGGCTCATTTAGAGAAATTTATGATGAGGGAGGTGGGGAGGAAGTAAGAGAAGATAGGGGTGGGGGGGGGGGGATTAAGATGGAATCACTGGATTAGCAAAAATCGAAAAGATGAAGAATCTCTAAATTATTATTCATTGAATTAGCTGAAAATCCACTCAATTTCAAAATAATTTTCGCATTGAATAATTGCAAAATTTTATATTTGAAAATAATTTTGCTTTCGATAATAAAAAACAGCAGCTAGATGGATTTATTATTGCTATTAGTGATCTCATTTATCACTGAGTCCATTGCTATATATTAATATCACTATATATTATATAAGTACTTTAGCATTCATATTTACTATTATTAATATTATTACTATTATACTAGTATAATATATTAGCATTTTATTATACCAGTATTATTTGCAAATAGCATTAACACCTTTATGCAATATTAGCGCTACTCAAACAAAAATATCTACCTTATACTTATAGATCGATAAAAAAATTTTTCTCGTCTAATATATTTTCTCAAAATTTACAACGAAATATTCGCACTTCATTTTCATTCAAAATAACGCGAAAATTTTTCTTTTATAGAAAGTGCATAAAGCTATAAATTTATTCCCAAAGGTGTAGTTTATTGTGTGCTTTAGATGGGGTCGTTATTAGGATGTCTTGCATTAAATTGATGCATTTCCTATGGTTCACCCGGCTGGAGCTAATTTTTCAATTGCTATTCCTTGTATGAAGTATACAAATGCCGAAAAAGTTTTTTTTGCAAATATCACATAATAGTTCATTGCGAAATTCAAGCGAATTTTTTTTTTCTCGTCTTTAGCCGACTCATATTTCTTAGTTCTAGAATGTGCTCAACGTTTCATTCATATCCACTTCCTCACCCATCGAGAAAAGTAAATATAATTATTAACTGTAAAGGTAAATATAATTATTAAAGATTATTCGTTTCGAAAAGATATTTTCAAAGAATTGATATATTTTGATAAGCAACACGTTAGCAGACATGGATGACTTTTTTGCAAGCATACTCTATATGATAGATCATTCAATTATATCTATTCTTTGTTTAATTAGTATCAGAACGTTTGCATAAATTTTAATTCTATAAGAAGATATATTACTTAAAAATCTAAAAGTTATAAATAATTTATTAGTTTAATATTAACAAGTAAAAGTGAGCTTCCGGAAGGATATCCATCCTATCATACAGTCATACAGATATAGCAGAACTCTACAGAACTTCGTATATATATATATATATATATATATATATATATACTATCTTCTCCCACTTCTTCCCTGATTCCCAACCCTCCTCCCCCCCATCCCCCACCCCGTCCTCCAGCACTCTCCCATCGCTTTCTCTCCCTTGAAATTTCGGCGATACATTGCGAAACAAAGAAATACAAATAGAATAGTATATTTCTGTACTAGGCGGAATAATTTTCGAAAGATTAAAACCTATAATCCACTCTGGAATATGGTAAATTCATAAGTATATTAT
The DNA here is from genome assembly GCA_037389465.1 of Baylisascaris procyonis. NCBI lineage: Eukaryota > Metazoa > Nematoda > Chromadorea > Rhabditida > Ascarididae > Baylisascaris > Baylisascaris procyonis. The sequence continues at coordinate 5,950,135 of JAZARR010000171.1, read as the reverse complement.
TGAAAATTTAAGCCCAAATGCAATCTAAATCGCCAATAAATTTTACATTACTATTGGCACCAAAGTTGCATTCGTAAGTTAAAGCTAACTGGTAAAAGCAATGCAATGAAAAGATGAATGAGATCCGAGATGGTTTGCATAGAAGTGACAGCTGCTCGGAACAGTGTTCGATACGCTATTGACAGCTGAGTAGTACTCTTACACTCCAAGAAAGTTCAAATTCATCGGCAAACCTATCTAAAAAAGAATATCCCACTAAAATTTTATTCCATAGTTTAGTGATAGTAAAATTTAAAACAAGCTTTATAAAATATTATTCTTTAATAGCTTTATGCAATATTTGACAATTTATTTTTCGATATTCCCATATATTTTCCTTGGTATTTCCTTGTGAAAAAATTTTTGTTAAATAAACGAACCTGAATACCTAGCTAAAACTTATTTGCACTCGAAAGCACTAAAATGACGCCAAAAATAAAAAAAAAATCGATCGGACTTTTGTTATTGAAAGATGTAGAACATTTGTTAGTAATTCAATTATAGTATATCGCCTTCGAAGACAACGATATGCTCGGCGTAGATCATTGACGAAAAAAAAATTTCCATCTGTATTGAGCATATAGTTCATCATTCTCTGTCATATATTCGAGTGATCGATAGACAACTATCATTAAATACACTCACACTCTTCATATAGAAATATGGCCATTCGTTGTTTATATCTAAGAGATCACTTTCACGCTCAGCGAAACGCATATAACGAATGTAGGCCAATATGGCCAATATTGGCCAATATCGTTATTCAATAACTTGGCCACTTTCTTCGAAACGAATAAAAATTGGTCCACTTAATTTCATCTGATAAAATATGAAATTACGATTGTAATCAATTTATATTTTTATAGAAATTTTGCTTTATTTTTCTAGAATAAGCAAAAAAAATTCCAATAAATCTATATTATTATCTAATCTATTTATAAGTTTTTTAAAATATTTATATGCAGTAATTTCAAGAACAAATACGATTATGATTTAAAAGAAAAAGAGGAGGAAGAGAAAAATAGTAAGTTATCTTAACTAAACTTTCGAAAATTACATTTAAAATACACATATATTATAGGTTCCAGAGGAGCTTAATTTAAGGAATCCTAAAACTTAAACCAAGAAGCTTAATTAAAGTAAAAAATTAGGAGAAAATAAAATTTAAAAAAAAAAGACAAAATTTTTTGTTGAGAATGAGTGAAATTTTTACTCCATAGTATTATTCAATTTACCGAATATACAAATGACATCTTAAATTAATATAGTTATATTTTAAATAAAATATGGAAAAACTTGCGTTTGAAAAACGTATTCACATGCAAAGAGGTTTAAATCAAATCATACTTTATAGGTAATCGGCCTTTGGTTTTAGTAAATCATCACCTATCATTATTACTGTTTAATATTACTTCTACTACTATACTCTTACTAACAATTCTAATATGACCGCTGGTCACTTAGTCAATTGGTCATTCGAATATTATTTGTTGATGTTAGTTGCTTGTCATAACAAAAGCCAACAACTAATTAGAGCAATATTTATGCGACATAATTTGCGTGAGAATAACTAAAACGAAATGTACAAAGAAAAAGGATATTAATACTTAAATAGTAGAGCTGTCACAAATAAGTGACCACTCCCATCTCTAACTTAGACGTATTCCTTCCGTTTCGCTTTGGACAACTTTTGAGGTATAATTGACTAGTTTCCGATTGCAATAAATTTCTGAAAAGAAATCATAGAAAAAATCGTAGAAAATTTTTTTTTAAATACAACTAAGTTACAACATTTCAATGTACACTCCTATAAAAATTAATTTTTTCCGCTCTTCAAAAAAAAAAAGATTAGTGAATAAGTGGAAAATGTTATTTATTCAAATAAAATATAAGTGATAAATTAATCTATAATAAAAAGTAAATGAAAATGAAAAAAAAAAATTTATCTATGAGCCATCACTAACTATAAATTTTGATCATAAAATCTTATAACCATTAAAAAAAATTAGCTGAAATTTTGCTAGAGAGGTTAAAAATTTTTTTATTTTTTTTACAAATATTTTGGAGAAAAATTGCATAATACAACGAAAAAAAAAAAAGAACCACTTATTAAATCAAAAAATAGTAACCTCTATTTATTTAAATTTCTAAAATTAGCTTCTATATTAAGAAATATGGCATCTTCGAATTAAGAAAGTTTTAATCTGGAACTAGTAGATGTTAAGCTCAAAATCGATGTGTCTTACGCGTAAGTCGAACAACTTTCATGGTAAACTAAATGTATATACAAACCGTACAATGCCATTATACCTCATAGATGGATTCAATGGTAATCGGATAGGTGCAACACAAATTGTGCAAACGATCGCAAAGCCAACTTGAAAAGCTCAAAATGTTTACCGCCTAAGTTGGAGAGATAAAACCAACACAAAATGCATTTATAATTTTAGACTTGAAATATTAGAGGGAGGGGGGGTGTTAACTATTCATCGAAAAATTAAAACCTTTAATTAATACCTAATAATTTCTTTTTTCGTATAAAAAAATTTGAAAATGCTAAAAGGTGCAAAAGATGTGAACACTTATGAATACTAGAGAAAGATGGATTATAATAAAATCTATTCTTATAATGCATTTATTTATTATTTCTAATGCTTACTACAAAAAAAAAACAAATTTAATTATAATTAATTAATAAAAAAAAAATCAATTAATTAAAAATTAGAAACAATTGAAATAATTTTAGATTTTATGATTTAACGCTTTTCAAAATTCAAAATAAAATTTTTCATTTTTAATACTCAAATAAAATTTTTTAGCTTTATCGCTTTAAATATATTATTTTATAGAGCTAATAAATAATTGCTAAATATTTCAACTCTTAGATAATTCAATAGAAAAATTTATTCAATTCATAAAATATTTTCAATGCTAACGTATACAAAAACAAAAAAAACAAAAAAAAACAAAAACAAAAAAAAATTCCTCAATGAAAAATGTCACTATTGTTACAAATCATAATTCTTATTGAGTCCATATGAATGTTGTGTTTCGTTGATTAATCAACTATGTAATAAATAGCCTCGAATGAGACGCTTGTCTAGTATTATCTCATCATAAACAAATACGCTTTGCTTGGCATTAAATAAAGGAACAAAAAAAAATTAGCGCAATATGGAGATTATTTGCTTCTAAAAGAACAAATGTTATTTGCGTAATGCTTCTATTTCTTTTTATTGAATAAATTTTTTCACACAGATCCGGAAAATATATTTCAATAACAGAAGATACCGGAAAAAATTTCCGAATCCGACCTAATCCATAATCAAATGGATCAATTCAGAATCTCGTGAATAGCGAAGGTAATCCGGTAAACGTTCATAACAGATCCTCTTATAAGTGAATTAAAACATTTTACCGACTCCGTTCCGGAGCACTTTCTTCTCCATAGGCTCCGTCCATAATAAAACTTCCTCTCCCCCCCCCCCCTTCACCCCAGGTGACTACCTTATCGAATATCTTAAACATTCGAAATATTGCATTATGCGCAATAAAGGTACTACATTATATGTTTAGGTGATGTATAATTGTTTTGCAGTATGAGCAAATATGATTGAACGGAAATGCGCTTTTCCTATTGCCGCCTAGCAGCCGATCCCATTAGACGAGACATAATTAGTGTTGTGTTGTCGTTTGCATTCATTTTTCTGTCATGTTGTCTATGAATACTACCATTTTATGGTTCAATCCCTTTTTGAGACACCAAATGAAGGGATGTGGGGGGGGGGGGAGGAGGATTTCGTTGAGCTAGAAAAAATAAGATAATGCGATAAATAAGAAAAGATAAATTTTTTTAAAGGTCTTTTAAAAATAAGGTATTATAAATATATAAGATATAGGATATAATAAAATAAGATAAATCATAAATAAGGATAAAAAACTTTTAAATAAAATAAAAAATGTTAATTTTTGTTCAAATTTCGAAAACAACTTAAGTGCTAAATATTAAATTTTTTTCAATATTAACGATACTATATACATTTTTAAAGATTAATAAATAGATCGATTTGAAGTGAACGCTATTTCACTGATTACTTCATATATTAGGCGTTCATTTGAACACCTATAAATTCCCAAAATGGAAATGGGGGTTGATAAACAATTTAAGGTACCATTCAGAACTAAATTATTTTTAGTTTATATCCTATTTCAAATGGCTAACGAATAGCAAAAGAGATTATATAATACCAGTCAATCTATTACATTTACAATAATATAGCACAAAGTAATTTATAAAAATTATAATATTAAATGAATTTGCATATTTCTTTGCATATTTGCATATTTATTTTCAAATTTGCATATTTCTTTTCAAATTTGCATATTTCTTTGCATATTAGTGATAAGAATTCTCAAAAATCTTTGAATTTTTGCAAGTATCACACTATATAGATTTAATTATTGATCTAAAATATTTATTTTATTAATAATATCGAGTGAAATATTCATGTTGGATAATATAAATTTATATTGGAAAGCAACGTTACGAATATCACCTCAACATAGAAAAATTCAATTAGGTGAAGAGAGGAGAGGAAGTTGAGGAATACAAAGAGAGCAGAGGGAAAGGGAGAGAGAAAGAGAGGAGAAATTGGTAGAGAGAAAGGGAGATAGAAGTGGGAAAGAGGGAGGGAGGGAGGGACGGAGGGAGGGAGGGAGGAGAGAGGGAGGGCGGGAGGGAAGAGCTAAGGAAAGCAGGGCACAAGGTAACGAAAGAGGGCAACAAAAGGTAGTACCGGAAAACAGCTGTGCAAATGCAACGCATGATGTATGAAGAGTGCATCTTATCTCGCCTATACTTCAGAGGGGAATTGCCGACACGATGAGCATAAATATAGCCTTGAATAGGCATCATTTTATATGTGAATAAGCTTATCTCCCCACCTTTTCCTCCTATAATAATGCAAAAAAATATTATATTTTCAATCAAATTCAGAAATTTATGAAAAAAAAAATAATAATAAAAATCGAATCATAAAATTTTTTAAATGTATTTTTTAAATTTTTCAATTTTTCAATATTTTTCTAAAATATGTAAATGCATTTTGCTATTTATACCTTTCATTTTTGCAAATATACCTTAAACTTTGGAAGTAAAACCTTAAAACTCTTGATTGTCGTAATAGTTCTGCCGTCTTCTACCTCCAAAAAAGGGTTTTTCCTCAGAAAATCTACAAATACCATTGAAAACTTCCCTATAGATATCTCAATCTCACAAAAATTGAAGCCTAAACATAAATGAATAAAAAAAAGGAAGAAGGAAGTCAAATATTCGGCATTTTACGCACTCCATCGAACATATATAACTTCAACGCCACATTAAACATTTCTATAACGCATTCAGAGAAGATCGTTTCATGCTTCTGATTGAAAAGGTCGATTCAATAGACCTAAGAATGCATCGTCGAATATACTAAAGAATTTTTTTAGTGTATTTTATAGAATTGAATAAAACTAAAGATTATCAAAAAAAAAGAATAAATAAATAAATAAAAAATAAAAAAAATCAGTTATTCCCCCCATCAAAATGTTCTCTTTTAAACTCTCTTTTTATAGTTTATCTACAATATTTTACCTATATAATTATGCTCTCCTTAAATAAATTTTAAAATTTCCTTTTTTACAATAATCGTAAATATTTTTAGAATAGAAAATGAAAAATTTTATTTCCAAAATGAGATTTTAATATAAGCAGAAAAATTCCCTCATCCGATTCAACTAATAGTAAATTAAATGAATTATATTTAATTACGTTTTTAAATATGCGATTTTAAACGTAGAGGATAAGAAATATATAAGTCATGAAGAATACAGCAACGATAAATATCAGGTATATGTGAATTAAAAACTTATTTTTTTAGAAAATTTTGAATATTGGAGGCGGGGGGGGGGGTCAGGCAGGAGTTGATGGGGGCTGGGGGGGGGGAGGGGGAGGGGGGTTCCAACACAATCCCTCATATAATAGTTGAAATCTACTTAACGCCTAATAATGCCAAACAACTTACAAACATTATTTCAAGAAATATATGACCGATTATAGTTCAGTTAGATGGTTGAAACATATCTTTTTTTTGGTTAAGTTAATAATCTAATTTAAGGATTTAATAAGAGAAACTGATGATAATGAAAGGAGGATACTAAAGAAGCGAATCAAAATTGCTTCTCTAGCATTACAGTATACTGCTTAGCTGAGCCAAATTACTGTAAGCAATTTGCATAAAATAATTGAACTAGATATCTAACTATGAAATTATACCTGCTAACAAAATTATCAAATATCAGCAATGGAAAAATCAGGCAACAAGGTACGGTACTATTCAAGTACTGTAAGCGTCTAAAAATATGGATTTTTACACTCAGATATGAACTAGAAAGGTAAGAATTGACCTCTTCAGGTGTGTGTAACCTTGGTGACCATAGCGATCACCTGTTTGACCTTTTCTTTTATCGAACATAATTTGCTGATCGCTTATTAAGGGATTATACACCTATAAAATCAGCACTCAAACAAAAAATATACGTTAAAAACCTTATAATGTATACTTCAATGATTTTGATCACGGAAATATTGCAAATTGAGAGACCACTGGTCGGATTTAACGCTTCGACGATCAGGTAGATATGCTTTGTTCGGCTAAAATTTCTAGCGCTTATTAAAGGTTGAAGGGGAGGGGAATGGGGGAAGGAAAAAAGAGGCATTTTGGAAAAAAACACTGTTTTTTAATGCAAATTAAAAGGATTTATGCAGGAAGTCTTTTATTTAAATTTCTATAAAATTTCTATTCTTTATGGAATGTAATGTTTTTCGTTTATTACTGAGAGTGAAGCATATAAAGGAAAGCGCTAAAAGGTGACTAATGCGTGCAATAGCTATCAATAGAAAGCAAAGCTTCTTCTTTTTAATTTAAATATCAAAGCAAAGTTTCTCAAATATCATAAGTTCTTTAAATAAAATCCTATTTTTTTCACCTAGAGAGTCCAATAATTAATTATTTCAGTTCATCTAAATTTTTTTTGAAAATTTCTAAAATTTTGAAAAAAAAAGAAAAAAACAACGGTCCCTCTTTGTTCAACAATTCAAATTTCCACTTCTCATTTCTAAAAAAAAAAATTCCAAATATTTTTAAAAATAAAAAAAAAGGTCAGCATAATAATATAAGAGTAGATGAAATAATGAATTAGTAGATGAAAGCGTTGAGCATTTGCAAATATCATCTATATAAATTTGAATATGTTTGTTGAAGCAAACGTATAGGATTCGACGTGCATGAATTATTATTGCGTAGTGACCATTGAAAAGGCCAATTCAAATCATTTGCAACAATACGTTAACTAATAATCGATTCGGGGCCAACATAGCACATAAATTTATGAACACATTTACGCGTATATTTCACCTACGAAGCCAATAATAACATCAATGAGCATTACGATTTATTTCCGAGACTATAAGTGAATAAGCATTCTTTTTTTGACAGTTGAATTTTAATTTAAAATAATTTTTATTTATTTATTCATCCCTGCTATCCTCTTATCTTCCTTCCCCCTCGCCCCCTCCTCACCCTCCTCTCTGTTCCGTGATTCGATCACCTAGAAGACAACCGTACATTAATAGACACAAAGTTTTCTCTTAGATTCGATCTCAATTCTATACCTATATTACTGAGAATCTATTTTCTAAAATGCATTCAATAAATACTAATCATGAGGTCTCATAGGAATAAAGCGAACCGGAAATTAAAAAAAAATAGAATTTAATGAAATATATAAGCTTTAAAGTTTATTTCAATTTATTTAGCTGTCCTCTTCAACAACAATTAATAAAGTCATTCCTAACAGCTTCAATGTACAATTTAGCCAATAGGCTATTTGATCACATCCTTCTATCTAACTTAAATTTGCTAAGTTTTTTTTTTAAATTTTTTTAATTTTGTCTCTTCGGGTTAATATTAAAAAAATAAACATCTAATAGAATTAATATTCTAGTGACTGTTCATATAAAAATTTACCTTTATTATTCTCGAACTATTGGCGTAATAATTTGCATTCGATGAAGTTCGATGTGATGCTGTTTACGCCTCAAAATAATTGAAATAGTTCAATCGGCTTTTATCACCTTCCAATCTCCATCTAAGGCAAAAAGAGTCATTACACATCCCATATAATACAGTATACATATTCCATATAATACAGTACAATACAGTAACTCATCGTAAAATGTGATATAGGTGACGAGTGCGCATTACACCTAAGGCAAAGGGCAGGTGGAGGGGGAAGGGGAGGGAAACAATGGAAAATGGACAAAAACCTAGAGACGAAACTTAAATAAAACATGCAATAGTGCGAATTCGTTGGTCATCTATTACAGTGACCTGTCTGTTAAAAGTGACCGAATGACCACTACTAATAGTTGATAATGTAAGTCCATTTCCGCTTGAAATAGACTGTATTTTAGAACTTCTAACTGGACCCCCCTCTCACCCCACCTTTCTTATCATTTAAGAACCTTATTTACCTGATTCAGGTATGCGATCTAATGCTAACTTAATAACGAAAGGAACATAATTGTTGTGTTTATAAGATTCGAATTGATGGCGTATAATTTGCATTGCAACAATAAGCATCTCATAAATATTGTCATCTCTCAACTTATAATCAATCATAATCTCGTTGAGTTGTCACCAATTATTCAACTCAAAATCGTTGATCTAAGATTAATGTTACTACTCAATGAATGAATAATTACTATTTAATTATCTAATTTAATTTCTATCATTATTTCGGTTTTAAATATTCATGAACGTCAACTAAAATAAGATTGATACAACTCATATAAGGAGTGTCTCTTTTAGAAATAGATAGTAAATAAATTAAATTTAAGTAAATAAATTAAATTCACCTTAATTTCTAATTTTTCTTGCAAATCATTACGGAGGAAAATTTTTTTTTAAAAGAAAAATTACAGAAATTACTTAAGTACCAAAATTTTTATAGAAGAGTAAATAGTTGCCAGTCAATAGTTGAATTTTGGCCTCTACTTTCATGCATCCTTATAACGTTGATAAATTAGAGCTAACCTAATTGACTTCCTTCAATATATCATCAAATATGAAAATTAGCCTCTAGATAAAATGAGCTATAAATAAACAAAATAGGCAGCCGGCTGGCATTAAGGACTATATTTGCGAGGTACCATATGGCGGTCATTTCGCCTTTTATTGTAGCAGACTTACCAATATTTATATGATCTTTTTATTTCTTTTTTTTAAATTTCAACATTTCAAAAGAGGCAAACAAACCTAAAATATATATAACCAACTCTTTGAATATCATACGAATTCAATTAGAGGCGATAACAAATAAGATCGGTCAACTTATGCAACAACTATTTATCATATGCTATGAACTTTGCGTATAACACAGATAAGAGAGCAATAACAAACGAGATAATAACGATCGGCATGTCCACTTAGCGGTCATCTCAAACGAATGACCATTTGTATATTCTAATTAATGCACTGTGAATGCAATCGTAAACGCATATTGATATGGATGAAGAACAACGTCATAGTTAGTGAAAAACACTTGACTAGCAACTACTTTCAAAGATTCAGTTGCTTGGCATTTTTAGTCATCTTCCCAGAATTACGGGTGCCATCCACTAAAAGAAAAAAATTCGGGTATTTGCACCAATAAACAAACGAAAAAAAAATTAACGGAAATGCAAATATTATTCATTGATAATCTTATTACAGGTGATTCTAGGTAAATATTATTCAGTCATATATTAGTATATCAAATCCAACATCAAAAACCCTCAAAATGCTAATTAAATAAATAATATTGGCCAGGAAGTTTTCAGGATTGTTGCGACGGGGCATATGGAAAGAAGAGATATCATGCACAACAATTTTTCGATTTGTAGTTTTTTTATATATTCGTCTCTTTTCGTAAACATTTTTTGTTATATAAACTACTGAAATCTTTCAATACAATTGTGATGTTAGCTTGTTGGTATTATATTCTACTAGTAACATATATTATAATCTTTATTCATAAAAATTTTTATTAGTATAATTCAGCGAAAAAATAAATCAATTTTTTTTGATGACACATCAACGATGAAGAGATTGGCTGAAGGAATTTCGGAGCGTATCGCAGCTCATCTCATAAGGCACTTCGTTATTTATCTGTTGATATCACCTGAAAAAACATCCTACTTTTTAATTAATAAAAGGGACTAAGATAACATCTGCATGATTGATTTTATCTCTCATCGTTTAAACTATCTGAACCAAGTAGTGAAATTAATTCTAAAATATTTCAGTTCGAAATGAATTCGTCCTGAAATATTTTAGGATGAAATAAAACTTTCAAATGCATAATAAATAATATAATAATATTTTCAACAGAAAAAATAAAAAATTGAAAAAAAATTCTAGTAAAAAAATCAAATGAAATATGCAAAACTTACGTAACATCATTTATCAAGAATTGTTCATAAGGTGGAGGAGGTGGTGAGGCGATTGCAGCTGTCGCGTTCATTGTATGATACGATGGCGCCACATTGATGCTGCAATGTCGATTATTTATTTACTTCATTAAAAACCTGTTGTTCCAATCAACAAATATTTGATGTTTTTTGGTACCTTCGCTGATGATAGCGGGTTGGTACTATCTCATAGGCATAGAGTGAATCATGGTACCACAGGTGTTATGGGTGTAGGGTGAATCATGGTACTACGAGTGCTATGGGTACGGGTGGATCATGGTACTATAAGTGCTATAAGTACAGGGTGAGTCACGCTACTACAGGTGATATAGGTATGGGGTGGATCATGGTACTACAAGTGGTATGGGTATAGGGTGAATCATGGTACTATAAATGCTGTGTGTGTGGGGCGAATCATGGTACTATAAGTGCTATCAGTATGAAGTGAATCATGGGACTGCAGGTGCTGTTAGTATGGGATGGATCATGGTACTACAAATGCTATGGATATAATATGGATCATGGTACTGCAAGTGCTATGGGTATGTGGTGAATCATGGTACTACAGGTGCTATAAGTACAGGGTGAGTCACGCTACTACAGGTGATATAGGTATGGGGTGGATCATGGTACTACAAGTGGTATGGGTATAGGGTGAATCATGGTACTATAAATGCTGTGTGTGTGGGGCGAATCATGGTACTATAAGTGCTATCAGTATGAAGTGAATCATGGGACTGCAGGTGCTGTTAGTATGGGATGGATCATGGTACTACAAATGCTATGGATATAATATGGATCATGGTACTGCAAGTGCTATGGGTATGTGGTGAATCATGGTACTACAGGTGCTATAAGTACAGGGTGAGTCACGCTACTACAGGTGATATAGGTATGGGGTGGATCATGGTACTACAAGTGGTATGGGTATAGGGTGAATCATGGTACTATAAATGCTGTGTGTGTGGGGCGAATCATGGTACTATAAGTGCTATCAGTATGAAGTGAATCATGGGACTGCAGGTGCTGTTAGTATGGGATGGATCATGGTACTACAAATGCTATGGATATAATATGGATCATGGTACTGCAAGTGCTATGGGTATGTGGTGAATCATGGTACTACAGGTGCTATAAGTACAGGGTGAGTCACGCTACTACAGGTGATATAGGTATGGGGTGGATCATGGTACTACAAGTGGTATGGGTATAGGGTGAATCATGGTACTATAAATGCTGTGTGTGTGGGGCGAATCATGGTACTATAAGTGCTATCAGTATGAAGTGAATCATGGGACTGCAGGTGCTGTTAGTATGGGATGGATCATGGTACTACAAATGCTATGGATATAATATGGATCATGGTACTGCAAGTGCTATGGGTATGTGGTGAATCATGGTACTACAGGTGCTATAAGTACAGGGTGAGTCACGCTACTACAGGTGATATAGGTATGGGGTGGATCATGGTACTACAAGTGGTATGGGTATAGGGTGAATCATGGTACTATAAATGCTGTGTGTGTGGGGCGAATCATGGTACTATAAGTGCTATCAGTATGAAGTGAATCATGGGACTGCAGGTGCTGTTAGTATGGGATGGATCATGGTACTACAAATGCTATGGATATAATATGGATCATGGTACTGCAAGTGCTATGGGTATGTGGTGAATCATGGTACTACAGGTGCTATAAGTACAGGGTGAGTCACGCTACTACAGGTGATATAGGTATGGGGTGGATCATGGTACTACAAGTGGTATGGGTATAGGGTGAATCATGGTACTATAAATGCTGTGTGTGTGGGGCGAATCATGGTACTATAAGTGCTATCAGTATGAAGTGAATCATGGGACTGCAGGTGCTCTTAGTATGGGATGGATCATGGTACTACAAATGCTATGGATATAATATGGATCATGGTACTGCAAGTGCTATGGGTATGTGGTGAATCATGGTACTACAGGTGCTATAAGTACAGGGTGAGTCACGCTACTACAGGTGATATAGGTATGGGGTGGATCATGGTACTACAAGTGGTATGGGTATAGGGTGAATCATGGTACTATAAATGCTGTGTGTGTGGGGCGAATCATGGTACTATAAGTGCTATCAGTATGAAGTGAATCATGGGACTGCAGGTGCTGTTAGTATGGGATGGATCATGGTACTACAAATGCTATGGATATAATATGGATCATGGTACTGCAAGTGCTATGGGTATGTGGTGAATCATGGTACTACAGGTGCTATAAGTACAGGGTGAGTCACGCTACTACAGGTGATATAGGTATGGGGTGGATCATGGTACTACAAGTGGTATGGGTATAGGGTGAATCATGGTACTATAAATGCTGTGGGTGTGGGGTGAATCATGGTACTAATAAGTGCTATCAGTATGAAGTGAATCATGGGACTGCAGGTGCTGTTAGTATGGGATGGATCATGGTACTACAAATGCTATGGATATAATATGGATCATGGTACTGCAAGTGCTATGGGTATGTGGTGAATCATGGTACTACAGGTGCTATAAGTACAGGGTGAGTCACGCTACTACAGGTGATATAGGTATGGGGTGGATCATGGTACTACAAGTGGTATGGGTATAGGGTGAATCATGGTACTATAAATGCTGTGGGTGTGGGGTGAATCATGGTACTAATAAGTGCTATCAGTATGAAGTGAATCATGGGACTGCAGGTGCTGTTAGTATGGGATGGATCATGGTACTACAAATGCTATGGATATAATATGGATCATGGTACTGCAAGTGCTATGGGTATGTGGTGAATCATGGTACTACAGGTGCTATAAGTACAGGGTGAGTCACGCTACTACAGGTGATATAGGTATGGGGTGGATCATGGTACTACAAGTGGTATGGGTATAGGGTGAATCATGGTACTACAAATGCTGTGGGTATGGGGTGAATCATGGTACTATAAGTGCTATCGGTATGAAGTGAATCATGGGACTGCAGGTGCTGCTAGTATGGGATGGATCATGGTACTACAAATGCAATGGATATAATATGGATCATGGTACTGCAGTGCTATGGGTATGTGGTGAATCATGGTACTACAGGTGCTATAAGTACAGGGTGAGTCACGCTACTACAGGTGATATAGGTATGGGGTGGATCATGGTACTACAAGTGGTATGGGTATAGGGTGAATCATGGTACTATAAATGCTGTGGGTGTGGGGTGAATCATGGTACTACAAGTGCTATCAGTATGAAGTGAATCATGGGACTGCAGGTGCTGCTAGTATGGGATGGATCATGGTACTACAAATGCTATGGATATAATATGGATCATGGTACTGCAAGTGCTATGGGTATGTGGTGAATCATGGTACTACAGGTGCTATAAGTACAGGGTGAGTCACGCTACTACAGGTGATATAGGTATGGGGTGGATCATGGTACTACAAGTGGTATGGGTATAGGGTGAATCATGGTACTACAAATGCTGTGGGTGTGGGGTGAATCATGGTACTATAAGTGCTATCGGTATGAAGTGAATCATGGGACTGCAGGTGCTGCTAGTATGGGATGGATCATGGTACTACAAATGCTATGGATATAATATGGATCATGGTACTGCAAGTGCTATGGGTATGTGGTGAATCATGGTACTACAGGTGCTATAAGTACAGGGTGAGTCACGCTACTACAGGTGATATAGGTATGGGGTGGATCATGGTACTACACGTGGTATGGGTATAGGGTGAATCATGGTACTATAAATGCTGTGGGTGTGGGGTGAATCATGGTACTACAAGTGCTATCAGTATGAAGTGAATCATGGGACTGCAGGTGCTGCTAGTATGGGATGGATCATGGTACTACAAATGCTATGGATATAATATGGATCATGGTACTGCAAGTGCTATGGGTATGTGGTGAATCATGGTACTACAGGTGCTATAAGTACAGGGTGAGTCACGCTACTACAGGTGATATAGGTATGGGGTGGATCATGGTACTACACGTGGTATGGGTATAGGGTGAATCATGGTACTATAAATGCTGTGGGTGTGGGGTGAATCATGGTACTACAAGTGCTATCAGTATGAAGTGAATCATGGGACTGCAGGTGCTGCTAGTATGGGATGGATCATGGTACTACAAATGCTATGGATATAATATGGATCATGGTACTGCAAGTGCTATGGGTATGTGGTGAATCATGGTACTACAGGTGCTATAAGTACAGGGTGAGTCACGCTACTACAGGTGATATAGGTATGGGGTGGATCATGGTACTACAAGTGGTATGGGTATAGGGTGAATCATGGTACTACAAATGCTGTGGGTGTGGGGTGAATCATGGTACTATAAGTGCTATCAGTATGAAGTGAATCATGGGACTGCAGGTGCTGCTAGTATGGGATGGATCATGGTACTACAAATGCTATGGATATAATATGGATCATGGTACTGCAAGTGCTATGGGTATGTGGTGAATCATGGTACTACAGGTGCTATAAGTACAGGGTGAGTCACGCTACTACAGGTGATATAGGTATGGGGTGGATCATGGTACTACAAGTGGTATGGGTATAGGGTGAATCATGGTACTACAAATGCTGTGGGTGTGGGGTGAATCATGGTACTATAAGTGCTATCAGTATGAAGTGAATCATGGGACTGCAGGTGCTGCTAGTATGGGATGGATCATGGTACTACAAATGCTATGGATATAATATGGATCATGGTACTGCAAGTGCTATGGGTATGTGGTGAATCATGGTACTACAGGTGCTATAAGTACAGGGTGAGTCACGCTACTACAGGTGATATAGGTATGGGGTGGATCATGGTACTACAAGTGGTATGGGTATAGGGTGAATCATGGTACTACAAATGCTGTGGGTGTGGGGTGAATCATGGTACTATAAGTGCTATCAGTATGAAGTGAATCATGGGACTGCAGGTGCTGTTAGTATGGGATGGATCATGGTACTACAAATGCTATGGATATAATATGGATCATGGTACTGCAAGTGCTATGGGTATGTGGTGAATCATGGTACTACAGGTGCTATAAGTACAGGGTGAGTCACGCTACTACAGGTGATATAGGTATGGGGTGGATCATGGTACTACAAGTGGTATGGGTATAGGGTGAATCATGGTACTATAAATGCTGTGGGTGTGGGGTGAATCATGGTACTAATAAGTGCTATCAGTATGAAGTGAATCATGGGACTGCAGGTGCTGTTAGTATGGGATGGATCATGGTACTACAAATGCTATGGATATAATATGGATCATGGTACTGCAAGTGCTATGGGTATGTGGTGAATCATGGTACTACAGGTGCTATAAGTACAGGGTGAGTCACGCTACTACAGGTGATATAGGTATGGGGTGGATCATGGTACTACAAGTGGTATGGGTATAGGGTGAATCATGGTACTATAAATGCTGTGGGTGTGGGGTGAATCATGGTACTAATAAGTGCTATCAGTATGAAGTGAATCATGGGACTGCAGGTGCTGTTAGTATGGGATGGATCATGGTACTACAAATGCTATGGATATAATATGGATCATGGTACTGCAAGTGCTATGGGTATGTGGTGAATCATGGTACTACAGGTGCTATAAGTACAGGGTGAGTCACGCTACTACAGGTGATATAGGTATGGGGTGCATCATGGTACTACAAGTGGTATGGGTATAGGGTGAATCATGGTACTACAAATGCTGTGGGTATGGGGTGAATCATGGTACTATAAGTGCTATCGGTATGAAGTGAATCATGGGACTGCAGGTGCTGCTAGTATGGGATGGATCATGGTACTACAAATGCAATGGATATAATATGGATCATGGTACTGCAAGTGCTATGGGTATGTGGTGAATCATGGTACTACAGGTGCTATAAGTACAGGGTGAGTCACGCTACTACAGGTGATATAGGTATGGGGTGGATCATGGTACTACACGTGGTATGGGTATAGGGTGAATCATGGTACTATAAATGCTGTGGGTGTGGGGTGAATCATGGTACTACAAGTGCTATCAGTATGAAGTGAATCATGGGACTGCAGGTGCTGCTAGTATGGGATGGATCATGGTACTACAAATGCTATGGATATAATATGGATCATGGTACTGCAAGTGCTATGGGTATGTGGTGAATCATGGTACTACAGGTGCTATAAGTACAGGGTGAGTCACGCTACTACAGGTGATATAGGTATGGGGTGGATCATGGTACTACAAGTGGTATGGGTATAGGGTGAATCATGGTACTACAAATGCTGTGGGTGTGGGGTGAATCATGGTACTATAAGTGCTATCGGTATGAAGTGAATCATGGGACTGCAGGTGCTGCTAGTATGGGATGGATCATGGTACTACAAATGCTATGGATATAATATGGATCATGGTACTGCAAGTGCTATGGGTATGTGGTGAATCATGGTACTACAGGTGCTATAAGTACAGGGTGAGTCACGCTACTACAGGTGATATAGGTATGGGGTGGATCATGGTACTACACGTGGTATGGGTATAGGGTGAATCATGGTACTATAAATGCTGTGGGTGTGGGGTGAATCATGGTACTACAAGTGCTATCAGTATGAAGTGAATCATGGGACTGCAGGTGCTGCTAGTATGGGATGGATCATGGTACTACAAATGCTATGGATATAATATGGATCATGGTACTGCAAGTGCTATGGGTATGTGGTGAATCATGGTACTACAGGTGCTATAAGTACAGGGTGAGTCACGCTACTACAGGTGATATAGGTATGGGGTGGATCATGGTACTACAAGTGGTATGGGTATAGGGTGAATCATGGTACTACAAATGCTGTGGGTGTGGGGTGAATCATGGTACTATAAGTGCTATCAGTATGAAGTGAATCATGGGACTGCAGGTGCTGCTAGTATGGGATGGATCATGGTACTACAAATGCTATGGATATAATATGGATCATGGTACTGCAAGTGCTATGGGTATGTGGTGAATCATGGTACTACAGGTGCTATAAGTACAGGGTGAGTCACGCTACTACAGGTGATATAGGTATGGGGTGGATCATGGTACTACACGTGGTATGGGTATAGGGTGAATCATGGTACTATAAATGCTGTGGGTGTGGGGTGAATCATGGTACTACAAGTGCTATCAGTATGAAGTGAATCATGGGACTGCAGGTGCTGCTAGTATGGGATGGATCATGGTACTACAAATGCTATGGATATAATATGGATCATGGTACTGCAAGTGCTATGGGTATGTGGTGAATCATGGTACTACAGGTGCTATAAGTACAGGGTGAGTCACGCTACTACAGGTGATATAGGTATGGGGTGGATCATGGTACTACAAGTGGTATGGGTATAGGGTGAATCATGGTACTACAAATGCTGTGGGTGTGGGGTGAATCATGGTACTATAAGTGCTATCAGTATGAAGTGAATCATGGGACTGCAGGTGCTGCTAGTATGGGATGGATCATGGTACTACAAATGCTATGGATATAATATGGATCATGGTACTGCAAGTGCTATGGGTATGTGGTGAATCATGGTACTACAGGTGCTATAAGTACAGGGTGAGTCACGCTACTACAGGTGATATAGGTATGGGGTGGATCATGGTACTACAAGTGGTATGGGTATAGGGTGAATCATGGTACTACAAATGCTGTGGGTGTGGGGTGAATCATGGTACTATAAGTGCTATCAGTATGAAGTGAATCATGGGACTGCAGGTGCTGTTAGTATGGGATGGATCATGGTACTACAAATGCTATGGATATAATATGGATCATGGTACTGCAAGTGCTATGGGTATGTGGTGAATCATGGTACTACAGGTGCTATAAGTACAGGGTGAGTCACGCTACTACAGGTGATATAGGTATGGGGTGGATCATGGTACTACAAGTGGTATGGGTATAGGGTGAATCATGGTACTATAAATGCTGTGGGTGTGGGGTGAATCATGGTACTACAAATGCTGTGGGTATGGGGTGAATCATGGTACTATAAGTGCTATCGGTATAAAGTGAATCGTGGGACTACAGGTGCTGTTAGTATGGGGTGGATCATGGTACTACAAATGCTATAGGTTTAGGGTGGATCATGGTACCACAAATGCTATGGATATAATATGAATCGTGGTACTACAGGTGCCACAGGTATATTTTGAGTGGTGATATAGGTCGTGTGGGTACGGGGTGAACCATGTTATTAAAGTGCTATGGGTATGGAACGAACCAAGGTGCTACAAGTGCTGTGGGTATGTGGTGAATCATGGTATTACAGGTGGTATGGGTACGTGCTGAATCATGGTTCTACAAATGCTATGGATGTAATATGAGTCATGGTACTACAGGTGTTACAGATACAGGGTGAGTCGTGGTACTACAAATGCTATGGGTATAGGGTGAATGATGAGATCACCACAACCTTACCCATAGTATATTACCAACAAATTTTTCCACTCGTCTCAACAATGTCACAAATCCTGTATCGGTTAATGACGCACAGATAAATAAACAACTTAATTACAACTAAGGTTGACTTATTCTCATTGTTGATAGCAATAATAAATTGTTTACACTATCAAGAACACAAATAAAATTCTTCTTAAAAATCGAGGAACGAAAAACTTTCCGGATGAATAAACATATAGATTATGAAAAATTCACTTTATTAAAAAAAAATGCGAATACTTACAGTGGTGTTGAGACGAAACTAGTGGTTGTATTTGTTGAACTATCATTGGAGCACTGTATCGCTCCAAGAAATACTATAATTGAACTCTTCGAACGTCCATATCTAAAATAAATTCAAATTGCTAAACATTTTCGAAGTGGTATATTACATAGAATTGAAAGAATGATACTAGTAGCTTACCCACTATGGCAAACCTCAAAAGGCCTATGATTAAATCCGATGGCAGTTTCGTTTCCGGTCATAGTCAAATCAAAACCGGATAACAACGAACAATCAAAACCGAAGGCGGATTTCATGAAACAATTTATAAATGATCTATAAATTTGGCAATAAATCATTGAGAATTAAATTATAAATAAAAAGAGAGGATTAAGAAGAACGAGATAAATAATAAAGGGAAATAATCCTCTTATCGATACCTTTTTGGTGAAACTCTTGATGCAAGAAATATGCAACCGGTTGCAACACATAATAGCATAATAACACCAAATAGAAATGTCATATGATCTTCGGGAACATGCTCCGGCTCACTTAGATATATTATTGTCGTATATTTGGTGGCCTAAATTCAAATCGAAGTTAAGCGAATGGCTGAAGAATTCAAGCTTCATTTCAAGAAAAATCCGCCTAATCAGGCGTAAAAATTTTTTTTCTTGACAAGTCACGATCAACGAAGTGTGAAAATTATGCATGGATGGAATCTTTTCAAATTGTCGCGAAGGAATATTAGAATCGAAGAACTAAATGCACATATTACAATATGATTGTTAATCCATATAGAAAAAAAAACGTTAAAAATTACTATAAATATCCATCAAAATTAGGGTAACTGAAAGTATTTGGATTATATGATCGGAGCCTGATTTGCTTTATACTTACAAAGTGAAATCACATCCGTATCGGTTATATGGGAAAGCCGGTTTATCCCCTTGCAGATAAGATTGCCTTAGTGTTCATTTGTCTTCAACGATTCAGCTCTATCAGCATTTCGATCTCGACGCTAATTTCCACCTATTCAGACGAAAATAAACTTCTAGTTCGAGTAATTCCCTCGAGGAAACTAATGCAACCCTTTGCTTACATAAACATTAATTTCCCCCTATTCGATTTCCTATGTTTGACGCCAACATTATAAACAAAAATTTGACATTATAAACATTAAATTCATCGATTATACAAGGCAAAAATGCTAATATAACGATAAGCTCGCATTATAATTTCACTTCCGGATCAGACTCCATTTTTGCAAATTTCTCAATTAAAATCCCTTCAAACTATTCAGGTGGCTCATTTACATATCAAGTAATCCAAGGCCAAAATAGAATATATTAATATTTATCAATTAGTTGATGAATATTTAAAAAAAAAAAAAATTTTTTTTTTCATTCATCGAAATCGAAATTTAGCATTCATTAAAAATTACTATTAAATATTAGCCAATATTAATTATGTTAATTTTTCTAAATGTTGATAAGTTAATTCATAAAATCGAACAATCAAATAGCCGTTGAGCTCATTATTAAATCTTTTGTAACTATTTCAACTAATAATTCGTGATACCTCAAATAGAAATAGCACAACCTCAAACTTCACCTAGTTATTTTATCTCAAAGATCAAGCAATTACAGCCATATTCACTGATGACCGATCATATCGGCGCTTGATTTAAAAGGTGACATACTCGTTAATGAGTAGATGAACTGCACGATGACGTCAACGCCACGATGACGTCAATGCTACGATGACGTCATCACCCTGATCAAGGACACAAGGATCCCATCCCTTCATAAGACGAGCTATGGGAACTTTTTTTCCGCGCAAATTAGACCGCCTCGACAATCCCTTTCAACACCATCATATACCCATACTTGACAATAAGCCGATTCCTTTGCGCTTACCAAATCAACATCCGTGTCAAAGGTCTCTAAACTTTGTAGGATCGTTATGAGAAGGGAATCATAGCAATATGAATTAATCATTCAAATTAATCTAAATAAGTAAACAAATAAATAAATAAATAAAAATAAACAAACATTTAATGTGATATCCATGAAGTTATCTCACAACGAATACTTTATATTTTATCTTCGTAGTGGTGGCGATTATAAAATAGACATAAAATTCATTTACGCATCATTATTGATCAATGTTTGCCGAAAGATGCATGCGGATATACATGGTGATGCTTTCTGCAATGAATAATGGGATTTAATGGGATTCGCTCGAGAATAGATTTATGCACGCTAGTGATCTGGATTAAATCCGAGATTATTCAGGATTGGATCGATCTTAGCTCATATCCCTAAAATATATTTAAAAGTATGAGTGTATTTAAAAATTCAGAAAAAAAAACTATTTCAGAAAATATTTAAAATTTTTACTAAAATTTTAAGGTTTTTGTTTATAAAAAGTGTTATTGAGTTTGATAGCTGCAAAATCGCATCACTTATCTTCTCTTATCACAACTTATCTAGTTATCTTAAATTTTATTTTGACCAGATAAAATGAGTCATGTCATTCATTTTTAAGGAAATTCCGGATGTCTTCTCGTACGGATAAATAAATTCCGGATGTCTTCTCGTAGGGATAAATAAATTCCGGATGTCTTCTCGTAGGGATAAATAAATTCCGGATGTCTTCTCGTAGGGATAAATAAATTCCGGATGTCTTATCGTAGAGATAAATAAATTCGGGATGTCTTCTCGTAGGGATAACGTTCACCTGCTATCTATAGGATTTCAGATTCATAATTTTTAGCTCACACTCACATAAATATACAATTCTCGTCACAATGCAATAAATATCTAATTCAAAAATGTGCATAAAAAATAAATTATAAAAAAAAGTAACAAGAATAAAAAGGATTTAATTTTAACGGATGAATGAATTATAAAGGCGAATAAAAGAATTATAAAGGTAAACGGGTGGCACTGATGGATTTTAGCCATCGTACATACATATTGCTGTCATATAAAATTGCTGATCAATGCTATACGAAGCATTCTTTTTTAGTGCTTTAGTACAACGACTATTCGGGTAGAAATTAATCTCCAAGGAATCATACGATAGAAGCTAAACGCTTTCGAATTTCGTCCTTAGTTTTTGTTATATATATATATATATATATATAACAAAAAATCCTTGACATATATATATATATATATATATATATATATATATATATATATATGTCAAGGATTTAACTTATATAACTTCTATGTGCCTCTAACTTTTATTGAAATCCCAACTCGAAAAAAAAAACATGTTGGCAGAAAAATTACGAACTGTACGATCATTAAATGCAATTCATCGCTAGAGATCATAAAAACGATCGTGAAAATTTTTGGATTTTATTGCAATATTTTTAAAGAATTTTTTATACAATAATTTAGTACGAAGAAATACAGTAATAGTAATTACAGTAATAATAAATTGCGCCAATACAGTAATGCAAAACGATGCAATGCAATGAAAGATATCGATATATAATAATAGGGATTGGAATTTCAATATATGCAAAAAAACTCATCTAATATATTTGCATATGAATGCGACAAAGGAAACAAAATAAACTACTCAAAATAAAGGGTAATCCAAATCATTATAAAATTTTTTATTCCCCAAAGGAATAATCGTTAAAATTTCGTTGACAATAATCTATTGCTTATTATTTCAAATTTATTGCTTTTTATTAAAATATATGAAAAATCTCATCGAAATTGATTTAAAAGAAACATTTAACAATAAATTAACAACAAATAAAATATGATTAAGCGCACTTCTCTATTGAATTTGTGCATTATTTAAACGATTAAAAAAAGTCGATCCCTAAAAAAATGCATTCAATCTTTTTCGAACATAATTATTCACACCTCCCCTATCCGAACATCGGAAGTAATGGAGAGAGGAGGGAAGATGGAGGGTATGAAGAGCATAAGAGGGGGGAAGGGGTTGAGGGAGGGAGAGGAAGAGAGAGGGTGCTAGGGGGGGGGGAGGGTAAAAGGTGAAATAAAACCTCAAAAAGTAACACCTTTTCACATCGAATAATTTCAAACCTATATTATCTCAGTAGAATTCAATAACAACGCTCATTTGATTTACATACATAATAAGCATAAAAGAATATTCTTTATGCTTATTTAATTTTTGAATAAAACTCTCAAAAATGAAAGAAAATTGCGCATCGATTTCCATTATCTTTAATCAATCGATTCGTATTGAATCGCATTAATTAAAATAAACTTTAATGATCAATAATATTAAATTCGAAGTAATTGCATATAAATATAATGGTTTATAATAAAAAATAATAAAAAAAAAACTTTACAATTACAATTCTATAGGTAATACTCTATCCAGTAATTATTTTCTCAATTATTCAAGACAAATAGTAATTTCATCGTTCGTACATAGTTCAAATATTTAATGAATTTCGCACTCAATTGGGAAAGTTCTTTATAATCGAATAAAAATATATATATATATATATATATATATATATATATATATATAATAAGATATATTAAAGTTCAGCATTGTAAAAAAACAATAAAATAATTTATTATATTATTTATTCTATTTTATTTATGGACTAAATTAATGCTAATCTCAAATTTTTATGCTTTCATATCAAATAAGATCGGTGATATTAATATTTCCCCATAAGTGGATAATACTCGAAATTAAATCTTATAACATTGGCGTTTCGATATAATTGTTGAATAATCATTATTATCGCCGAATTAATGTATTTTAATAAGCCTTATATACATATATTAAAATATTCTAAAAAAACAGCTCCTTTCAATATTCCAAAGTGTCTAAATCAGCTCCGACTCCAATATAGTAAACATCAAATCTTTTCGAATTTATCAAATTTGAAGTCAATTTTAAACTGAGTATTTTTTTACATTTTAAATGATTTAAAAAAAGAGAGAAATAAATTTTAAAAAAATTAAAAGAAAATCAAAGCAGAAAACTACACAGAGCAATTATAAATTAAATAAGTATTTCTTCTATTTTATAAATAATATTGAATTCAAAATCAACGGAAGTGGAATGTTATTTCTATGACAATCATTCATCGAGGTGCATTTAAAGTTCATCGCAAAAAAAAAAAGAAACTAACAAAAATGAGTGACAAACTAAAATAAGCTTATTGGTGCGTCGATTGAAGTCGACATTTGGAAGCTATGAAGTAGAAACGCTTTTGTTGAATATCACAACGGAAAGCTTGCTCACAATTGACTGCCTTGTTGACGCTTTTCAACACTGGGCGGGCCGAATACCAAAAAAAAACCCTCAATTTAATTCGAATTTAGCTTATATTTTTAAGGATATCAATATAACTTCATTATTTCCTTAATAGATGACTTTCATAAATCACCTTTAATCTCTCAACACTTTCACCTTAGCGCTTACTAATAAAATGTACTAAAAAAAGTCAATTTGAATGATATCAAATAAAATCTATATCAAAAAAAAAACGGGAAAATTTGCATATAATATATTGCTGCAACAGATGGTTATATAGGTGGTATTACAAGGTTCACCTGTATCGTGTTTATATCCGATTCGTCTTCATAATTGCGTTCCGCAACAACATAAGTCCACAACTTCTGTCTTATTCTAATCTGACTCGACTTGTCCATCTCATGTTTATTTGGTAGATCCTTTGGGCTTAGGCGATCCCTGATATCGTATATTATGAATTCCACCTACTACCGTACACCCAGATATCGTATATTATGAATTCCACCTACTACCGTACACCCAGATATCGTATATCATGAATTCCACCCACTATCGTTACACCTTACTCTTAAGGTTATCTATTGCATACTTCCTCGACACCGGAAGTAGTATTGAAAAAAGTTCTTTCATTCCTAAATTTTTTTTTCGATTGGTTTGGCAAAGTTGATATTGTTTGTGGTAAATGAATTTCACTCGTTTATTACCCATTTCCTACTACCCTATGGGAAAGGAAATGAAATGATCCCCGATATGGTAATAACCGAAAATACGACCCAAATCGGATTCAATTTACATCCTTAAATGAAAACTCTTTAAGAGGGAAATAAAATTTCTGCAATAAATCCAACATCTAACATTCGGATTGTTTTCGAAGACAACCGACAATTACCTACTTATGAAATTTTCTGGGTAATTTTTTCCTATGGTTTGGTAGTTACGATGAAGATGACTAGGAAAACGCCAGGACAAGGATGAAATTGACTAGGGAAATGCCAGGACCAGGATGAAATTGACTATGAGAACGCCAGGACCAGGATGAAATTGACTGGGGAAATGCCAGGATCAGGATGAAATTGACTAGGGAAATGCCAGGATCAGGATAAAGCTGATCAGGAAAACGCATTGGGCATTTCTCGTGGTGATAACTATGGAGAAAATTTCTACACATTGGGGATGCGTTATTTAGCTACTCGTCGATCCGACCAACCACTTTTTTGATTGATTGTTTGTCAATAAATGAGCCGAATTTGTGTCCCTATGGAAACAACCTAAAGCCATAATAGCAGAGTTTCTTCTTTTTTTGCGAACATTCAAAAATTGCGCTATTCAACAAAAAAAAAAAAAAATGCACTAAATTTTTTGTTTCTTTTTTTTTATTTTTTAAATATTACCAATTCTAAAATTTTATTTCAATATTTATGCATATTTATATCCCCCCCCCCCACCTGAATTAACGTTCAGGTATTCAATTTGGTGCTCTGAATGTCTCGTATTATCTTATTTTCCAACATATATTCTACTATAATTTCGATCACATCCTTCTTCCTCAATACTTCCTTCATCCCCATCCTTCAACTACCTTCTGCTTGCTCGAGTGTTTGATCTCGTCTCCAGTCGACGTTAGCCCAATCCTCATGGACAATTTTTTTTTTTAAATATTTAAAAAGCATTTAAAATAGGATTTCAATCATCAGACAGAAACCAAACGACCGACATAAGCGGGTATAAAGCTAAGCAAGCTATTTCATGAGAAACGAGGTGCTTATCTTATTGCGAAAAAAAAAAGATTCCCTTAGGGATCTTCTCTAAGGCAATCATCGTTAAACTCAAATAAACGCCATTTGCCTAATATCTCAGGATTGTCGTCAAATCTGGAGCCGTCAACGTTCTCAGTCAAAACTAGACTACGCAATTGCAGCATAAATTGAACGACTGAATAATAAACTTGAACCTGAAGCTCAAACTCATTCTTAGAACTTGAGGCTCAAGCTCATTCTTATATCTACATCGTTTCATCACTTGAACGTCGAATTTCACAACTTTCCATCATAATACCTAAATTTACAACTCCATTCTTTTTCGTTCAACGATTGTAATACCTCATAAAGGCACAAATTTTTAATTGAATTAAATAGCTTTTAGCAGTAATAATGATACTTACAACTTTATAAACTTGCATTAATTTTTCTATTCAAGACTTATTTCAACAAACTTTATTTTTAATTTGAATACACTTTAATAAATACAAATACCAATACCATTAAAAAAACACCACCAGGCAACAATCAATTTCTTTCAACAATCATTGTAAAAAATTTGAATTCATCAATGAAATTGTAAATTATTCCCTAATTAATCTCTGATATTTTTCTTATATGCAAAAATAAATTATTTATAAAAATCTTATAATTAGCGTTTCAAAAATAAAGTTTAATTAAAAGTGATTTGAACATAATATTACTATGAGGAAAATTTAAAAACATTTGCGAAATAAATGAGACAAAAATGATAGATTATTCGATTTTTCATCTGAGAGGAAATCAACAAATTTCAGTGATTTCCCCCCCTTCCCCCCCCCATCCTAGAATTCATCATTTCCATGTCCTAAAATTAATTCAACTGATAAAAAAACAACATCAATATTAATAACATAAATAAAACGACTACGAAACGATCATTAAAAATATATTTCAATATATATTTCAATCACTAAAAATACTGCCATATCTTTTTGCAGTTCTATTTGCCTTTTAAGATCGACGATTATGCCCAGACATCTTCAATATAACGATCACTTTTCTTCAGTTCCTCCAAAAAGGCTTTCGCTTCTTCTTCACTTTTGCCTTCAAAGATTTATTCCCTTTTATACAAATAAATCGTCAAATAAAAAGAGTACAATATTCAAATTCTAGTTTAATATGGTACTTAAATTCTAGTTCAACATGGTACTCAAATACTAATTCAACATGGTACTCAAATACTAATTCAACATGGTACTCAAATATTAATTCAAAATGGTATCCAAATTCCCAAGTTAGCACCTCAGCAGTGATCTAACTTTCCTTTACATGTCTTACTGAAACCCATCTCCTCATGGACCTTTTCTTCGTCAACTTCATTTAAAATAACGTCGATGCAAGATCCAGCCCCAATCTTTCAAATATCTTAAACATAAACTAGAGATCTCTTGAAATAAACACCAAACAAAATCGCATCTAAATGATATCCTCTGAAATTATTCAAAATATTAAAAATATCTCATATTCCCGTATATATCAAAGAAAGCAATCATCTCCTTATTGAAGCTCGAAAGAAGAGCTCAAAGACAAATATTCTAAAGTTGGGAATTTCCTTTGAAATCTCAGAGAATATTCAAAGGTTATTCACAGCAACCACATTTTATTAGAAGCTATTCAAATAAAGCAAAAAACACTGAAAAAAAGCATTTCCGTTTCACTTTCATATGAGATGATAAATACAAAAGAATTCAACTGCTTAATCAATTCCCTTCTAAAGCACAAATTCTGCTCAATAAGATCACAAGAGTTTAAGCTTACTTTACTTAGTGCTTCATCTTAATTATTTGGGACATATTTTTATTTTACTTGATTACTACAAATTTAATAAAATTCGATTACCTTGATATTTGGCAACAATACGAATAAAAGTTGTCCACACATCTTTTGACATTCCTTTCGCGTCACCACATACATATACGACCGCTCTCTCTTCCCCTTCACGTGGTTCTGCACTCAACATTTCACAGATCTGAAAATAATTCAATCAGATGGCACATTTTCCGTTTTGCACTTTAATGCAACTTGAAATTAATCGACTTACTTTTAAGGAACTGAGGGTAGGAATTAAAGGAATTTCAGTATAGTGGTCTCTGGAACATAGTTCGCAACTTTAAACAGTCCAATAGCTTCTCCAGGGTATTTAGTCCATATAATTAAGGAACTCATAAAAGAAAGATCTCTATGAGACAATATTCGTTTATCATTGGAATTCTTAGTTTATTCTGATTTCAATGGAAGTAAATAAATTC
The DNA here is from genome assembly GCA_037389465.1 of Baylisascaris procyonis. Lineage (NCBI taxonomy): Eukaryota > Metazoa > Nematoda > Chromadorea > Rhabditida > Ascarididae > Baylisascaris > Baylisascaris procyonis. The sequence continues at coordinate 5,921,527 of JAZARR010000171.1, read as the reverse complement.
TTTTTAAATAACAATTCACATCATTGGCATTTTTATCCCCTATTCAGAAAAAAAAAATTACTTGCCAGCAAGCTGTCACCAAATACATCAAAATATCTGAAACAAAAAAACCTGAAATTATCGTGCACGGAAAATGATAAATAATGTTAATATAACTACAACTATAATAATTAAAAAAATGAAATATTTTTAAAATATAATATTAAAAAATGAAACAACAAAAAAAACGACGAATCATCCCTAAGGACTCACATGCTTGCCCCGTGCCTCAATTGCTTCTTGCACATATTTTGGTCGTTGTCCAACTTGTCCTTCATGAAGTGCGATCGGCTGTGATTCACAGATCGTCAAATGAGATAAAATTCCTTCGCGTAAATACATTTGCAGTTCGTCCCTTCAAGTTCACATTAATATATATAGGTAGGATTTAAGCAGCCTTGCTATCACCCCTCCCCCCGGACCTCACTTATAGCCACAAATTTATGAGACAAGAAGGGATATTTTAAAGAAAAAATCTAAATCAGTTACTTTTACCACAATTAATATTAGTAATTAGGCTTGATAAAAGCAAAAAATTCGGCCAATTTTCTTTTCAGACACGATACAACCCGACGCTTCATAGTATCCCAAAGCCTCAAAGTTCACGATATCCCCCTATCTTCCATATGCCAGTTCACTCTTGCTGCTACATGGACTACCTAGCTATTGCAGTCTATTGCATAGGGTATGCAAATACAAGAAGCGGTTAGCGGATATAAAACAATAAACACAAGAAGATCCTGGCAAGGGAGATATACATAATACATTTCAAAGGGAGAAAATAAAAACAAAAGGCGCATAAAGAGTTACCTGTATATACAGTCGATATCCAGCTGTCGGCAACCAAAATACAACTCGCGTTCCACTTTGCATAATTCGTTTTCACGTTGAGATCTCTCCCTTAGAAAAATTCAAAACGATATCACCATCTGTTACTATTTAAAATCGACAGCCTATATACAGCATTAAAGTACTTTAACGAGTAAGTAGTTAAGTTGCTGAAAATGCCGCTCATAATGCAAAAAATGTGATACTCATATCTTCCCAGCTTTTCTTTTATTGGCCCATCATATAGATGATACTAGTTCCTTTCCAATTCCTACTTCATACTTGCTTCCTCCTCACCTATCGTTTCCTTCCTCGCTTCCTTCCATTACTCGTTGACCAACGGTAGGCTCAGACAAGCAAAGAAAGGCTCAGATAAGGAAAAAAATGCACTTTGATATATTAGGGCTTAAGAAGGGCGGGAAGGCTGAATAAACACTAGTCCTTACAGTGATGACAAAAAATAGATGCTCGGGTCTTCTAGCCTGAATTTTTTATTCCCATCTGCCATCCGTGTCAGCACTAAAATGAAATATGATATAATAAAACACCTACATGATATGTTGAAGGAACGAGAGATATGGTGCTACACCAGTTCCAGGCCCAATCATTACGAGAGGGATTCGTGTTACATCTGCCTTCGCCAAATGCGGTGGTGGTAGGCGAAAACGAGATGCTTCTTTCAATATTATCTAAAAAATGAACCCAAAAAATAATACAGTATGATAGTTGGAACAATTAAGTAAAACAGAGAGGGGGGGGGGGGGGGGATGAGGGAGAGAACACTCAATAAATCCTGTATTTGGTACATTCAGGTGATACTTATAACGGTGCCATATTACATCATAAGAACAAGGTGTCTATAATAACTAGCTATTGATGCCGTCTCCTTCGTCATTTTACATCAACTTCATAAAAAAATTGTCAACTCCCTCCCCCCCTCCCCCCAAGACCCCCTTTTTGATTATTTAGATAGTTTTTCACCGAGGATTTTATACTGAAAAAACAAACAAGGTGGAATGGACTTTAATTAAAAAAATAACTTAATTCACTATAAGGAACTAGTGCGTACAAATAGCATGGTATCACCGTTGGCGTAGTCCACTTCAGATTTGCATACTGAATAATATGAGAGAAGCTAATATCGTTCCTTTGAAGCAAACAAATGCAACATTGTTAGACCAACTATCAAATGATGAACTCGTTAATTATTTAACTACAAAGTTTACATTTACTACTAAGATTTTCTCGTACCTGATAACTCAACAACCAAAATCTCTGCATCCCGACATAACTGTAACATTCACCTTTACATGATCTCCAATCTTAAGTGAAGCAAGCCAATCGGATGCTAGACCATGTCTTGCATAACGACGACCATCCACTGCATCGAAATGCAGCATCGAATAGACAAATCGTATCCGTCGGCGATTGTGTTCACGTGAACTCGCAACGCTATACGGACGAGGCATTAGACGAGGCAAATGTTCTAAAATCATTTCATTCATTAATTAAAAATCACAGATTTAATAATCTCTATTTCTAAAATAGACGAAAATCACCGCTCTGCGGGAAAACTTTTACTTACTGACTTCTCTACCTTGCTTTCTTGTAGTTCCACCTCCCCTGCCCCCCACCCCCCATCCCCTCCCCCTCCCCCTCGTTCTTGTGACCTGACCTTCCTTTAGATCAATAACTGCTTGGCACTAAGTGTTTGAGAATATTGCAAAGCTGAAATAAGATAAATAGTGATATTCCCTCAAAAGTATAAGAGTCCACTTAATGAATTATTTAAAAAATTAATAAAAATAAAAAAGCACATAGTAAAAAAAAAAAATTGAAAACATCTGTGAGATACAAATATTTGAATGCGCCCATTTTTGTTTTGAGCCTTGCTTATCGGAAGCTTTCTGCCTACTGTGTTCACAATTCATTGACCTGCCTATAGACAACGTTTACTAATTCATAACGCATCCTTTTCCTTTCCATTCATTCAATATTTAAGATTGGCACAAATTATTTACTTACCTAAAAGACGATCTACAGGTGGACGACAAGATGGGAAAGCAAAGAGAATATCTGCAAGCGATAGACCTGCCTGCAAAAAAAAAAAAAATCCTTTTCAAAAAATCTATGCACCTATAAAATTTTAAAATTCAAAACGAATGAAAAACGAAATATAAGTCAATCAATGAAATGAAAAGCACATTTAAAGGATCCTTCCAGGTAAGGACCTAAATCAATTTCTCTGAAACGCCATAAATTGCCCTCGATCAGGTAATCAACGCAAATGAATTCAATAATTAAGCAATATCGAATTTAAACGTCGTCTATCGTTTCACATATTCAACAAAATCAGTTGATGCTTCAATAAGTTCAAACAAGTGGATTAACTGTTTAGTTAAGGAATTAAATCTGATTGATTAAAAAAAAGCAAAAAAACGGATAATCAACGAAAACAAAATATTAAACTACTTGTTTAGAAAATATTGAAAAAAAAATTCAAGTTCAATGAACGGCCTTTGAGAATATCTTCTCCACAAGTATTTATAAAATGAGTTCATAAAAAAAGATAATCTTTAAATAACAATCACCCCCTAAACCAATCAATAAATTCCACAACTTCAACAACACAGCTAACCTGTCGAATAAACTCAGTGAATTCTTGATTTCCTTGAGAGCTGCATAGCTCCAATAATCGTCTTTTTTCGCTCGGATCACTAGCACATTCAGCTAATATTCTTAATAAAGGCTGAAAAACTATATCATAACAAAATTAGTTTTATCTGAACCTCCCTCTTAAATTGGTCTCCAGTGTTTAAACCTCCTCACCCCCACTCTCACCCCTCCCCGGGCCAAATGGCAGTCTTCTTCGCGAATACGAGAACCACAAATCACCTGCCACAGCTCTCTACTTTTAGAGGGCTTAAAAGTTTTGAAGTATTTGAATAAATTTTTTTTGAAAATCTATGTGCACTCGAGGCGACAAGGAAGAATTTTTGACTATTAAATTAAAACAATTAAAAATTATTTCCCTTGAAGATGTTCTCTTACTGCAGATAATAGCCATACAAATGACCAATATATGCTAATAATGACCACATAGAAGCTTTCAATGGTCAAATAGTGACCATAAATTTAACGAACAAATAAATAAATCATCGAATTATTTAAGGCACAAATATACGAATATCCGCCACAATTTTCAACCTGCCTCTTAAGTAAAATTATGCTCAATTACGTGACTATAAAAACTTATCCTGTAAGCGCCTTGATTTCGACGGCTTCTCTTCCATCTCATATACAATTTTACAATCCTAACGCTGCTTTAACGATTAATAACGTAAACGAATATTTTAATTTAAAAAGCTGTTTTATTTAAAATTCGAAATTAAATCAAACAATTCAAATAGTTTTTCCTTTTATTCTATAAATAACACGGACGTGGATGCAAGATCAGAAATTGCCGCTATAGGGCCAATCGATTAGGTTCGATCAGTCCAGATCGACGGTTGGTTCAACTAATGAGACACTGCTATCGCCTATTTGATCACATTTAATTATGGCCTTAATCAGCGCAAGTTACAACTCTAAATTTCAAGAATAAAGCACTCACTCTTCCTGGTGAACGTCGAATATCCAAACAATATGTGAGTAAATATCGAAGTGAACTTATTTCCGGAATATAGGCCGGAATTGATGCATTCCGTTTCTCCGTTTCCGGATCCACCACAACGATACATTTCTGATCGGCGATCATTAATAAATTCATTCTAAATGAATGATGTGTTTAATAGTATAAATGAATATGCATAAATATGTTCATAGAGAAATATTGACGAATATCTGTCAATAATAAATGGAAAATTTTGAAATTGATTTCTGAAAAAATTCAACAAGGAATAAATTGAAAACATAAGAAGAGGGAAATAATGCAGTAAATATTGATTAACACCTTTGGTAACAATCACCTACGGAAAGAGAGGAAGGATGGGAAGAGATCCGCTGAGCGGGGAGGATGGGGAGGGGGTGGGGAGGGGGTGGGGAAGGGGTGGGTGGGGAGGGGAGGAATTGGAGAGAAGCTGAAGGAGGAATTTCAAAAGAAATGAATAGTGGAAGGAAAATAAAAAATTTCAATTCAAAATTATTGCCTCAAATATGCACCTATACAAGACCGAGTTCGAAACAACTTAAGTCCAGGCAAAGATATCGAAATAAATGCATTAGGAGGGCATTATCAACACGCGTGATAACAAAGATCAGCATAAAAAACGTAATCGTGCTAGTAGATCACTGCCGATTCAGAATGTAAGAAACACAGGTAGTTAAATGGAAGTGAAAGATCTTCAAAGTAAAGATTTGCTCAAACATCTTTCAAGCCGACATACCTCACTGAATTTTATTAGAAGTCAACAACTACAAAAAAACAATCAAAACCAAAATAAACGCAACTATTATATCTCTAGAAATCAAAAGAAAGTGTACATAAGTTTTCAGTGAATCCAATTGTAAAGGTAATACGTCCCCCCCTTGGGTAAAAGAATTCATAAACAAATCTCATTGCAACAAATTTCTCTCCGTTAAATCAACTCCGCTAACCATTCCATAACAAATAAAAATCACTTATATAAGTGAACAATGCATAGACATAAAAATACTGATTAATAAAAGTTAACAACAATTTATCGCGGCATATCAACTATCCTTCTACTTTGAATCCATAACTCATATCAATTTCGAGTTGCCCACCTTAAATAAATTTACCTAGATGCTTAATGTAGCATTATAATTAATCTATGCTGTCGGTAGATTTTGAATGAACAACACTCAAGATCAACATCAATGATACAATCCAAGTTGCAACTTCAGGTCTGCAGACCTGAAATACTCATTGAGGACATTCAATTAGGTACCTTAGTTATACTGCAGCTTTTATTTTTGGTTCATTCCAACGTTGTTCGAAGCTCTAATAGTTATACATTTATTGCTTTCTTAAAACCTTTTCCCATTTCAATTATTATTAAAATTCCACACCTCTGCAATATATAGTTGACTTCTTCCCTGGGATTCGCAACGATGAAATAGAACGCATCGCCGGGTTCATATTCGATTAGCTGATCACCCAGATCGATTTGCAACTCTCTTTTCGCCTTTCCAGCACCCGGATACGTCAACTCTATCGTTCCGACAACACGTGCCGTTAATATCTCACCTATCGTACCTGGTACCTTACATCCATTCTGCCATGCGGTATTGCTCGTATCCTTAAAAAATCCTTCAAAGTCTCAAAGAATGCTTAATTTCAGCTAGCGATGTGATGCTGATGCATAAATATTCGGCAAAGTTTTGAAAAAATACGGATGATATAACAGTTAAAAAACAATTAAAAAATGAAAAGCATAATGGATTACATTCAATCGGTCCAACAAAACACCGAAAATCACACAGTCAGCATAAGCTCATTTTTTCACTGCTGATATAAAGCAACGACCGACGCTTACAAAGCAAACCGTTCTATGCCACCAAAGAGTATGGCACAGATTTCCTGCTTTAATTCCAAAGTAATCCAAACTGCGATCATAATGAAAGAAAAATACACCCAACAAAGCAAGTCATACAACCGCCACAGATGATCCAATGTTAGCCAATCATCTACACACCAGCCGGCTGTCAGCTAAAGGTGATTAAAGCTTAGAGAGAAATTAGCATACAATTCAAAAGTAAGCATTAACTGAAGGTAGTGACAGTTCAGCTATGAAACTGAAGAAAATAGTGCATTAAAAATAAATTTTATAAAAAAAAAACAACGATAAAAAACATACAAATTTTTCATGAGTGACTCGAGAGGTGAGATAAATCATAGCTGGAATAGGAACTCTAAGGTTATCGTCATCACGAACAGTGTCACACCCTATAAAAATAAAAGATTTCAAAAACCAAAAGTGGGATTAGTTAATCAAGATTAATTATCATACTTACCTGTTTAAGAAGGCATGGTGTTAACACCTTCCCAAACGGGAAGGGGTTGTAAGCGATAAAATACGATATTTTCTAAAAACTTATGCAATCTAGAAGCTCCAGCATTAAATCCCCATCCCATTGTTATCATTATCAGATAACAATGATAAGGCCTTACTCAATTCATTGGTTTTTGTTTCCCATTATATAACAGAAATGTTTCTACAGTTATAACTATTCAAGTGCTAATTAATAAATCCTTAAAAAAAAAAACAGAGAACGACCTTTCACTAGACATGGCTTATCGTTCGGCCATGTTATTGGCACCGGTTTCAGCAGGACCTCTCTCACTTCCTGCTCGTCCTCTTCTTCTTCTTCCTCGATATCCTCTCTTTCCTCCACATCCCCTTCCTCGAAACTCATATTCGCCTCGGTCATCTAGAAGAACAAAGAATTTAGCACTACATAATAAGAACAGCAACATTATACGTTCATTGATTAGTACCTGTGATGAGGAGATCAAAGATCAACTAGTAACGATCACATAAACCAAACCAATGATATATCGCAGAAGAAAGCAGAGGTACATTGACGACGTAATCGAAAAGAGGAAAGACAATAGACGAATAAAGGTCAGGGATCTACTCTTAGCTTGACTTTTAGTCAAGAGAAGAAAAAAAGGAAAATCCCCTCCTTCATATCAAAAGATAGGAAAACCATTTAAGCTTTAAGGCCAGCATAGCCACTTTATAATCATGCCTACCTAATTTATCAACGTTAAATATTTCGCTTAAAAAGGCCTTAAAATGGAAAAAAAACTAACGGGTCATTGCAATGCTCCGACCAATCAATCACCTTCATTTTATCCTCCCCTCTCAGTCCCTTCCTCAATTCCTCCCCCCCCTCCTACCACGAAAAAAAAATTAAACGGTTACATAAATGAAAGCAATAAATAACATTTCAGAAGAAGCAGGTCTTATAAATATATTTAGAAAATTAGAAACATATCAAAAATAGCAAAAAAATAAATAAAATAAAATAAAATACTTTGATTTCACTTCCGCCGACGATTTCTTTTCTATTATTTTCACTTTTGGAATTATTCTTCGCAGAAGAAAACGATAATCCACTGAAAATTTTCTCCAAAGAAGTGATTGGAAGATCGAATTTTTTGAGAAGAGCTTCAAGAAGTTGTTGAATCCAAGGTTCGACAACAAGCTCCAACCTGTAACAAACTTTTAATCAATTTATAAAAAAAACTATTAAATCTCAAAGTCATCAAATAAAAAAAAGATAATATTCAAACAAATAACAATTAAGAGTCATCAGCAATGAAAAAAAAATGTTGATTAATATTTGACAATAAAAATAAAGGTAAACCCACCCAATTTGATCGTCAGCAACACCGGTTTCAATAAATTTTTTTGCACCCAAACGTAGCAGATGTTTTTCGATATTCTTCGGCGTTCCTTGAAATGTTGAATAATTCGAATCGCCCAATCCTATATTTAAAAAAAACCATTTTTAAAGCGACCAATAAACGAATAGTAAAGAAGATCATCAACTACGTATAAATGTACGGTAATATACGGTAAAATTTAAACCTGTTTATATGTCTATAGATAAACATATAAATATATAAACATAAATATAATAATAATAATAATAATAATAATAATAATAATAATAATAATAATAATAATAATAATAATAATATACTACAGAGTTTAATAAAATAATATTGCTAGTATATAAAGAGTTCTGCGCTGCTATGCCTTGCCATGATTTACCCCATTTCATGTAATTTTTTATTTCCACTCCTATTGAATATCTTTACTGCTATTATTACTATCAAAATTTTATTGCTACAATTATTTAAAATAATATGTAAATATTTCAAAATAATTAAGTAAAGGAAGAATAGGAATTTTTAAAGTATTATTATCTTTGCAAATTTAAACAAGAAAAAGAATTAAACCAGTAAAAAGTAAATATCGAATCCCATCCACCGGAAATCAATGTTCGCTCCCTATATCTCCAAGGTTTATGAAAAAGCCACACCTGTTCCACCTAAAAAACTTCACTAATATATTCACATCAATATGTAGGTAGAAACTGTACCCTGATGCCGACGCCTTACACGTGGATTACCTTACAGCAATTTCAAACAACCGTACCTAGAAGAGCAAATTTTGTATGCTGAAGAAGAGTATCGTCAAGTACCCGTCGTGATATACGACGCACAAATCGATCAGCGTTATCGGGTGGATCACCGTCACCGGTTGATGAGCACACTATTACCACTAGGGGCTCTTTTTCGATCCAATACTGTAATCAATACCTCATTGAGTTATCTCCATTTTTACAACCATGCCTTTAGATCACCAACACGCCATTTTTATTCAGCGGAAATATTTTAATAACTCCAGTTAAATCGATCACTACCGCAACAAAACACTAATGCACCTATATGAAAAAAATATTTATCGATGGCTTCGTCGAAAATGATACACCGTATAACTTCAAATACAAGCCCTGAGGTTTTAGGATAGAAATCACTCTTTCATGTGGTCAGAGCTTCAGCTTGCACAGATTTTCATTCCGACGGGAGCAGCTCCGATTTGGCTCCATCTACAATTCAATAAAATTCAACATTCAGTGAATTTAAATATGCTCGGTAAACGCTCGTATCAAAGCAGCATCTTTTCATCTCCCACAGTCTTTATGGCTCAAACGACGATAATTTTTAAAGGTATAAATAAAAGAAAACCATCAGATTTCTTTGGATAAAACATTCAAAACATGACGTCATCTCCCAATTCGAGTTGGGCTTTGGAATAACTGAAAAAACTTGCATAGAAGAGTACGCGATATGTGCTTTTTAAATTTCAGCCCACTAAGCAAATCATTGCACTAAATAGCTAGGAAAAATCGCAAACTACTGCATAATGTGCTTTCCTACTTGCATATGCAAATTTAACACCACATATACATATCACTATAAAATGATAAGAAATTAAATATGCAAAAATTTAAAGCGATGTATAAAAAATATTTTTATTTTCTAGTATTTTTTATTATTTGCAAAAAATTTTCGGAAAATTGTTCGATATGATTTCGAGATCTAAAATGAGAAATGAAAAGATTTCAATGAAAATATTCATTAGGAGTTATAATGTACAATAATAAGAATAAAAATAAAAATAAAAATAGGTACAAACAAAAATAAAAAATAATAAAAGTACAAGCGTGATAATTAACACAGAAAACAAACAATACACGCACTCATAGAAGTAAACCTTTATGTAATATCAAATAAATAAAAAATAAGTATATTCATATCGATACGTGCAATTGCTTCCCCCCCCCCCCCACCACACCGCACCCCCCCCCCCTCCTCCTTCCCGACGAATCGCTGTAGCTTTCAGCGAATTTCGTAAATTTTAAATCCTTCGAGTCCTGATATTTGAAGGATTTGATGGTGATTTCCCATATATCATAACTGCCTTATTGTTTACTTTCTTAAAAAATTTTAATTTATAAGATTATTAAATAGCACTTATATTATTGCATTAATTATGCGTTTTTGCATATTTGCTTTATTATGGTGGCCGTGTATTTATGGGTATACTTATATGTTAATGCTAAGCACCCTCATCGGGACAAGGGTGGCAGGACAAGTGCTGACAGTCGTTGGAGGAACGACGGTGAATCTGCTCGTCAACATCCGATGGGCAGGAGACGATCCTAAGCCCTAACCTCTATGCGACCGACCTGCAAGAAGGAGAAGCCGACCTAAAGACCACAGGAGCCAAGTGGACCAGAGAGGCATTAGGACAGAGCAGGTGGAAGCGATATGAAGGGATATCTATTCGTAATGAATGCGGTGTTCATTGAAATAAATAAATAAATAAATAAATAAACAAATAAATAAACAAATAAATAAATAAATAAATAAAATAAATAATATATCGGTGTGTTCAATTAGTTCAACGTTGGAACCACTTAAGCTAGAGATATGGAATTTTGATGGATATTATCTATATTATAGGATAATCATCTGTCCCATATTTCACGTTGATTTATCAATTTCGAAAGGAATTCTGAATATTTGAAAATATTCCAAAGTTAAACGTAAGATTTGATGGTAGATGATAAATTTGCATAGTAAATTTGCATATGCTGAAGATAGTAAAAAATTTGCATATATCTTATATTTGTTAAAACTTTTATTTCGTATTGATTGATTGTATAAAAGCGAATGTTTAAATGGAAAGTTTATATACAGTGGAGGATCATGCTGAAATATATTACTTACTTTTTATTGATATCCTTCTAAAGGTGCAGTAATAGTAATTATCTCTCCCTTTATCACATATCAATTATCTTTTAAATATTTATTAGTATATGCATATATTTTGACAGAATTTTGAGCCAATAGGTTCCCAACCGGAAGTATGACGTCATAATTGATCCTACTCTACGAAATATTGATCTACCTTTTTTTCATAATCGTTCAGAATGAATAATTTGACGCGAAGATCAAGTCGTATACAATGCTCTTCAATAATTTTTGCAATTGCTTCCGACTGACCTGTTTGCGATCCATATAATACGAGCACATCATGCTCGTTAGATATCATATAGACTATCCTAAATTAATTTAATAATTTTAATCTTAATTTTAATTTAATAATTTTAATAATTTAGTGAGCTAATTGATTACTTATAAAGGTATGCTCGAACGATGAATTTGTAATGCTAATGCTTGAGTATAGAATATACACATCTCTGATATACTTTTTTTTGTTTAATAGTTTTAAATAGTCAGGAAATTGAGGGTCAAAGAAAGGAAGTGAACGAAACACCTGAGATCATTATGCACCTTATTTGTAAATAATATAAACTAGGCCATGCAAGCAAACAAGGAGATATTACATCACAACGAGACGGGTACACAACAGTAGGCCTCCTAGTAACATCAGCATCATTATATATTTTATACGTATAACTAGGTAATTTGTCCTTGAATTTACAGGTATACCTAGGTAATGTCCTTGAATTTACAGGTATACCTAGGTAATTTGTCCTTGAATTTACAGGTATGCATAGGTAATTTGTCCTGAAACCTTGAATTTACAGGTATTCCTAGGTAATTTGTCCTTGAATTTACAGGTATACCCAAGTACGACTAGAAATAATACTAAAACAAGTTCATTGGTTGCATTCGCTATTCCCCATCTCAATTTAAACTCAATCGGAATGCAAATTTCGCAAACAAACAAACAAACAAACGAAAAAAAAAACACTTGAATAAAATTGCGGGAAAATTTTCAAAGAACTTGAAGTATGGATGAGATCGAATAAAAATTTTTTGATAACTGATTTAGATCAAAATACGATACCATTCGCCAATAAACACAACTAAAATGAGACAGTTTTTTCCAGACAACCAGTATGATTCATCAATTTTTTTAGTTATACCGTAAAGCGCGAAATTAAACTTAACTATAAATTAATGTATATCGCAAAAAAAAACGATGCACATTCAGATGTTATGACGATCACATAGATTCTCTAAAAAAATCAAAACACAATTAAGACTAAGTTTTGATCCTTCTTTCAGCACTAATCTTAACTCAATTATTTAACCTTTTTTAAATCCCCCTCCCCACCTCTCTCTAAAATTTTTCGTTGTTGGTTAATTTTCGATAAATATAGCCAACAAGATTCTAATACACTCATAAGGTTATTAATTTTTTTTTCGTCTATGATACAGGATAACCTTTTTTTTTCTAACTGTTGGTAGTTATTAACAAAATAAAACAGAATACAGAAGAACAAGTCATTCGTCGCTTAAACATTCTCTGAGAGTTTAAGGAAAGGTTGCAGTCCCCCCTCCTCCCTTCCCCCCCCCCCCCCCACCACTACACACATATATATAAGTGCACGCATTAAAAGAACCGGAAATAGATCACATCACGTACAACTACGATCAAACTGCACTATGCCCTAATTTAGGCCTCAATCTGCATCATTTAAAGATTTGCTAACTCTTGAAGCGACAACATCTACTTCAAATCAAAGGGAACTGTAAGATATGCCTTATTGCGATGATATAGGCCGAATACCTGACACACTGTGCGCATATACTCAGGTGGCTTAGGGGTGGTATTCGATCGGAAAGTGTCTAATTTGATCTATACGGGTTGATCTGATGTAAGATATTTGATCTATACTGGTTGATCTGGTCGAAGATTCGATCTTGCGTATCACGTCAACTGAAGCACTCTTATGCAAAACTTATTTCAATGGTTCGATTCAATTTTTTACGCACATTTTCAATTATGTGTTGTTCGTTGAGTGGTGCACATTTTTGGCATTCTTACTTTGTGTTGCTTTTTTTTTCAACTTTTTTTTTTGAAACTTACGTGCAGTATTTTAAAACTTGTTAGAATTGTGGGAATATTGCATTAAAAAAAAGAGAAGGAAATCATTCAACTAAGGTCTTGAAGAGACATATTTCGCAAACCTTTGAAGGTTAAAACAAGTAAAATGAAAGGTCCTTTCAGGACCTCCTGAAATATCTTCTCATACCCATATCCTACTTGATATTATGAGGTTTTTTTCCTACATTTGTTTATATACATTTCAATCATCAATGTTGTTGTCCCCGTATATCGAGACACTGCTACTTGTTACCTTCAGCATGAAATGTGCTAAGTTGCATCTAAGTGACTAAGCACTACTCAAAACTTCCTCCATGTCGTGGTGCTTTAACTTAAGTTCAAGTAGTGCCGTTATCAAGGCTCCTATTCGGCTCCTTTTTGGCTCATATTCGACTCTCTCAGGACAAAGTCCTGAAAGAAACAGTGAAGGGGAAGGATTCCAAACAATACCTATCCATGGCATATAAAAATACAACAAATATGAAATATAAAACAAAACTCCTTCAATAATCGAAATTAATGACAAAACGAATCACCTCAATATTAAATGCATAATTCAAACTTTAAAAATAATTAATTTTATTCTTTTAGAATTCAAATCTGTCAATATATTATTCGCTTTCTTAATTGTTGTGTTGTGTGTGTATGTGTGTGTTTTCGCATCGTACAAGTTTCATAATGCCAATGCGCAGATGTTGTAGTGTCAGTGATCATTATATGTAAATTCCCTGAATTGTTTATCCATTGATGCCTATCCCCTGATAGAAATGAAATACGATAATTTTCAGCTCTTCTTCGGTGAAAGCCCAAAAAATCTTACAATTTAGAACTCAAGCAGTTGATAAGCCCCTCTCCTCTTTAATGAGTTTATAGGCTCTTACCAAGAATTACCTACGCAAGAAGTGTTCCATAATCTAACACACTGGAGATGAATCAACAGCTTTAATTGAAGTCAAGATGGTACTTGCAAATTAGAAGCCTTGAAAGAAGGTCTAGCCGAAAACGAATTGAGTATTCATTTTCAACAAGTTGGATAATCCCTTTGGCTATTGGTACAGTGTAAGGGTCAGCTTCGCTTAGCTTGGCAAGTTATCCAAGTCTCCTTGAGGACCTGCAACCTCTATCAAACTCCGGTCGAGCAACTGACTCCACTCCACATCTTCGCTTTGACGTTAAATTTTCGTTTGATTGTAATTGTTTTGGTGTGCTTTTTAATAATTAAGTTTGCTTGAATTCGATTGTGTCATGTACAGGTATCATTTAGCAACCTTTTATGAAGCTATTTTACTGGTATTTTTACAGGTTTTTGCAGGTATTTTTACAGGATTTTACAGGTATTTTTACAGTATTTTACAGGTATTTTTACAGGATTTTACAGGTATTTTTACAGATATCTAAAAGTGCAGCATTGAGTACACCCAGTTGGTCGTGTTATCCAGATACAAGAATGAGTACGGGTAAACTGCGTTTCGCTGTTAGTTGTTCGAGTAATATGAATCGCAGTATGGAGGCACATAGCTTCCTTCAGTATGTTTTCATCTCTCTTCTTTTGCTTTTATTTAATTTAGGTATTTCTTTCTTCTGCTAATTTGATGTAATATAATAGTTTTGAGGAATTATAATTTTTTTATTTATTTATTTTGCTTATCGTTATGATTTCCTATATATTTATTGATTAAGTTGGAAAATTTTGTGATCATTCTTTAAATGTTTTCCTTTTCGAAGTTGGAAAAATGCTGGTTATTTGAAATTTTGTGAATTGATAACGTAAATGTTTGAGCTAGATTCTGCTTCTCAAGTGTAAATACTTGAAGAGGAAATGATGGGTATAAGGTAAAGGTGGTTTATAAACCATACATTGGCGGTTGATAAACCATATATTGGTGGCTGATGAACCATATATTAGTGATTGATAAACCATGCATCTTGACAGGAAGATGTGAGAGGAATAAAGGAAGCAGTGCCTAAAAAATTTAACTGTTCTCGTTTTTACTTTCAAATAAACCTCTTGCACTCAGGAAGCGTGGCTTCAACGTAGAATCTTTTGGATCGGGAAGTCAAGTGAAGTTGCCAGGACCATCACCTGATCGCCCGAATTGTTATGAATTCGGCGTTGCGTCCTATGATTTCATCTATAACGATCTCAAAGCAAAGGATCCTCAGTTGTAAGCTTTTGTTTATTATATGCTTCGTGATTACGTCAATAAAATTTTGTTCTGCGTTACGTTCGATTCGTTAACGTTGAACTTGCAAACTGGGTGGTTATTGCCGCCCACTGTGATAGTATGAGTAGATTATCGCCTCTGATTTGGTGGTCGTCTGAAAATTGGACCAAAGGGCGCTGAATTATTTTCTGATCTGTGACTGCCTAATAAATACCTGGCCTATACCTGATTTATTACTTTTCAGGCGGCAACACCTAATATATATACCTGGCTTAAGGCTGAATTATCACTTTTTTTAGGCAGCAAACGTTTTGTGAATAACTGCTTTGAATTAGTTTTTTTTGAAAACTTTTTTTAGATATACTCAAAATGGTCTATTGAACATGTTGGATCGCAATAGAAGAATAAAAGGGATGCCACAGAAGTTTCAACATTTTAAGGGGAAATTCGATGTGATTATCTGTTTGGAGGAAAGAGTTTATGATCAGGTAAAATTTATTTTTTATTTTTTTAAATGATTTAAATGTAGCGGAGTTGATAATGGAGCAGAATTTGCAGTAGTTTTCTTGAAGTCAAAATGGATAAGTCGTTGCTTATTTCATTCCGGAAGCAGGAGCTTTTCTTATACGGAAGGGGAGAAAAGCAAGGAGCCGGAGCTATCACTGAGACTTGTCGATAAATAAGGCTAAGTTTCTATTAATATTCGGCATGAGGATATATATATATATATATATATATATATATATATATATATATATATATATATATATATATAGGTAATTAAGGGATAGGAAAGGATTTAGTATAGTGGCGAAATCAGCACACTTACCTTATAATATATCAGATGAAACGAATTCACTTCTGTTTATTCGTTTTCTGTACCTTTCCATTTGGTTTATTTTATATACGTTCGATTATGAAGCTCTATGCAAATGAATTTGCGTCCCTTTATGAAACATATAGATGCTTTGATGAAAATATTATTTTTAATTATATAATCATCTTTGTGTTTTTTTGAAACATTTTGACCGGAAGTTGAATAATTATTTGTTACAAATTCCGTTTGAAGATTATCATGAATGATATAAACTTAATAAATGAGATATTCGATCAGTATAATAATCTTTCGCTTTCATATACAACAAAGCAGATGCACTGTTGCTAAAAACAAAGAAACGATGTTTACTTACTCGTCGGAATGGGGAGGTAAATGAAGGGTAGAACTGTCCATTAAATAGAATTTATAAGGGGTATTTGAACAATCTGATGGGCAGCTTGAGCTGCAAGTAGCTCGAGCTCAAGGTGTCTACCCGAAAAATTGCTCAGGTGCCTACCTTAACGATGTATTAATGCTATCAACCTATGATCGAATTCGTCGATGAATGAGACCTAAGAAAAAGCCAAAAAAAAGAAGCTAAAGGGAAAGAAAAAAGCATGAGATATCAAGAAACGAAGTGTCTCATTTACTAACCTTTTTATCCATGATTACTCTATTATTTAATTGTCGTGGACATACGTAAGTGGTATTCATAGGTTAGAGATGCGATAATCCCCATCTCACTCGTCTACCTAAGATTTGCTGAAGGCTATCCATATTATGTTGACGAAAAAACCATAAATTGGACTGCAGTATGGTTTGAATGATGGATATTAAAGAAAAGAGGTGGAATAACGGCGATCAACTGGAATTAGAGAAGATATGAAGAGGGATTATGGAGTATTAAGGTGATATGGGTGGGGGTGGGGGGAGGGGTTTGAGCCCTGAAGGCTATTCCTATGCAAAAAAATTTTTCGAATATATAATTTCAGATATTAGAGGATTTACAAACACGTGAATCTGAAGACGGTGATAGTGTGCACGTTATCAATATTGATATACAGGATAATCATGAGGAAGCTACTATTGGCGCTCTATTCGTATGTGAATTATGTGCTAAAGTGAGTGCATATTATTTATTTTCAAGGGGATAATGGCTTAACATTTACCTTTAATAAGTGTTCATGAAGGTATGGAATCTCAGATGTGTGAGGTTTTGCTTCAGGTAAGTTTTCAGGTAGCCGCTAGTATTTGAGTAATGCTGGGGATTTTTTCTTTGATGCAAATGTTCGGGTACGGAATTTGCGTGCTTAATTATAATTTAGGAAGTTCCTTTTATTTTTGCACGAGGTCTCATATTAATACGGGTATTACCCCAGGTATTGTACACATGCCATATTGGAGTTGGATTATCAATGCCTAAGGTAAATAAATGGTACGGGTGGATGGTATATTTCATTTGGTTTAAGTTTATTTGTTTATTAGGCTTGCGATTGCCATTTAAGTGCCTCTGAACACGATTACGTATTGGCAGGAGGGAGTGCTATAACATCTGATCGTCTCTGCTTGGTACAAAAGTTTGAATTAAGATGCTTCTTTGGATGGAATTTATCGGTAGATGAAATGATTGTGCCATTTACCTGGAATGCTGGATAGGTAGTTTAGTTGCCTACATGTTTAGGAAAATTATTGACAGCCGATTGTTGAGTTTATTTGAAATCGTCTCCTAAACGATGTGGTGGGATCGGAACTACAAATAGAAGTGAGCAGAGTCGATGAATATGTTAAAGGGGAATATCACATAGTGATGTAGGTCCATAGATCAGCGTTTATCACACATGAGTGAATTCTCCCTTTTACCATATTATATAAATTTGCGTATTCTTACCCTTCCCCACAGGTAACTGTACCTGATTTATTGGTTGGATGCCCTTTTGAACTGCATAAAGAAGATGGAAGATAATGACATGGAAAGAGGGAATTATGGTTTGCGAGTCTGTTGGTGTATAAGGATAAAAGAAGATGGAAAGGTAATGAAGGATCAGCGGTAAAGTAGTCACCGTCGTTACACCTTCATATACTGGTCGTCTTGGATACCAGCCTTCACTTATCTGATAGGTGGAATGATGGGTATATAAGTTACGTTTGCAGAATAAAATAGATTTTAAAAGTTAAGTGTGATTTCAGTTGGAAGCATGTGAAGATCTCGACAATGAAATCGATGAAGTATTAACCGAGTTCGAGCAGAATAATCCAAAAAGAAATATTCTTCATACGATTTGCTTTTATTAAATGATATTTCCGAATATTGTATTATTATTTTTTATTGTTTTTATTTCATTCAATTGTGATCGATGCAGTTACCTGGATGTAATTGCGGGTAGGGAAAGTATCGAATTGAATGGAATTAGGCGAAGATGTAAGTGAGGATATCTATTTCAAGAGGAAATTGGTTGGATAGTTTGAGGCATTTATGCAGGAAATGGTCTCTGACTAAAAGGGGCAGCATTCATTTAAATTTCAGATACGATATTTGGGAGTCATATCCATTTATACGAAGATAAAGGCGAAGAAAAAAGTGTTTAAATAAATTTAATGAACGGGAAGTGGTTTATTTCAAAGCAGATTTATAAAAAATAGAACATGAAATAGAAGTATTGATTTAATAATTTTTCAACGTAGTGATTATCATTCCTATCGTTTTATGGAACTTATTCCGCCTTATTTATTCACTCACTTATTATGGTGATTAATCTTTCCTCCGAGTATTTTTAATTGAAATATATCCTGGATCAATTCTCTTCACTGGGATTGGGGAGGAAAAGTGAGTTTTAAATTATGGATCACGTCTATGACCCTAGACTTATAGACTCTTCTAAAGGAAGAAAGGGGGAGGGATGAGTCGAGAAGGGATGGTCGAAAGGTTAGGCCGCTGTCGATACTGCATTTTCAAACAAGCGGTCTTGTAGCGTTTATACCCTGTTTAAACCGTTGGAATATTGCCAATAAAGTGAAATCTTACGATTTGTGTTGTGTAATAAAAACTTTTTATATTTGTTCTTTATTATCTGTTGTCAATAATACAAATAATTTTTACATTTTAGGTGTCGCAGTATTTTGCTGTGGTACTTTATTTTTAATTCGTTTAGGTATTCTTGACAATTTGCAAAGATTAAACGCTATCCTCAATTGGTAGGGCGTTTCTCAATTGTCACTGTGATAGTCCGTCTACCATGTAAGTCCGAACAACCGATTCCGGAAGCTATTCCTTAGTTCCTCATTCCGGATAGGGAAAAGATGTGCTGGAGTTGAACATGTTATGCTGACGGTTTTTGTTCAAAGTTACATAATGTTTGGTGGAATTGTCTTTTATCGTTTCCTGTTGATACATACGTTTGTAGTTTTGATTAAAAGATCAAGTTTCCGATGCAAGGCTTACAAGCAGGATGTTGAGCCGAAACGCATTTGAAAGAGTAATCAATTCAGGTCGTTCGAAGGGGGTTAGGGGGGTGTTCATATACAGGAATGTGAACACCCCCCTAACCCCCTAAGAATGTTGGAGAAGATTGTCTCGAGTATTGTTTTGAAATTATTATAATTTGATCGTTTAGTGGTTGCTACCGCCGAATATGATGGTGAAAAAATATCGACAGTCGTTCTTGACAGCCATTTTCTTATTGCATAACATCCTGCCTTTCCCTCCTGACAACCTTCTTCTGTGGTAGATCAGTTGTCCTTTTTAAGCGGGCATATGACATGATAGGTCAGTGCAGTATGCGATGACCATACCGATTGGTTTCTTTGACAATGTTGAGACGATTTAGTGTTCATCAAGACAGGCGGTGAAAGTGGGACGTTCCAAAAACCGGGAAGTCAGTTCCCTACCTGTTAGGGTAGGGTAGATTTGTTAGGAATAGTGGTGACTTGCATAAACGTGTAGCATTTACCCAACTATAAGCGTAATTTTCCCCACCCGACTCTCTATTTGTTCTCTTTTCTACCTTCTTGAACTTTGTGTATTTCTCTATGTTATTTTTGCTGTTACATTTATATTTTATGCCGTTATGTCGCGAACTTTAGAATTTTATAAGTAAAGTGGAATAAAATCATCGAAATTACCATTTCCCATTCATAAATTTACTAAATCCACTGTAATTTTTGAAAGGTTTCAATCCAAGAGGTTACTGTATTGAAGGCTTAACGTGTTGCTTGTTGGCTTATCTGTGATTGAATGTCGTTCAGTTGACGACGACTAGTCGAACACAAGCAGACAAGTTATTTCGCAGGCAAAACCTCAGGAACCCGTTACTTTTGAAGTGTGTTGCCACTTATTTACTCTGGTTTTCTTCATCGACAATATGCGAGAATGGAGAGGGTGGCGATGGTTTTATGGGCGACTATTTTTGCCCGAGAGGCGGTTTCTTTAGTTTGCTGGTAAATAATGGTTGAAATTAACCGTGATTACTTGTGGGAACATTAATTGAACGTGTGACGTCGACGATACATACACCTCCATTTCCAGATTCCACATTTCACTAGGCTGAACCGTGTCTTCTCATTCGCGATTCACTTGTACCATGTTTTTCTAACTTTCTGTTTGCTTTAGCTATACAGTGCTTTTTCTGCTTTCATCGATCTTTTTTGTGGACGATTTTATGTATGTGCATGATTTTTCGCCAGCAGATGTCTGAATGTATTTCTGTCTGTCGGAGTCGTAGCATGCGTCTGTCTGAATATTTATTCAATGATATCAACTTCTGAATCAATGAAACGAATATGGAATATGATAGGCATAATGCATGCCTCGAAATACCTTCTGCAGCACCTCTTAAATTGGCTAATAGATTCGAAAGGATAGTTTGCTATGAATTCGCCAAGTGGGGATCAGCTTCGGAGCTGTTCATGGCGATAACCATTAGGGTGCCGAAAATTCTCGCAAAAATACGTCTCGTCCCTTCGTGGTTATCGAAGCCAATTACCCTTCCCTATCCTTAAATGTTATATCGACCAGGACTTATAGTTTCAAGTTTTCTATGCTTATCTGTCGTCTTCAATTTCAGCAACAATCGAATAGATCTTAAATAATATTATCTAAAAGATTTGATATGCAATGCAATACGTAATCATTCTATTGGTTATATCGTTGTTTTTCTTTTCTGATCCTAGCATTGATCCCGTAATCATATAATAATGTGATAGGATTATTCAAATGTTCTTTCTCTTCACTTCAAATATTTCTTTGTTTTTCATTTGTTGATTCGTTATCAGTTTTATTTTCCTACTTTTATCACCGTCTAAAAGTCTATGCTAGCTCTCTTATATCCCATATTTTTTTCATACTCCTTTTTTTATAAAATAGAGCCTTAATTATCAACGTTTTTTTATTGTTTATTGGAGTTTTTGTAAAATTTAATTTATGTAATACGTAGAGAATATATAGCTGTTTGAGTATTCCTATTAATTAATAAAATTTGAAGCAGTGATGATGTTTTATTTTAGTTTGGGAAACGAAGGAGTGCTCGATGGGTGCAGGACAATCAAATTCGACGAATTGCAAAGAAGATACACAAACTTCATTGCAGCAACCGGTTGGTTTTACTTGCTTATCCCTTTAGTTAGTGCTGATACTTCATCGAGATAGAGTTTAGAGCCTTACTTCTTTCATTACTGAAGTACTGTGTAGAGTGGCTCTCTTCCATTGACATAGGGCATGGTAAAAGACTCTGCCAGATTTACTCATAACGGCCAAACTAAAATTGCTTATTTGAGGGCAAAGCAACACTTGTAAGGACAAGTTCAAGCACCATGTCTAAGGATACTTCAGTTCGGTTTTGGGAGTTGGGTTGTGGGATATGAACTCAGGATACTCCAGAGCTAATTGGATCTACATGATTGGGTACTCGAAGGGTTGTTATATCTGAATGTCGGATCGCTTACTCTAGGGGTGGCTGGATCTGAGTGTAGTGGTACGGAGAGGTGGTTGGACGGGATATCGGGTACTCGAGGGGTAATTGGATTTGAATGCCTGGATACTTACTCTAGGAGGGGGGAGCTGGCTCTGACTCAGGGTACACTGGAGGGGTGGTTGGATGCGATGTCGGGTACTCGAAGGGTAATTGGATTTGAATGCCTGGATACTTACTCTAGGAGGGGGAGCTGGCTCTGACTCAGGGTACACTGGAGGGGTGGTTGGATGCGATGTCGGGTACTCGAGGGGTAATTGGATTTGAATGCCTGGATACTTACTCTAGGAGGGGGGAGCTGGCTCTGACTCAGGGTACACTGGAGGGGTGGTTGGATGCGATGTCGGGTACTCGAAGGGTAATTGGATTTGAATGCCTGGATACTTACTCTAGGAGGGGAGCTGGCTCTGACTCAGGGTACACTGGAGGGGTGGTTGGATGCGATGTCGGGTACTCGAGGGGTAATTGGATTTGAATGCCTGGATACTTACTTTAGGGGGGGGAGCTGGCTCTGACTGAGGATGCGATCTCGGGTACTCCAGGGGTAATTGGATTTGAATGCCTGGATACTTACTCTAGGAGGGGGAGCTGGTTTTGGCTCAGGGTACACTGGAGGGTGGTTGGATGCGATGTCGGGTACTCGAGGGGTAATTGGATTTGAATGCCTGGATACTTACTCTAGGAGGGGGGAGCTGGCTTTGACTCAGGGTACACTGGAGGGGTGGTTGGATGCGATGTCGGGTATTCGAGGGGTAATTGGATTTGAATGCCTGGATACTTACTTTAGGGAGGGAGCTGGCTCTGACTGAGGATGCGATGTCGGGTACACGAGGGGTAATTGGATTTGAATGCCTGGATACTTACTTTAGGGAGGGAGCTGGCTCTGACCGAGGATGCGATGTCGGGTACACGAGGGGTAATTGGATTTGAATGCCTGGATACTTACTCTAGGAGGGGGAGCTGGCTTTGACTCAGGGTACACTGGAGGGGTGGTTGGATGCGATGTCGGGTACTCGAGGGGTAATTGGATTTGAATGCCTGGACACTTACTTTAGGGAGGGAGCTGGCTCTGACTGAGGATGCGATGTCGGGTACACGAGGGGTAATTGGATTTGAATGCCTTGATACTTACTCTAGGAGGGGGGAGCTGGCTTTGACTCAGGGTACACTGGAGGGGTGGTTGGAAGCGATGTCGGGTACTCGAGGGGTAATTGGATTTGAATGCCTGGATACTTACTCTAGGAGGGGGGAGCTGGCTTTGACTCAGGGTACACTGGAGGGGTGGTTGGATGCGATATCTGGTATTCGAGGGGTAATTGGATTTGAATGCCTGGATACTTACTTTAGGGAGGGAGCTGGCTCTGACTGAGGATGTGATGTCGGGTACTCGAGGGGTAATTGGATTTGAATGCCTGGATACTTACTTTAGGGAGGGAGCTGGCTCTGACTGAGGATGCGATGTCGGGTACACGAGGGGTAATTGGATTTGAATGCCTGGATACTTACTCTAGGAGGGGGAGCTGGCTTTGACTCAGGGTACACTGGAGGGGTGGTTGGATGCGATGTCGGGTACTCGAGGGGTAATTGGATTTGAATGCCTGGATACTTACTCTAGGAGGGGGAGCTGGCTTTGACTCAGGGTACACTGGAGGGGTGGTTGGATGCGATGTCGGGTACTCGAGGGGTAATTGGATTTGAATGCCTGGATACTTACTCTAGGAGGGGGGAGCTGGCTTTGACTGAGGATGTGATGTCGGGTACTCGAGGGGTAATTGGATTTGAATGCCTGGATACTTACTTTAGGGAGGGAGCTGGCTCTGACTGAGGATGCGATGTCGGGTACTCCAGGGGTAATTGGATTTGAATGCCTGGATACTTACTCTAGGAGGGGGGAGCTGGCTTTGACTCAGGGTACACTGGAGGGGTGGTTGGATGCGATGTCTGGTATTCGAGGGATAATTGGATTTGAATGCCTGGATACTTACTTTAGGGAGGGAGCTGGCTCTGACTGAGGATGCGATGTCGGGTACACGAGGGGTAATTGGATTTGAATGCCTGGATACTTACTCTAGGAGGGGGAGCTGGCTTTGACTCAGGGTACACTGGAGGGGTGGTTGGATGCGATGTTGGGTACTCGAGGGGTAATTGGATTTGAATGCCTGTATACTTACTCTAGGAGGGGGAGCTGGCTCTGACTCAGGGTACACTGGAGGGGTGGTTGGATGCGATGTCGGGTATTCGAGGGGTAATTGGATTTGAATGCCTGGATACTTACTTTAGGGAGGGAGCTGGCTCTGACTGATGATGTGATGTCGGGTACTCGAGGGGTAATTGGATTTGAATGCCTGGATACTTACTTTAGGGAGGGAGCTGGCTCTGACTCAGGGTACACTGGAGGGGTGGTTGGATGCGATGTCGGATACTCGAGGGGTAATTGGATTTGAATGCCTGGATACTTACATTAGGGGGGAGCTGGCTCTGACTGAGGATGCGATGTCGGGTACTCCAGGGGTAATTGGATTTGAATGCCTGGATACTTACTCTAGGAGGGGGAGCTGGCTTTGGCTCAGGGTACACTGGAATGGTGGTTGGATGCGATGTCGGGTACTCGAGGGGTAATTGGATTTGAATGCCTGGATGCTTACTTTAGGGAGGGAGCTGGCTCTGACTGAGGATGCGATGTCGGGTACACGAGGGGTAATTGGATTTGAATGCCTGGATACTTACTCTAGGAGGGGGAGCTGGCTTTGACTGAGGATGCGATGTCGGGTACACGAGGGGTAATTGGATTTGAATGCCTGGATACTTACTTTAGGGGGGAGCTGGCTCTGACTGAGGATGCGATGTCGGGTACACGAGGGGTAATTGGATTTGAATGCCTGGATACTTACTCTAGGAGGGGGGAGCTGGCTCTGACTCAGGGTACACTGGAGGGGTGGTTGGATGCGATGTCGGGTACTCGAGGGGTAATTGGATTTGAACGCCTGGATACTTACTTTAGGGAGGGAGCTGGCTGTGACTGAGGATGCGATGTCGGGTACGCGAGGGGTAATTGGATTTGAATGCCTGGATACTTACTTAGGGGGAGGGGGGGGAGCTGGCTCTGACTGAGGATGCGATGTCGGGTACTCGAGGGGTAATTGGATTTGAATGCCTGGATACTTACTCTAGGAGGGGGGAGCTGGCTCTGACTCAGGGTACACTGGAGGGGTGGTTGGATGCGATGTCGGATACTCGAGGGGTAATTGGATTTGAATGCCTGGATACTTACTTTAGGGGGGAGCTGGCTCTGACTGAGGATGCGATGTCGGGTACTCCAGGGGTAATTGGATTTGAATGCCTGGATACTTACTCTAGGAGGGGGAGCTGGCTTTGGCTCAGGGTACACTGGAATGGTGGTTGGATGCGATGTCGGGTACTCGAGGGGTAATTGGATTTGAATGCCTGGATGCTTACTTTAGGGAGGGAGCTGGCTCTGACTGAGGATGCGATGTCGGGTACACGAGGGGTAATTGGATTTGAATGCCTGGATACTTACTCTAGGAGGGGGAGCTGGCTTTGACTGAGGATGCGATGTCGGGTACACGAGGGGTAATTGGATTTGAATGCCTGGATATTTACTTTAGGGAGGGAGCTGGCTCTGACTGAGGATGCGATGTCGGGTACTCCAGGGGTAATTGGATTTGAATGCCTGGATACTTACTCTAGGAGGGGGAGCTGGCTTTGACTCAGGGTACACTGGAGGGGTGGTTGGATGCGATGTCGTTTACTCGAGAGGTAATTGGATTTGAATGCCTGGATACTTACTTTAGGGGGGGAGCTGGCTCTGACTGAGGATGCGATGTCGGGTACACGAGGGGTAACTGGATTTGAATGCCTGGATGCTTACTCTAGGAGGGGGGAGCTGGCTCTGACTCAGGGTACACTGGAGGGGTGGTTGGATGCGATGTCGGGTACTCGAGGGGTAATTGGATTTGAATGCCTGGATGCTTACTTTAGGGAGGGAGCTGGCTCTGACTGAGGATGCGATGTCGGGTACACGAGGGGTAATTGGATTTGAATGCCTGGATACTTACTCTAGGAGGGGGAGCTGGCTTTGACTGAGGATGCGATGTCGGGTACACGAGGGGTAATTGGATTTGAATGCCTGGAAACTTACTCTAGGAGGGGTTAGCTGGCTCTGACTCAGGGTACACTGGAGGGGTGGTTGGATGCGATGTCGGGTACTCGAGGGGTAATTAGATTTGAATGCCTGGATACTTACTTTAGTGGAGAGCTGGCTCTGACTGAGGATGCGATGTCGGGTACACGAGGGGTAATTGGATTTGAATGCCTGGATACTTACTTTGGGGGGAGCTGGCTCTGACTGAGGATGCGATGTCGGGTACACGAGGGGTAATTGGATTTGAATGCCTGGATACTTACTCTAGGAGGGGGGAGCTGGCTCTGACTCAGGGTACACTGGAGGGGTGGTTGGATGCGATGTCGGGTACTCGAGGGGTAATTGGATTTGAATGCCTGGATACTTACTTTAGGGAGGGAGCTGGCTGTGACTGAGGATGCGATGTCGGGTACACGAGGGGTAATTGGATTTGAATGCCTGGATACTTACTTTAGGGGGGAGCTGGCTCTGACTGAGGATGCGATGTCGGGTACACGAGGGGTAACTGGATTTGAATGCCTGGATGCTTACTCTAGGAGGGGGGAGCTGGTTCTGACTCAGGGTACACTGGAGGGGTGGTTGGATGCGATGTCGGGTACTCGAGGGGTAATTGGATTTGAATGCCTGGATGCTTACTTTAGGGAGGGAGCTGGCTCTGACTGAGGATGCGATGTCGGGTACACGAGGGGTAATTGGATTTGAATGCCTGGATACTTACTCTAGGAGGGGGAGCTGGCTTTGACTGAGGATGCGATGTCGGGTACACGAGGGGTAATTGGATTTGAATGCGTGGATACTTACTCTAGGAGGGGGGAGCTGGCTCTGACTCAGGGTACACTGGAGGGGTGGTTGGATGCGATGTCGGGTACTCGAGGGGTAATTGGATTTGAATGCCTGGATACTTACTTTAGGGAGGGAGCTGGCTGTGACTGAGGATGCGATGTCGGGTACACGAGGGGTAATTGGATTTGAATGCCTTCATACTTACTTAGGGGGAGGGGGGAGCTGGCTCTGACTGAGGATGCGATGTCGGGTACTCGAGGGGTATTTGGATTTGAATGCCTGGATACTTACTCTGGGACGGGGGAGCTGGCTTTGACTCAGGGTACACTGGAGGGGTGGTTGGATGCGATGTCGGGTACTCGAGGGGTAATTGGATTTGAATGCCTGGATACTTACTTAGGGAGGGAGCTGGCTCTGACTGAGGATGCGATGTCGGGTACTCGAGGGGTAATTGGATTTGAATGACCTGGATACTTACTCTGGGAGGGGGGAGCTGGCTTTGACTCAGGGTACACTGGAGGGGTGGTTGGATGCGATTTCGGGTACTCGAGGGGTAATTGGATTTGAATGCCTGGATACTGACTTTAGGGAAGGAGCTGGCTCTGACTGAGGATGCGATGTCGGATACACGAGGGGTAACTGGATTTGAATGCCTAGATACTTACTTTAGGGGGAGGGGGAGCTGGCTTTGACTGAGGATGCGATGTCGGGTACACGAGGGGTAATTGGATTTGAATGCCTGGATACTTACTCTAGGAGGGGTTAGCTGGCTCTGACTCAGGGTACACTGGAGGGGTGGTTGGATGCGATGTCGGGTACTCGAGGGGTAGTTGGATTTGAATGCCTGGATGCTTACTTTAGGGAGGGAGCTGGCTCTGACTGAGGATGCGATGTCGGGTACACGAGGGGTAATTGGATTTGAATGCCTGGATACTTACTTTAGGAGGGGGAGCTGGCTTTGACTGAGGATGCGATGTCGGGTACACGAGGGGTAATTGGATTTGAATGCCTGGATACTTACTCTAGGAGGGGTTAGCTGGCTCTGACTCAGGGTACACTGGAGGGGTGGTTGGATGCGATGTCGGGTACTCGAGGGGTAACTAGATTTGAATGCCTGGATACTTACTTTAGGGGGGAGCTGGCTCTGACTGAGGATGCGTGTCGGGTACACGAGGGGTAATTGGATTTGAATGCCTGGATACTTACTCTAGGAGGGGGGAGCTGGCTCTGACTCAGGGTACACTGGAGGGGTGGTTGGATGCGATGTCGGGTACTCGAGGGTTAATTGGATTTGAATGCCTGGATACTTACTTTAGGGGGGAGCTGGCTCTGACTCAGGGTACACTGGAGGGGTGGTTGGATGCGATGTCGGGTACTCGAGGGGTAATTGGATTTGAATGCCTGGATACTTACTTTAGGGAGGGAGCTGGCTGTGACTGAGGATGCGATGTCGGGTACACGAGGGGTAATTGGATTTGAATGCCTGGATACTTACTTAGGGGGAGGGGGAGGGAGCTGGCTCTGACTGAGGATGCGATGTCGGGTACACGAGGGGTAATTGGATTTGAATGCCTGGATACTTACTCTAGGAGGGGGAGCTGGCTTTGACTGAGGATGCGATGTCGGGTACACGAGGGGTAATTGGATTTGAATGCCTGGAAACTTACTCTAGGAGGGGTTAGCTGGCTCTGACTCAGGGTACACTGGAGGGGTGGTTGGATGCGATGTCGGGTACTCGAGGGGTAATTAGATTTGAATGCCTGGATACTTACTTTAGTGGGGAGCTGGCTCTGACTGAGGATGCGATGTCGGGTACACGAGGGGTAATTGGATTTGAATGCCTGGATACTTACTTTGGGGGGGAGCTGGCTCTGACTGAGGATGCGATGTCGGGTACACGAGGGGTAATTGGATTTGAATGCCTGGATACTTACTCTAGGAGGGGGGAGCTGGCTCTGACTCAGGGTACACTGGAGGGGTGGTTGGATGCGATGTCGGGTACTCGAGGGGTAATTGGATTTGAATGCCTGGATACTAACTTTAGGGAGGGAGCTGGCTGTGACTGAGGATGCGATGTCGGGTACACGAGGGGTAATTGGATTTGAATGCCTGGATACTTACTTTAGGGGGGGAGCTGGCTCTGACTGAGGATGCGATGTCGGGTACACGAGGGGTAACTGGATTTGAATGCCTGGATGCTTACTCTAGGAGGGGGGAGCTGGTTCTGACTCAGGGTACACTGGAGGGGTGGTTGGATGCGATGTCGGGTACTCGAGGGGTAATTGGATTTGAATGCCTGGATGCTTACTTTAGGGAGGGAGCTGGCTCTGACTGAGGATGCGATGTCGGGTACACGAGGGGTAATTGGATTTGAATGCCTGGATACTTACTTTGGGGGGAGCTGGCTCTGACTGAGGATGCGATGTCGGGTACTCGAGGGGTAATTGGATTTGAATGACCTGGATACTTACTCTGGGAGGGGGGAGCTGGCTTTGACTCAGGGTACACTGGAGGGGTGGTTGGATGCGATGTCGGGTACTCGAGGGGTAATTGGATTTGAACGCCTGGATACTGACTTTAGGGAAGGAGCTGGCTCTGACTGAGGATGCGATGTCGGATACACGAGGGGTAACTGGATTTGAATGCCTAGATACTTACTCTAGGGGGAGGGGGAGCTGGCTTTGACTGAGGATGCGATGTCGGGTACACGAGGGGTAATTGGATTTGAATGCCTGGATACTTACTCTAGGAGGGGTTAGCTGGCTCTGACTCAGGGTACACTGGAGGGGTGGTTGGATGCGATGTCGGGTACTCGAGGGGTAATTGGATTTGAATGCCTGGATGCTTACTTTAGGGAGGGAGCTGGCTCTGACTGAGGATGCGATGTCGGGTACACGAGGGGTAATTGGATTTGAATGCCTGGATACTTACTTTAGGAGGGGGAGCTGGCTTTGACTGAGGATGCGATGTCGGGTACTCGAGGGTTAATTGGATTTGAATGCCTGGATACTTACTTTAGGGGGGAGCTGGCTCTGACTCAGGGTACACTGGAGGGGTGGTTGGATGCGATGTCGGGTACTCGAGGGGTAATTGGATTTGAATGCCTGGATACTTACTTTAGGGAGGGAGCTGGCTGTGACTGAGGATGCGATGTCGGGTACACGAGGGGTAATTGGATTTGAATGCCTGGATACTTACTTAGGGGGAGGGGGGAGCTGGCTCTGACTGAGGATGCGATGTCGAGTACTCGAGGGGTAATTGGATTTGAATGCCTGGATACTTACTCTGGGAGGGGGGAGCTGGCTTTTACTCAGGGTACACTGGAGGGGTGGTTGGATGCGATGTCGGGTACTCGAGGGGTAATTGGATTTGAATGCCTGGATACTTACTCTAGGAGGGGGAGCTGGCTTTGACTCAGGGTACACTGGAGGGGTGGTTGGATGCGATGTCGGGTACTCGAGGGGTAATTGGATTTGAATGCCTGGATACTTACTTTAGGGAGGGAGCTGGCTGTGACTGAGGATGCGATGTCGGGTACATGAGGGGTAATTGGATTTGAATGCCTGGATACTTACTTAGGGGGAGGGGGGGGGAGCTGGCTTTGACTGAGGATGCGATGTCGGGTACTCGAGGCGTAATTGGATTTGAATGCCTGGATACTTACTCTGGGAGGGGGGAGCTGGCTTTGACTCAGGGTACACTGGAGGGGTGGTTGGATGCGATGTCGGGTACTCGAGGGGTAATTGGATTTGAATGCCTGGATACTTACTTAGGGAGGGAGCTGGCTGTGACTGAGGATGCGATGTCGGGTACTCGAGGGGTAATTGGATTTGAATGATCTGGATACTTACTCTGGGAGGGGGGAGCTGGCTTTGACTCAGGGTACACTGGAGGGGTGGTTGGATGCGATGTCGGGTACTCGAGGGGTAATTGGATTTGAATGCCTGGATACTTACTTTAGGGAAGGAGCTGGCTCTGACTGAGGATGCGATGTCGGATACACGAGGGGTAACTGGATTTGAATGCCTAGATACTTACTCTAGGGGGAGGGGGAGCTGGCTTTGACTCAGGGTACACTGGAGGGGTTTTTTGATGCGATGTCGGGTACTCGAGGGGTAATTGGATTTGAATGCCTGAATACTTACTTAGGGAGGGAGCTGGCTGTGACTGAGGATGCGATGTCGGGTACTCCAGGGGTAATTGGATTTGAATGCCTGGATACCTACTTTAGGGGGCGAGGGGAGCTGGCTCTGACTGAGCATGCGATGTCGGGTACTCGAGGGGTAGTTGGATCTGCGTGTCGTGGTATTCGAAGGATCGTTGCATCTTAATGTTGGGGTACCCGAGGGACAGTTGGATCTGAATGTCGGGATACTTACTTCTGGGGTGGTTGATGCTGAATGTCGGGATACTTACTCTAGAGGTAGTTGAATCCGAATGTCGGGATACTTGCTTCAGGGGTAGTAGGATCTCACTGTCGGGATAGCCTAGCGTAATTGGATCTGAACGTCGGGATACCCGAGGAGTATTTGGGTCTGAATGTCGGTCTATTTACTCTAGTTTAGTTGGGTCTGAATGTGGGGGTACTGGAGGGATAGATGGATTTGAATGTGGAGATACTTGCTGTATTGATTTGGACCTCGATGTCGGGATACTTACTCTAGGGATGGTTGAATCCGAATGTCGGGTTGCTTACTCTAGAGGTAGTTAGATCTGAGTGTTGTGATACTTACTCTAGGATGGTTGCATCTTAATGTCGGGATACCCGTGGGTAATTGGATCTGAATATGGGGATACTCGAGAGGTTGTTGGATGTGGACGTCGGGATAATCTCCGCGTAGTGGGATTGAATGTCGGAATACCCGAAGGGTAGTTGGATGTGAATGTCGGGACACTTGCTCTATGCTTACGAAACATGACATTGCGATATTTTTCGATATCCTTCGCTACCTGAGTCATCGCACAATTTTGTTTACACTGAATTTTTTTTTATTTGCTACTTTTTCATCTAGTTTCTGCTTCTCCTTGACGTATAAATAAGGAAAAATTTGATATTGGGAACAATAGTCTTCTTCGATGTTGAAAAATATTTTTGTCTTCTGCTAATTTTGAGCCTTCATATCGTTTGGTTATGGAAGTACAGATGTCACGTTCAAGTGTGAGACCCGGGTACTATGAGTCAAATCGGCCGTAATAGCTTCTTTGTTACTGTGCAATTTGTGTTTTCATTAAGTTTTTAATTATTGCTCTTTGCTAGCACTTACCTTTAAACTTGCCGTATCATATTGTTACCTCACTGTAAGTTTCCAAGATTTTATAAGACTGGAGGATGGCAACGGATCAGTCGCATCGTCGAATGAGGGGAATGGGAGAGGACTATCGGTATTTAGCCTATGGAATGCTACAGATCTATCGTTACATAGCCTTTGCGTGTTGCGTTCATGCTTGACGTGCACCTCCAGGATACATATTCTTTATAGATTCAGCCTTCTTTATTGTCGATCGCATTGTGTTCTAAACGTTTATTAGACGATTATTTGAAGAGATATGTAAATATATCTAGGCTTGCGCTTAGGCTTAAGCTGTTAGGCTTAGGCTTATGCTTAGGTTTAAACTTAATTTACGCTTAGGCTTAGGTTTAGGGTTGGCTTGGAATTTATGTATATATTTGCCAATACTGTTTTTTTCAGTTTTTAATATTTTGGCATTGTTATATAATAGCAAATAAATAATGAATTGAAAGATTTGTTTTCTTTTTAAGGGAAGTGATAGTTATGTGGATCACAAGAAGTTGATGTCAGCACGTCGTGCAGCTGCATCCGCTTATGTCAGTGAATGCCCATCTTCGGGTGCATCGGCATCGACGCGTAATGGTTGTCCGATTAATCAAACTGCAAATGATCCCCTAAATAATGTTCGCTTTTTTCTTTCTTTCTTTCTTTTTTTGATCGTTTGCTCGACCGTGATTTTGGGAAGAGGTTGTAATGTATGAAGTAGTTTGTTAGAAATAGGTAAGGCATGGACTTGGAAAATGATTTGTGCTTCATTCAGTAAGGGTAAGGAATTAGGTAGCTTCAGGTAACGGGGTGGTTTTATTGTTGAGTTCATGTCCTCTTCCTTTCTAACCTGCTACTTCCTTGATTCGTCTTGCGGTTATGTTTTTCAGTCTTTTAGCATCGTAGTATTTGAAAAGATGGAGTACCTGTTAAATTAAGCTTGTAAATAGAACAATTTTTATCTTTTGTTGAGGTATTTTTTATAAAATGGTTTCGTTGGGAAACGTTTATGCTGAAGTTTTTCGTTGATCTAATATAATGGATTTGAAATTCATGAATATATTATTTTTTCCGCTATTTTTCGTTAACAGATAGCTTATTCAAATATTGTTTCAGATGCCACCACCGAATCAATGTCCGGCTCCCGATCAGCCGTTCCCTTTGAGTACAGATCGCGAACGATCTAATATCCCGAAGGCGAATAGCAATGAATATTGGCAATATCCTTCACCGCAGATGTTCTGGAACGCTATGCTTAAAAAAGGTTCAGTCGAGATTTGTGCCTTTTTGTGATAATATATCCACATGTCGGGGATTGAGGAGATGGTCGTAAGCATGACTTCACGGTTTCGTTGCTAACGGGAATTGGATTTCCGGATGCGGTGGGGAAGAAGTGCCGGTCCAGTTATGTGGATGGGACGGGAAAGGTGACTAGCATGTCACGGGAGGACTTTAATAAGGACAATACTGACGTCTTTTTCCTATCTTTTAATATTTTTAATAAAGAGGCAATATTTCAGGATGGCGTTGGCAAGAAGATCAGTTGACACAGAGGGATATGGAGAATATTATACGAATCCACAATGCGAACAATGAAGAGGCTTGGCGAGAAGTATTGAAATGGGAGAATCTCCTTCATCCGTTCGTTATTAATTCTTTCTCATATAAACAAATAAGTAAATAAATTTATATGCCAACACTCTATATACTGTTTAATTCTAGAAGTGTTATTACATTATGGCAGGTATGCAATTAAGAAACATTTTGTGGTATTTTCCTTTTATCTATCTACATAGGTGACAGTTTCAACCCTACAACTTTTAGTTTTTGACTTATTGGATTAAAGCAGCTATTAAGTTGATCCGCAAAGTTTTAATGCAATTGGGAGCGTTTAAAGCTATCTTGAACATGAATACGATTTTTGCAACCTTTTAGGTCAAGAAAAAGAATCTTTTGCTAGTGGTTCGTATATCGAAGGAGGTTCCTTTGAAATATAACAACAGTTTTGAAATTGTTTATTCTGTTGAACAAAACTTTTAAAAGCATACTATAACAGCTCCATTGACATACGTTCGTACTTGTTTGCGCTGGTATTGTTGGATGAAAGAATATATTTAAATAGGTTTTGTTGTCCTCAGTAAGTGTATGCTTTTGATATCCCTTATCGACAGATAAGTTAAATGTAGGAATTTTCTTGTTAACAGATGAGTTAAATGTAGGATATTTCATGTCGACAGATGAATTAAATGTAGGATATTTTTTAT
Organism: Baylisascaris procyonis; assembly: GCA_037389465.1. Lineage (NCBI taxonomy): Eukaryota > Metazoa > Nematoda > Chromadorea > Rhabditida > Ascarididae > Baylisascaris > Baylisascaris procyonis. Next base: position 5,886,826 of record JAZARR010000171.1, on the reverse strand, counting down.
TGACAGATGAGTTAAACGTATGATATTCCTTATTGACAGATGAGTTAAATGTATTATATTCTTTATTGACAGATGAGTTAAATATACTTATTTCCGGTGAAGGAATGCAATTTTGTTTGTAGAAATTCATCTTTCACTTAAAGCTTTTTATTCACTTTTCCATTATTATCATTTTTTAAAGCGAAATCTATGAATGGCAAAGTTTTTTGCCTTTTGCCAGTTGCTATTTTATATCATTATAGATGCAATTTTCAGGGATTGTGATTCACCGAAACTCAAAAGTTTTAAAGGTGACGCAAAAAATATTTCACCTCGAGCGAGGATTCGTCGACTACTTGGGTAAGTGTATTTCCCAATTTTGTCTATTGTCGCTTCATAAAAGTTTATTAAGGCATTGCATGTCTCTATATCCGTATGCGTCAACCTTTCGCTTGCTCACTATGCCGGAAGAAGTAAAATTTACTGAATGTGTATTCTAGTTTGTTTTGGGCATCTCGTCGAGGGATTACCCCCATATCCCGTGGATCGTACCGTTTTATGGCCCCAAGATTGAGCTTACCCACAAATAACGGTATTTTGTTACCAAACCGTGAGAATTTTATGGGCTGAGGATCTACCTTCTTTCTATAGGTTTCATATCAATAAAGCTATGCTTAGAGAGTTTTTATCTTCATATTCTTGGAAGCATGGCCAGCAATTCCAAAGCCCGAATTTTTATTGATCCATAGCGTTTTTCTTGAAACTTAGCAGTGAATGGGGCTATTATTAGTTGAATTTTCAGGTACGAATTACCTTTTGATAGACACGATTGGGTTATCGATCGTTGTGGTCAGCGGGAGGTGAGTTGGTTTCAATTATAACTATGCTCAGCTATAAGCTTAAAATTCATATGTAGAAATCTAAAAGATGAGATAGAAAAAATTGGTTGATGGTGTGGTAATGGAATGAATGAGGAAATACGGTGGAACTGTTGGTAGGTGGTTAGTACCCGAGGTTGGCTCACCTGGCTTACCTGGCTCATGTCTATTTTACCTTCCTGGAATAGGGTTTTCCTCATCCTGTAAGGCTAAGTCGAAGCTATGGCTGAATATTTCCTTTTAGCCGTTGTCGAGGATGCTTAATGATGCGGCCATGTTCATTTTTCAGCGGTTTATGTAAAATTAGATGAAATATAGGGGAATGAAAAATGTAGGAAGCATCTAGTTCTAAACCTGAATTTTTTCCTGTCGGATCAGTCCTGTATTCTAAGTTGTTGCTTCTGCTTTCGAATTTATCTATATCCTTATTTTTCGATCCGTTACCTAACACATTTTATGTCTTATTTTCCTTACCACATGAATCTCAAAATTTGCCCTCCCCGAATTTCATGGTCGTTGCTTGGTAGTTTCGACGAGATTAGGAAGTGAGGCGAGGTATGATTTTACATCTAGTATGTTTTGCCTGAGCAGTATATGAAGATGATGGCTTATTCTATAAATTTCCTAGCTTAATTCTAACCTATTAAACCTATTCACTTCCTAAAACTCTGAAAAGAATTTTCTGTCATAAATTTTTAGCATCAAAAAGTACCACAGTGGCCTAAAATTTACATGTTTTCTTTTTTTTAAAAGTAAATTTGCTTTGCACGTTGATTTAGTGAATGATTTGATTTAATCCAATATGTTGAACGGAAATTGTTTTCAGGTACGTTACATCATCGATTATTATGATGGTGGAGCGGTTGATCCACAATCGAAACTTTTCACCGTATTGGATGTAAGACCTGCGATGACCGACTGGCAGAATATCTGGGATCGGATGGTGGTGGCGTATTGGCGATTCAAATATGACACTCTTGGATTTGAACCAAAGCTGCCAATACCACCAACCGAGGGGCATTAATGTGTTATTTGCTTTATGTTGATATAACTGGTAAAAAGTGCTGTAAATTTAATGATAAATGTTGAATATTTTAGATGGAATAATGCATTAAAGAATATGCTTTAATTAGGCTAGTGTGTTGAAAGTTCTGTTGTTAGTGATGAAAAATGCAAATTAAGAAAATTTATTAATAAGGATGGTTATATTATTTCTATTCGTCTAGCCTATATGAGGTGAAAAGATATTTGCAAAAATCATTTAAATTAGGGACGCCATTAACTTTTTTTTTTCTTTTTGTAAGTTAGAAATGAAGTTATCAACGCCGAGTTCTATCATTTTTCAGGTGATCATATTTGATATTAACGAGTTTATTGATCACCTTATATGCGAGGAATTTCCTAAAAACTTTCATATATGGCATAGGGATCGTTCGTGAAATTCAATCGGCTCTTATTTCTGCATAATGAGCCATTTTATTCGAAGAGATACATCTATATTTGATGTTGATTTTCACAGAAGAAAAAGGGGGAAATAGATGATTTACACTTGTGGTTATCGCATTGATTAATGATATTTCTTTATGCATTTTGTTTCAAAAGTTTTAACTTGTCCAATATTACGGCTTATTTGCGTTATATCTATCAATGTTCTTGTCTTATCAGCATTTGTACTGATGAATATGTTTATTAGCAGAATATAGGTGGAAGTAGATGAAGTGATGATTTTTATGTGTATATTGCGATATTCTTTTTAAGATGGTCTTATATGTTATATTGTTTACCTGTTGATTATAGCATTATCAAGTGATACCTAATTTTATTTTATTTTTTTATTTTTTGGTCATTTTAAAGTTTATAAAAATCGGATATTTGCATAAAATTATTTCTTTTTATTTATGCAAATTTTTGATACTGAATGCTATCATCAACAATCAAAATGTAAGCACTATCAAAAATAATGATTGTTATATGCGATTTATTACGGCCTTATTATGTGATTTTTTTTTTTTTGTTTTATTTTTTAAAAATTATTTAATGTATTTGCTTTTAGATAGCAGTTTTGTTGGTTATGCATATGTTAGTGTACTAGTGGAGTATAGTCATGTTTTGTATTATGAAATCATTTTTGTAGAAAGCAATTATGCTCAATAATTGTGCTTTCCACTAAGGCCTCTTAATTTTAGGTTAATTTCAGATTAATTTTAGGTTAATTTTAGTTCTTTCAAGGCTATGAAATATATGTGTAGTTATCGTTGTAACTTTTCACAATCGAATTACCTCTTTATATCCTTTGCATTATGCCTTTGTTGGATAGTTGTTAAATAATTTGCATTCATTGATGCTGTTTGCAGTGAGAAAACCGTGAGAAATCCATAGAGGAATAATAAATATAAGTGATTTATCGGGAATGTTTCGCTCGTTGCACTTGTTTGCAGCGGTTGGTAATAACCGATGATCAATGCTGATCTTATCTTTACTGACAAGGAATGATTCTACCGATATTTATTGTTTTGTACTTTCGTTACCAATATGCTCATTTATTGCGCTTTCCACTAAAGCCTGTTAATTTTAGGTTAATTTTAGGTTTCTTATAATCAATAACCACATTTGTAATGATTGAATACTATAGGTGGAAACAATTTACTTGATTTTAGAGCCTCTACTATTAGTAATAAATGAAATCAGTAAATATTTTTGAGTAATTTATTTCTAATGTTTATTTTCGAAATTAAAAAAAAATATCATTGATACTAAACATTCATAAATTATTTTCAAATTGTGGTCGATAATCGAAGAATCATATAGACATTTATGAAGGTCTAGTATGATAGGATTAATAGTCATTTTCGATATTCGCATTTCGAAAGCATTCGTCACTGATGTTTCAGTTCATAAAGCCATCATCAAAGCGAAGATTAAATTTTTATTGAGCATTACTATGTTATTGGATTGTAGAAAATATTTTCATCCCAAATATTTATTAATCGTTTGTAGATGGTCGCTTTCATTAACAATGAAAATATGTAGTGATTGAGCTTCATGAATATGATACGTATAGAGGTGTATCGTTTTTTATATTATTAGTGAAATGGGAGTTTTTCAGGATGTCGTTGCTGTTGAGTGCTATAGTTCGAACGAATAGTCATTTATGGTGTAAAATTTCAAGACCCACCTATATTCATCCAATTATTCGGAAGGTGTAAGTAATACATTTCAATATTAATTGCTCATAATTTCGAAAGTATTATGAAGGTTTGTGTTTGAAAATTGGTTTATAAGGTCTAAACAATGTCGCAATAAATTTACTTTTCTCTTACATAGATTTCGTTGATTGAATGAAAATACATTTAATCGAATAAGTGAAAAAAAACCTTTTAGATAAGCTGATATGCTATGACCTTTTGCGATTTTCTTGATGACATGAGCCTTTTTGATAAGTTGTAATCAAATAATAAAGTTTATAATTTTTTTATTAGACATTTATTCATTCAGTTAATTTTTTTTCAGTTTATTTGAACGTCTAATTCAAAGTTTATTGCTCAAAACTTATCCCTTTGTTCGTATTCTTGCCTGTTTCTGCATTAGCTTGGACTCAGAGAAATTTAGACTGAATGGGAGACTTTTTTTAGGCAGAAAATTAGTAAGAGATATGTGATTCTTGGCACTCAATTAACCGAAGGACAAACGGCATCGCAGAGGAAGATGACAGGTGCATGGCTATTGGGATGTGCTGCAATGGTCTATGGTGCGGTGGCGATTGGCGGTGCTACAAGGTTGGTGGATTGTCCCCGCAGTCCTTATTTTTTTCAGAGAGGATAGGGTGGAGTGGACCTGTTTTGCCGTATTGGTGGACCTACGATCTGCATTTAAGTACCTAAAATGTTGGTGTTTAGATGATTTACGTTTTTTCTTTGTCATTTTGTTATTTATCTGCGTTTAATATTTTCATTTGTTTTTGGTTTTTTCCTATAGTTTAGTATTTTTTAATGTTAATATTTATAATTTTTAGTGCTTTCTGTTTGCATTTTTTATCAATAATGTTAATTAAATTGATAAGTTTAAATGATAAATTAATTTAAAAAAAAAGGATCATCCAAGTTGAGAATATTCAAATATAAAATAAAATTTAAAATATTTAAGATATCATTTGTCCTGTATCCGTTTTTAAAAACGAATGCTGCAAAATAGTGTCTTTTTGATTGAGAAATGTTATTGAATGCTATAAATTGCCTTGATTTTGAGTAGTATTACCTATTATTGATTGATGTTTTTTATGTGGTCTTTCAGATTAACCGAGTCAGGATTAAGTATGGTCGAATGGGATTTATTTCGATCAATGAAGCCTCCGTTTACTAGGCGACAATGGGAGGAAGAATTCGAACGTTATAAACGATTCCCTGAATATAAATAGTAATTTCATTCTTGAAATTCTTTTATTTTATTTTATTTTATTTTATTTTATATTTTTATTTTTTCCTTTGTTGTAGAAATTAGAGCGGTTTAAGATATTTTATGATTAATACAGTGGTATTATTTTTTTAATATAAATTTGAATTTTATGTGGCTAAAGAATCTCATTTGTTCTATACCTTAAAAAGTTAAGCGCTTAGGGAGATATAACACATAGTATACTTTTCTCTGGAGTGTAAATGATGAGAGAGTTTTGTTTGACAGTGCTGGAGTAAAGTAGACGGGCTTATAATTTTTTTAATAAAATAGAGGCAAAAATATAAATTTATCGAAGTTGGTAAATTCAATTTGATAAATGAGTACCTGCGGCAGTTATAATTAACAATAATACTTGTTGGTTGTTATGGTATCGTTGAAATTCATTTCCGGAAGAGAAAAAAGTAATTTCTGGAACAGGAATTGAAATTAATTTCCGGAACAGAAGTTGAAATGAATTTCAGGAACAGAAATTTGTTCACTGCGCGGACTATGTTGTTAGAGTTACGTGCTATAGTGGTTTAATTTGAGAAGCGGGGGCATATTTGAAGAAGTGCTCTGCACGTTTAGAAAGTTTGCTGAAACACTCTTTGTGGTGATTTTCATAGCGTCCTATATGATGAGATCTGTATTTGACTTCGAAGTTTGCAGTAAATCAAGCTCCGAAGAGATGAGCTTATCGCAGTTCAAGTTCATTTGGACGATGGAATATCTACATCGAATGTGGGGTCGTGCTGTAGGTGTGGTTTTTCTGCTGCCATGTATTTATTTTTGGGCAAAAGGCCGATTTAGTTCATCGATGAAGAAAAGGATGCTGATCGCTGGTTCACTTCTTGTTGGGCAGGTATCGTTTTCACTTGTTTTCTGTTTATATATATATATACTATTCTCATAAAGTCGGAAACGTGAACCATGAATAAATTAGGATATGAAGTTCAAAGAAAATAGATCCTACGAACCGAAAAAAATATTAGAATTTTTTTAATGAAAGGAAGGGATTTCGGGTAGGAAAAATTTACATAAGTCACTTTATAAGGTCAAGAGATATTATGATGTTTCTCGAGGGATGCTGTCTGCATTTTTTCTTTTGGCTAGTGGATATCATCGTCTTGTGTTGGGGGCTACTGCTTATACTTCTTGCTTTGATTAGCGGATATCGCTGGGTTCTTGCCGATGCTTTTTAGTCAAGCCAGTTAACGGAATATTGTATTTGTTGCTATTTCTGATAGTTTGACTAGGAAACGTCGAGGAGTTAGCCTTAGGCTACTGCCGATTCTTTTTTTGTTTTGGTCAGTAGATCTTGGGTAACTGCCTCTAGCAGTGCTTCTTATACGGTGTTACAAGTTTTGTTCTAAGCGATGCATTAGGGGGAAATTGTATTTGTGTTCTTCTATGTTTTTGTAATTTCAATGTGGGAATCACTGAAATTTAAGTTATGAAGTCCGATGATTATAAGTTAAATATTCAAATCAATTTTTAAAATTTCTTTTATTATTTTTGAAAAGTCAATGGGGATAGGTAGGTGGCGAAACGTGGCGAAAAATTTGCATGTTTTTTGTGACCGATCGGGCTGCATTTTAGGCACATCGGATTTGGATTTTTGCTGCCAGTGAAGTGAGAGTAAGTTGCAAGGCTTGCCAGGGGATCTAGGAGTATATATATGCTTTGCAGCCCAAATCGCTAGGCTAGCTAGTTTATTGTACTACGCACAATTTATGAAACAGACGCAATGTTTTAACCAACTCAGCAACTCGTCTAACTCATCCGCAGAGAATTTCTTTTTTGTGATAAAGTCATTTGTAAGGTTGCAGCCTGAAATGGATAAATTGCGGCCTAGCGGGTCTAAAAATGCATGCAGTTTTATCAGCTTCATTGAAGCACCTGTAGAATCTGTTGGCTGAAACGGAAATTTGGTACAGGTGTAGATTGAACCTATAGTTAGCTCTAGCTGCAGTTTGGTGTTCGCTTGCATTAATATTTCTTTTATAATTTTGCAGCCTACAGGATATTTTTTGCATTTGCTTGTCCGTAATAAAAACACTTGAATTTCTAGGGTCTTATTGGATGGTGGATGGTGAAATCGGGACTCGATCCGACAAATAATTCAAATGCGGACATACCGAGAGTATCACAATATCGTTTAGCCACTCATTTGACGATGGCGTTTGTGCTTTACACGATATATCTTTGGACTGGTCTCTCACATTTTTTCGTTCCTAACGATGTAAGCTTTTTTAAAGACGATGTTCTTTTTATATTTTATTCTCTTACATTGTAAAAGAATTTTTTAAAGATCATTTTCATAAATTTTTTTTCGAATTTCGTTGAGATATTTTTTAAACGGCAAAAATTTTTTTGCAGAAATGTATGCTCAGAGCAAAAATTCTTCCAATCTGTCGGATAAATCATTCACGAAACTATATCAAAAATGAAATTCATCTTATGGTAGCAAGTGAATGTCAGTTAAATTCTAATTTCTGCTTGTGTATGAGATTTTTTATGACTATTTTTATTGAGTCGTATCGATAATTTTTAATTTTTTCAATTAAAATTGCTCAAATTTGATTTTCTTTGTTAGATAAATAATCCTAAGATAATTTCTAAGATAGGTGTAATTTATTTTTATTTATTTAATTTTTTTCCTTTTAGAAAAATGTTTTCTATATTAATGTTCTATTAATTTCCTTCATTTTTTTTGTTTATAATATTAGCTGTAGTTGATGTTATTGTATTTTTAAGTCTTTTAAAGGTTGCTCTTGTTCTAGCAACTTTTGAAGGATCTCTGGACACTATTGCTGTAATTCTAATCGGGTTGTATATCACGCTAATCGGATTCATATTTTGCAACCGAATGGATTATGGGAGCGGTTTTTTCGATGAAAATTCATATGAATTTAATTGGTTCAATAAATTCTGGATGGATTTTTTGCGCTTATTTTTTTATTCGCAATTTGCGGTAGTGATTGGTAGAAAGAAGGGGACAGCGGAAGCGCGTATCGTGCCATTCTCTCTATGCCTTTTTACCTGCAAAAATTTCCGCTGATCACGTTTACGATCGACAAAGTGGGAGTTGAGAACTACCGGTTCACGGCTTAATAATAATGTTAATAAATGATAGGTTTTGTTTCCTGAAACAGTATAAACCATCCTCCCATCTCCTCCCCCTTAACCGGAAGTCATTTGTAACTGACTTTTATTGGTAATATTATTTCAGCATACGCGTTTACCGAAGATTGGTCGGCTCCGAGCATTGACGCATTGCAGCAAAACGCTTATCGTTATCACAGCAGTGATGGGTAAGGATTGAAATTTATTAAATTCTGCTATATTCCGCCTGCAGCTTGTTAGAATGCCGAATTGATTTACTGGCCACCTTTTAATAAGTGCGGGATGGGTGGTTCATTGTTGCTGATGTTGGTTTGCACGTCTTGAAAATTTATTGGCCACCTTTAATTAGTGTGGTGCAGGTAATCCATTATTGATGGTGTTGGTTTGCACATCTTAGTGACATTGCACAAGTTTTCGAACTTCGTGAAAGGATGCCATTGCAAGAAGTTTGGCGTGCTGGTTCATTGAAGGAATATGTAAGAGGACAGTGTTTCGCAAGATTTTTTAGTGCTGATGATTGTCCTCCTGTATACGCATTAACGGAAAACAACGTTGGGCTGTGAAGGCATGTTCCCATGGTGCGTGCAAACCAACATTGCAGCAGGTGCGTTCACTTACTATCTGTAGCTCCAGTTTTCATATTACAGTAAGTTGATAGGCTGACTACCTTATTATTAATGAAGAAAACATTGGATTGAGGTATCCCGTCCTTGTTTTATGAAGGGAATAAAGCCTGCGAACTCATTGACCTTATACTAGAACCGCCTTGCGGATAACCTTATAGCATAGACGAGCAGTTTTTTTTGGTTGCGATCCGAGTCGGTGTGCCGAATTACTCTTTTACATGGATACAGTTATTTCAGGTGCATTCGTGGCGGGATTGGATGCGGGATGGGTTTATAATTCATGGCCGAAATTTGCTGATCGTTGGATTCCGGAAGATCTAATGACGAGAACGCCAAAATGGAAGAATTGTTTCGAAAATCCAACAACTGCACAGTTTCTCCACAGAAACTTGGTAAGAATGTTACCTGTACAGGTGCATATGAGAAAAGTTCATGCATAGAAACTTGATAGGGATATTAACTTTACGAGTATAAATAAAAGTTTATATGGTTGATGTGGTATATGCGGACGCATTGCGGCAGCGTAGCTTTAGCATACTACGATGATCGTTATAAGTTCGTATTTGTTCAGTGTAATTCGTCATATTCGCTTTTTCTTTGTGTGCGAGGAAACGGGAAGAAAAGTGGCCTATTACCGTAGAATGAAATTATATTAAATGTCCGCTGTCCATCCTCCCTCTCCCCATGCGCCGCTCTTGCCCCCCTCCCTTGGCAAAACGCCCGATCGTAGCACTGAGATATCCATACCTAATATAGAAGATGTATTTACTTATGCGTCGTAGTTTATGTTTTCGGCAGTGAAAACTGCATTTCCTTTACCGGTACCCTATATGGTAGGGAGCTGTCTGCATATTTTGAACCTAAGATGACAGTTGTGCAACCATTTTTATGTTGAAGTTTATATGCTTGAATCTATTGTCGTTTAAAATTGCCCGCTTGAAAATTGTTTTGTGCAACACTGATGGGCTAGAATGGATACGACTGGTCGCTTTTTTGCTAACGGCATTTTTGGTAGCATAAGAAAATGTTGAATAATCGATGATCAGCGGGGTAGGGATGGTGGTCGATGGCGCAGTCGTTGTGTTGTGAATTGGGCGTAAAGAGAGCGCGGATCAAAGTAGAGCATTGATCCTAACTTGCGTTGAAATTTGTGGCTTGTGATGAACGTGTTTACTGAACGTTGTAGTGTTGAGGAATCATCGATATTAAGCTCTAGAATTACACTGAAGTCACGCAGCGTTTTTCTCAAATTATAGCTAGATCTTGGATCAGATAAGGTTTGCCTGCATCAACTGTTTGTGTCTTACTTTTTCACGATACTTTTACTCGACGTTGGGTGGTACATAATCGACGTCCATCTTTACCCTTCCTGTTGATGAAGGCCCATGATTGTAGGGTAAAGAAAACGGTTGTCGGAATCAATCCTGTGTTGCTTCCTACTTGTATGGGTGGATTTCTTTGCCAAGAAACTAACATCTGTCTCATTTTACGTCCTATATTTTTATGCCCCAAGAGCAGTGGTTAGATCCAGTTATCTCGCGCAAAGTTGCCTATACAATAGTTTGATATAGACAACCTCTTTTACTCATCTTCTAATTTGTACTGAATGGGCAGCCTAGGTTTCCCAAGTTTTTCACTCCAGTTTATAAAATTGGGGGAATACCGTCGAGTTCCATGAAGCGAGATGGATGCCTAGAAAACTAGCACCTAAGTCTAATGTAGAAGTTGAACTTGTTAAGTTCAAATATATCGGATTTTTCGATGAACAAAATATTGTTACCCGCTTTACGTCCATTTTTTTCTGGTTATGAAAATCCTATTTGCAGTATACAATCGAGGAGTGTTTGTTGAATGGTATACGAAAGAAAAAAAGCGAATGAATTCTTCCGGCTTTGTAGAAGGATCAGATGACTCGAAACCAAATAGTTCTAGGAGACCGGGAATATAAAATCAAAAGAGGTGGATATTTATTCAGACAGTATGATGGAATGCAGAAATTGTGAATCATACTAAATGTTAAGAATCAGGTCAGTCGCCCTAGGCTATGAGCTGGAATAAGAAGATAGTGCTAAACCAGGGATCAATTTATCGGTGCAAAAGATTCCATACAAGCTGCAGAGCTTGATAGAAATATGTTAAAATTTTAAAATATATGAGTGTATTAAAATAAACTTAATGAAGCAAAAAGTAATTGCGCAAATTGCAGGCTTATTTGACGCTAGCTTCGGTGACAGCAACTTGGCTGATTGGACGACGTATGAACTTGGCTAGAAGAGCTAAGATTGCGCTGCACTCGACAATGATCATGGGTTATACGCAAGTGCTACTCGGAATCGCCGCTTTAGTAAGTTTTGTTTGCTTTTCGATTTTTTCAGTCGTCACCTGATCACCTGGCAATCTGTCCATTCGCCAAAGATAGGCGTAGATCTGTCGGTCTGGTCACCCTAAATAGTCCAAACCCTCTCTAAAATGTGGCTTATTTTTTTCTACATTCAAAGTCTGACAGCTGTTTTCCTTTCCTCAAAAAACATTGAATGAAATTTTATGCGTTCATTACATTTAGTGCTAGCAATTGAGCTTCAAAAATCTGTTGTTGAGGCGATATATATAGCCCATCGATTTTAGAATTTGCGGTTATTTCGCTGCTATGAGAATTTTTTTTTTTTGCATTATTTGACGGTTGCATAAATCCTCTATTAGACCTCCTTGAAGTGGAAAATTTTAACGCCCCTGTCTTCTAATATTGACCACCTTCCTGTCACCTCAGTTTCCTTGATTATATGCATATTATTGCTTCTGGAATATTCATTGGAGTTCTACCTAAGGATCCAACTGTCCCCAGTTAGGAGGTTGTGATGTTAAGCTACAGCTAGGTTTTAAGCTGAAATTGCAGTGGGATGGAAAACTTATAGGAAAGGGGAGGAAGAGAAGAAAAACTGGAAAATTCAAAGAACTAACATTTTTGATCGACAAAGGTCGAGGTGAAGTCACGATATTGCGATAAAGGGAGCTCATTAAGGGTTTTATAGTAGTTATTTTTTCAAATATTACTGCAACTAAGTTTTTAAGTGACTTTATTTGAATATGATCATGGCCGATTGCATATAAATCGCAATAAAGGCAGTGCTTGAAGACTAAACCTATCTATCTCTTTTCCAGGTTCATTATGTACCTGTATGGCTAGGCGTACTTCATCAGAGCGGTTCAATGGCGGTGATGACATTCGCTTTTTGGCTGTCGAATGAAATCCGACGAATACCGAAGTAGTTATCAACTCTAATATATTGGTTTGTTCACGCTTGTCAGCATTAAGAGAGTTTTTATTATCTTTCTATCATATTAGTTCTCATTAAAAGGTCAGAAAGTAATGGCTTGCAGATGCAGCCTCTGATAGGGACAAGGTAATTGCTTGGCTGTTATGGTATTAATGAAGTCTGGATGAATTGGCGGTCGTCTTGGAACCGGAAGTTAGAAAGTTGAAAACAACACTCAAAATTTCTTATTCATGAGCTCGACCCAAATCTATTAGTGTCAATTTGATGACAGGCAATTTTCTTGGCGAGGTACTATTGACACTTCTACCTAGCTGCTCTTGTTTTTGTGGCTGATTTAAAACAGGATGTGTAGGTTTTACGACGCAATTTCCCATATCGTTTTATCTAGCAAATGGAGGATTTCTTTAAGCAGTGTTTCTTATTCCCTGTTGGGTTAGGTATGTGAGCTGCTTTAATTTCGATGGTGTGTTGTTACGTTGCAGTTGTTGGCAAATTTCGTCAAAATCTTAGGTTGAAATCACTGACAAGGATCGCCTCCGTTAACACTATTCAGTCGAGAGTGTTGAGTTTATTAAGCTTATCTGTGCTTCATCAGCTATTTTGCTTCACCAATTCACCAGCACGATTTTTTATTTCATTTGGAGTCATTAGTTTTTTTTCACAATTAATCCCTCACCTGTATTCCAAGATCTTTAGCTGCATGTAGCGTTACAGCTCTTTGATTTGGATGTTTGTTTTTCTTAGCTTATTGTTTTTGCTTTCGTCGAAGTTCGACGGAATGAGAAATTAACCTGTAGAAAAGAGAAAGAGGGAAATGGGAAGAAAACATTTACAATGGGAATAAGGGTTAGCGTTTAACCGATATAGGTTTGGTTTAAGTTTAGTCGCGGCCTTGATTTGAAGCGCGATCAAGGGTGGAACGAATGTAGGTCGGGTCGATGTTGGTTGGCAATTTGATAGATTTCTCACTAGGACACCATTGTTTTCTGAAAGTCTTACTGAGAGTTTGCTTTCAGTCCAAGATGGAAAGCCGTTTTGTTTTAAGTTGTTATCTTAGGAACCGTATAATGCAGCCTAAATCGAATATTTCATTGTTTTTTTATAATTTTTTAATGCTGAAAAATCTCTCCTTTTTTGCGAATGAACTACGTTAAATCATGCGATGTAATGAAAGGCGGGGGACGTGTGTCGGTAAATCATTTTAGCTACCATATAATGCAGCCTAAATCGAATATTTCATTGTTTTTTTATAATTTTTTAATGCTGAAAAATCTCTCCTTTTTTTCGAATGAACTACGTTAAATCATGCGACGTAATGAAAGGCGGGGGGCGTGTGTCGGTAAATCATTTTAGCTACCATGTACCGTGTATAAGCACGTAAGTGTCATGAATTGTGTGCTGCTATTTATTATCAGAAACACCCCCACACCACACATATGTGTGGTATGTTTCTGTTTGTGCGTGGTATAGGACCCCTTTCGATTCTGCCTGGCATGTGCGCGGGGGAGGACCGTGGTACGTCTGATGTGTGGTGCCTGAGGGGATTAGGATATGCCTCACATATGCGCGGCGTGTGTATTTGTTTGCGTGTAGTATAGAAGTGACTTGTGTGTAGCGTGTCGCAGCCTAGAAGATGTTGGACGGAGGAATGACGTCCATAACAACGACTGTACATCTTCCAAAGCGGCAGCATGTGAATTCTTTCCGTTGGAATTTACGACCTCGCTCTGAAAGTTTCGAAACGGTAGGCTAGCGATAGGTCAAATAACGGTAGATCGAATATTAGCTGTAGGTGAGACTGCAGTAGATCAAACCTGACACGGTCGTTGATTTACCATGTTTGATCCGCCACTGGTTTTTGATCTGCCATGATCCGATCTACTAGTTTCTTGATCTACCACTGCCATTGATCAACCACTTTATATTGATCTAACATGGTTTCATCTACTTTTCATGGTTTGATGTACCACTGATTCTTGATCTACCACTGTGGTTGGTTTGATGTGCCATGGTTTGATCTACCACTATGAATTGATCAACCATGGTCTGATCTACCACTGTGGTTTGATCTGCGATGGTTTGATCTACTACAGCTTTTGATCTGCCACTGTGGTTTGATCTACCACTGTGGTTTGATCTACCATGGTTTGATCTACCACTGTGGTTTGATCTACCATGGTTTGATCTACCACTGTGGTTTGATCTACCATGGTTTGATCTACCCCAGTGGTTTGATCTACCACAGTGGTTTGATCTACCATGGTTTCATCTACCACTGTGGTTTGATCTACCACTGTGGTTTGATCTACCATGGTTTGGTCTACCACTGTGGTTTGATCTACCATGGTTTGATCTACCACTGCGGTTTGATCTACCACTGTGGCTTGATCTACCACTGCGGTTTGATCTACCACTGTGGTTTGATCTACCACAGTGGCTTGATCTACCACGGTTTGATCTGCCGTGGTTTGATCTACCACTGTGGTTTGATCTACCACTGTGGCTTGATCTACCACTGTGGTTTGATCTACCACTGTGGCTTGATCTACCGCTGCGGTTTGATCTACCACTGTGGTTTGATCTACCACGGTTTGATCTACCGCTGCGGTTTGATCTACCACTGTGGTTTGATCTACCACGGTTTGATCTGCCGTGGTTTGATCTACCACTGTGGTTTGATCTACCACTGTGGCTTGATCTACCACTGTGGTTTGATCTACCACTGTGGTTTGGTCTACCACTGTGGTTTGATCTACCATGGTTTGATCTACCACTGCGGTTTGATCTACCACTGCGGTTTGATCTACCACTGTGGTTTGATCTACCACTGTGGCTTGATCTACCACTGCGGTTTGATCTACCACAGTGGCTTGATCTACCACTGTGGTTTGATCTACCACTGTGGCTTGATCTACCACTGCGGTTTGATCTACCACTGTGGTTTGATCTACCACTGTGGTTTGATCTACCACAGTGGCTTGATCTACCACTGTGGTTTGATCTACCACGGTTTGATCTGCCGTGGTTTGATCTACCACTGTGGTTTGATCTACCACTGATTTTTGATCTACCACGGTTTGATCTGCCGTGGTTTGATCTACCACTGCGGTTTGATCTACCACCGATTTTTGATCTACCACGGCTTGATCTACCACTGATTTTTGATCTACCGTGGTTTGATCTACCAATCTGTTTTGATCTACCCATGTGTTTTGATCTCCCACCGTGTTTTGATCCGCCATGGTTTGGTCGACCGCTGTTTTGATCTACCACAGTTTGATCTCCCACTGTGTTTTGATCCACCCTGGATTATGGTCTGCCATAGATCAGACCATGGTAGACCAAAACACAGTGGCAGATCAAATCATGGTAGATCAAGTTCGATCCACCACTGTCTATGTGTGCCCGCGTGTGAGGGCAAAACTAAGCCTAAGCCTAAGCGTCACCCTAAGCCCAATCGATTTTAATTTTGAGCTTAAGCCTAATCCTAAGCTAAAGTCCCCCCCCCCTCTCTTCGCAACTCTTCGATTTCTCAAATTGCTGCGGACATAGTTGTACCGCTGTATTCCGCCTTGTCGATCTTCAGTCACAGCAAAGCACACGAAGTGTACAAGTTTATGTATCACACGATCAACCCGACATACAGCACTACATCAATTAATTAGGCACATCATTCCGCAGATGTTTTCCGTCTCGACTTCTTTTGGCTGTCATGTCCTCCCCACCTATCGCCATCAGTGCAAATAAAGTAGACGCTTTCGGAATCTTGGCTACCTTCTACATATAAAACCCAAAATCTCTCCTGCTATCCCCCCCTCCCCAACTGGAACCGAGAAATGAGCATTAAAGCACCGAATAATAAACGTCACGGCATCAACTATGCAGTACGCCAGGCGGCATCCAACTAGCAAACTACAACAGGTAGAAGGAAGTAGCCCAGCGTGATATCTTGAGGCTGGAAAATCCCCTCGTTTCTGGAACCACCTTTATCACGCCAGCTGTCCAGGATTCTTATAATATGCACTTAAAATGCAGTAACAGGGAATCACGCGGTCAAACAGTTAGTCAGCCATAACATCCTTGCCGCCGCTTTCTAAGAAACGCGACAAAACATTTCACGCTATCCGCTCTCAATAAACCCTATCAGTTTCTACCTTTTTCCTATGCCCTATCTAATTTAGAAAGAAAAAAGAAGATTATTCCCTAAGAACAGGTAGGTATATGCTGACATGCACGAGGTAATAAAAAATAGCAAATGACTAGCTCAAGGCAAAGAAAATGCGCTTATATATGTTTTAGGTGGCAAGAGTAATTTGCATACATTTCATAAAAAATTTAACAATACGATCACTACATAAAATATTGGGAAGTTAATATAAGGCAACGTTTTCTTTAGAATATACTAATAAATATAGTTTTCTTTAGATTATACTAGTAAATTTCAAATATATTCTTTCTCTTTAGATTATACTGATGAATATATGATAAGAGATAATCAAAGCCTAGCTAATCAAACAGGGTACATCAGCTTTTGAATTTCTTATCCAGTGAATGAGAAAAGATATTTAAGCAACTGCCAAAGAAAATCAAAGGTATGGAGACGAAAAATGATGAGGGAATATCTCAAATAAATCTCATATTAAAAAAGCTGTTTGGGATTGTATAAGTAAATAAAACCCTTAAAATTTAGTTAATATAAAATCTATGGATAAAAAGGAGAGGCAGTCTTCGGATCAACACGAAATGATCCTTGCTAATAAACCCATAAACCTCTATCACAATCCAAACTACCTACATAAGAGACGGTAAAACACGTACAGTTCAAAGGGCGCCTCGTCCATGTTGAACTCCTAGCACCCTTCTAAAATAGAAAGCATTCATCTGCTCCAAGAAGATGAACGTGAGCACAGTATGTGGTCCAATTCTGAAATAATAGGGTGTGAAACCCTTCCAAAGCGCCAAAACACCTTCGTTGCGTACGATCTTCGACCAAACGTCGAATGCACCCTTATACTCGGGTTTACCGTCAATTATACGCATATTCTGTATCCTGTAAACAAATAAAATTAAATTTGAATAATTACTTTTTTAAACTCTTGAATTACCGAAAAAGGAATTTAGACTTTTCGTGAAATGATCAGAAAACTTCCCCTCTTCTCCAATTTTATTTTTTCAAAGCATAGGTGAAAACAACATACTCGCATAAACAACACACGGATGTCGAAATTTTATGCCACATTTTGAAAACATTTCGTTCTCTACAAATGCACCAAACCTCTTCTAAATCAAACTCAAATATAGATCATGAACTGATGTAGATCGTTTCCGTTACCATTAAAAGAAATCAATTAATAAATAAAATACAAGCATAACCTTGTTTTAGCGATATCAACTGGCATCGATGCAATAGTCGTTGCAAGACCACTGATCATTGATGCGCAGAAATGGCAGAAAATGCCATCTTCAATATATGAAGTGTTTAGAATTGCCTCTTTAGCTTGTGAATAAGTGGCTAATTGTGCCGCGTTCACCACCATCGCACGAAGAACAGTTGGTCCACATCCCTAAATATTAAGACAAGAATGTCGATACTGGTAATATCCCGTGATGCTTTAAAGCCCATATATGATACTGTTATTTCGATACTATGCTTAAAATATTTTTAAACTTAAAATTTGTGTTCAGAGATATACCCATACTTACAGACAATCCCAAATCCACCGTCTGCTGATATCTAACGGACCTCCTTCCTATCTTGCTAAAAAATATCACTCTGCATCACAGTATCACCATCATTTCCATTGATATCTCATAAACCCCTTTTTCATTCGGCTATGAGATGATCAAGGAACAGAAATGAACGGAACCATACGCAAAACAAAGATCAACTGCAAAATAGATATTTTGACTCCGACTCACTCAAATGTGAATCTTCAATAATAAATTACTTTATATATATATATATATATATATATATATATATATATATATATATATATATATATATATATATATATATACTACTCTCTCAAGACATAGACAAAAGTGGCATCAAAAATATTTTATAAATTTGTGAAACATCGATAAATAGTCCATAAAAGATTCAAGTGGGAAGACATACCCGCCAGAGCGTGACAACACCTTCTTCACGAACAATTCGTATCAATGCATCGAAGACATTTTTATAATTTCGTTGTTGATCGACTGGCAATCTGTAATATAGTTTCAATAAATTGTTATACAGCATCTCATTAAATTGAAGATGTGAATTTCTCTCATTTTCTGAAATAATTTTCTATTTAAGCAAATACAATAGCTCATCTATATTTTGTATTTTCAGTTAAAGAAAGGATCTTCTATTCCTCTTGCCTCCGTGAAAACCACTCCCTTTTGCCCCTTCTAAATGCAGTTCTGGCCTTTCTTCTTCCAACATTCCACTACCTCAGCATTCCTCTCTTCCTTCTCCTCGAATTTTTACACATGCAAAGACACTGAATATTAACAGTTAATCCCTCTAGGTAGTGAACAGCATGGTGAATGGTAAAATGTGAGAATAAAAAATAAACAACCGATCAAAAACGAATACCTTCCGTCGGCGCACATACGAATCAGTGCCACTTCAGCTGGAGTACCGACAAAGGATCCAGCCGCACCCGCCGTCAACCCCAATGTTGCCTTCAGCGCAAACGTCGGTGAACGATCTCCTCTTTAATAAAACATATTATTAGTTCACGCATACTCATTTTCTATTGAGAAATCTATGTAAAGTGAACGTTTCAAAATAAGCAGCGTGGTAAAGTGATACCCTTTCTCCATCTCCATCCATCTCTTTGATAAACTATCTTACATCAATCAGCTTATGATGAATGTTCGTTTTTCTCACCCATTCGCAATACCTATAGATTGTTGTCAAAGCGTTTCCTGTCTGTCAATTTCATTTGCCTGTTAATAACTTCTGCAATTAATTCTTGCTCTCAAAATTTCCAGAGAGATCCAACCTCTCTGCCCATTTACCAAAAAAATGTACGGCGCACAAACCATTAACAATAAAAGCGGCTGATTTTGCTAAGCACATATAAAAACCGAATTGTCATACGTAAGAGAAGGCTCCAGATGTCTATGTATTTTGTACAATAAAAAATTAAGCGTGAATAACAATAATAAAAACATAAAAAATACTAACGTAGTGAATTTCTCGAATAGCCAAGTATAGATGCCAAGTCGAGTAGTTGTATAGGTGGCTTGTCTAAGTAAACCAGCCGAAAGGCCATTATAGACAGCGAGCACACCCTCATTCGCAATAATCGAACGAAGAGCATGGAAACTTGATCGATATTCCTTCTTACCCGTTAAACCACTCAGCTGCATTCGATTTTTCACCAAATCCAACGGCTGTACAACACATGTCGCTGTCATTCTGTAATTATTTATTCTCATTTTTCTATGCGAATATAAAATAAAAAACATGGTGAGTCTTTTTTTTTTTTGAAATCATTTTTTTCTAACGTAATTTTTTGAAAACATGGTGAGAGCGACAGTAATAATACGAATAATAACAGTGAAAACATTAAAATATTTTCAACAATTCCAACAATTAAAAATAACCTTAAAGATTTTTCTGCAGGAAAAGTGGTAAGTGACCATGGTGTCGGAATGCCGACATCGAGCTGATGGAAAACACCAAATTTTCGAAAAATATATGCTTCACGGGATTATCAAGCAGAAGGAAATTCCTCAAACAATAAAAAAAAACACACCCCGCTGATCCACCAAGCAGAAACTTGACAGCGTTCGGGATCTTCGCTGGTGCACTCGCTTGGGTCTTATCTGCCATTTCGACCCTTTTAAATTGAAAATTAGAATTCTTAACATTTATTGCACAAATTACTAATCACAATGAAATACGATGAGTTCATTATATATATTCAATCACAGCAGCAAGCTCGAGCAAAGTGAAAATGTTCACGAAATGAGGATTAGCCTTGAAGGCAGCAATCAAATGAGAGGACGTTATCCCCAAAGGATCGCCAAGAATTTCTAGAATCCAAAAAAACTTGATATAAGGAGAAGTAAGCATTTCATTTTTTTAATGCAATACTTTATCGTAAGAAAAATAAGCAAGAAAAGTAATAATCGCATCGCATCCTGTCATAAAAGATTTCAAAACTAAAACGCTACGATTATCCTTTTTATTTATAATTTATCTTCTTCACAAATATTATATAAAATTTGAAAGTGAACACCGTTTACAGATCACATAATACTATTTCGCGATCACTTCATCAATCATGAGCATAATTTATTTAAAAAACTAAATGAATTTATTGCAAAATTCACAAATATCATAGAGAGAGGTATATATTATTTTAAACAAATCTGACTTTGTTACTCGCACGACGAACGAGCCGATCTACGGCACTCACAGTTCTCAGAAAGGACAATTTACTATTACGTAAAAATGCTCTTCCACCGAAATTTGCATATAAGCATTTTATCGCACATAGTGGACGGAAAAGGTGCAAGAAGCTACGGTCATTTAAATTCGTCACATGCAACCAAACGTGTCATGAAGCAATGACCGTACTTTTGAATCGTGCCTCCATTTGCTGTTATTTTATAACCACATTCATCACTTATTACCTAAGGAGGTAAACGAGTTACAGAGACGTTGGATATATAGAAATATACCACCTTATAATCCTCGCTCAAATATTGCAAATTATTCGCTCATAAGTAAATAAAGTTTTTCTGCGTCCTCTCTACTTCAAGTCTTATAAAAGTCAATGATTGAAAAAATGAGCGGAGATCATGTCAAACATTGGCAACCATCTTTACAGTTTCTGAGTTTCTAAGTTTCTGTAATTCTGTTTCTATAACTCAGGAGTGTTAGATCAGAATTAATCACGCTTACACAGATATCTTTAAAAGGCTTAAATATACTACAATAATTTCACGAATTAGATGAAATCACGAACGAATCAAAGATTTCATCGAAGTGCTGCAAACTATTTTTGGTGGTTTGGTGATTCTCTAGTGCACTTTCTACCAACATCACACATAAACAACTCGGTCAAACCGGTCAACGCTTTCACCTAGTTGTTGAAATAACAAGTAGTCAGGTAGTTGGCACCTTGCTACCTGAACGATTTCAACTGATATAGTAAGAAAGTTGTTTTTATTTTTACTGTACCTATAGTGGCGACATATTGCATTTTCGAAGTATAAGTTGCTTAAGAATTATTTATTACCACGCAGTAGTTGCCGTGTTAGCACTTCAGCACCTTAGCGATATCCTACCTAGAATTTCCGATTACAAAAAAAATTTAAACACATTCCTAAAATTTGGAAAGTGAATATTGCTTGAAATCAAAAACTCATGTTGGATAATTCTCAGGGAGAAAAAAAAATGTATAGAATTTTTGAAAAAAAAATCAAATTTCACCAAGAGGATTAAACTCGACAGGGAAATTTCCCCATCAGCAAAATGAAAAACAGGCTGGCAAAAATTTCTCGACATGAAAAACTAGGATGATTTCCCTACCGAGAAAAATCTCCTTAAGTCGATGAAAATTTTAGAAAGTTTTGGTTTCAATCTGGTCAAAAGAGGATTATAGTCACCACCCCTCCCCCTTAACCCTTCGCCGGTTGAGTATATTTTAGCAAAATAAATAAATAAGTAAATAAATAAATAAAATTAAAAAAAATGAAAAGAGACTGAACAAAATGCTTTTGAAAGAAGCTTTAAAAAATCAAGCAATTATACATTACTATCTATCGAATATCCTACAATACACCCTATTATACGATGAGGCAATATACGGTTCAGATAACTAGAGATCAAAGATCAAAGATCAAAATTATCTCTAATTGGAATAAAGCATCGCTATCGCTTCCACTTGATAGAGTAAATCGGTGTATGCATTTCTGATTGCTAATCTCAATACCGATCAAAAATATAGCGGATTCTTATCGGCAGTCAATAACAATAATATATGTAAACAAATGGCATTTTCAAAAATGATAAACAGTAGTCAGTGGTCACTAAAACATCATTGGTCACTAAAACAATCATAAAACTAGAGGCATTTGGGAGTATGAGGGGAAGGAAAGGGATGGAAGAAGGGTGGGACGAAAGGGAGAAGTAAGAGGAAATGGGAGAAAGGAGGACGTTATATGGATGTCTTTATCCTGCCTGAGTATTCATTGACTAGTCATGAGTATCAATGAAAAAATAAATTACGAAATGAATAAATTACTCAAACATAAATATTTTTAGAATTACATTTTAACAATCAAACTACTAAATGAAATAAAATAAAAAACGATTAAAAATGGCATCAATATAATGTAAGCGATAATGATGTAATCAACAACTAACAAATCGAAGTTAAGTGTGTTCGTTATAAGTGACTGCTGGAGAGTGCAGAATTTAATGAAAGAAAACAACGACACACCACACAGCGATACACTGAACGCAAAGCAGTGCTGAATGTGTTCGTGATTAACTCATCTAACACGTCGAAGTAAGAGATTAAAGAACAACAGAGCAAGAAAAGAACGACGCCTACAGCAAAATGCAGCACATAAAAACCGATTCACAACCATTTATTACCCCCTTCACTATATCACTGGGCTGCTATCACCATTATTATTACTTACTACAATTGCACACCTTCCCCGTAACAGTATGCAAACTGTAAAAGATAAAATGATCCCTAAACGGGCAATTGTGTGATGAATAAAATGAATATCGCTGTAGCGTATTTACAGTGATTGAACTATGGACCATCGAGCATTTAAATTAAATATGCAAAAATTCTGCAAAAACTTTGGAAGTTATAAAAACTTACAAACCGCTACATGCTAATCATCGTTCACGTATAAATATTATCTAAACAAAGGAAGTAATATATGAGCGCTTTATAAGTTTTTAATATCCCCTGGATGCCACGTGGCATGGAGATTCTATTACACAGCCCTCACAAACATACATGTAAATTCCTCGTTCAGGAGGATACCATTAAGTGGCAAAACTACGGGCAAGGTAAGGGAAGCGCTAAACTTGAAAACTTTAAGGCAGTGAAATTTTTTAAGCATCAATCTTGACCATTCGCACAGCAAAAAATGGCGATCCTCGAACGGTTTTGGGCATATCTGAGGTGTACGAAGCCTTACTTCATCCCTCCCTCCCCCTCTCTACTTTAATTTTGACCAAATCTAGGCCCAAAATAAACTGAAATTTTTTCAAAAAAAACATTTAAACATCTTTGAAGAAATTCCAACTTTTATGATCTACGTATTCTGCCTAAAAGGTAGAGTTGATCGTTTATCCGAAATAATTTAACTTAATGCAAACAGAAACATTTTTATATAGGTTTTAGTTTGATATAGCATGAAACAATCGCAGCTCCTCGTAATCAAATATGTGGAATGAGAATAAAATAAATAAAAAAAGAGAAGAAAAAATGATATTTGACTTAAACATGTTTATAACTGATAAGACATGGGCAATGATTATATGCAAGTGGAAGAGAAAATGCAGAAAACAGACAAGGAAATCACATATTTATGCAAGAAAATATGCACTTCAACAAGCAGTTGTTGAAAAATCTACTTTTTCTAAATGAACAGTAAAAAAATAAATACTACATATCCCCACTAATTAGGTGGGTGGCCTCGGTACAGGTGAAAAGAGGTATAAAAAAAAGAAGGTACAGGTAAAAAGGGAAGGTACAGGTGTAAGCAAATATTTATGAGTAGACACTTTCGATGTAAATATATCTTCAAAGAAAACATCTACAAAATGATCTCATATTTAAGCAGTAAAACAACTTGATGCAATGATAGTTCGATGACTCAACGTTGAAATTGTTTAATCAAGCCTCCGGGATCGAGCCAATATATGCCAAGAAGGAATTCATAAGAAGCAAGTCGAATCAAACTTTTTTGGAGTTGTTAACTATATAAAACGGCGAATACCAAGGTATATCATTAACTCAATCATATAAAACGACCAATACCGAGGTATATCATTAACTCAGTGATATCAAGATAATAAATAAAGAAACCTTTTTGTACGCATTAAAATTTGTTATGCTATAAAACTCTCATATACAATTGAACTTATATGTGACCAAACAAGTAGAACAATTTGCCTAAGACGCAACACAAATATTGATGAAAATAATACCAATATTCACTATTAACAGCAGAGCAAACACAAATTACAACGAGTCAGCCCTAGTTGAAATAAAATTCATCAACGATGGTGGACGAATGCGGAGCCAAAATTCTCTAGAAATTCACTTATATATTTAATCTGAACTCTTTCGTTTATAAAGATGCATCTTCCTGTTTGCTCGATCAACTTGTTGATCAAAGCCATTTAGAATTTCTAGAAAAATATTAAACTCCAAATCGCTCAAATCGCTTGCAAGTTCAGAAATCCCTACTACAAATCACGTAATGAATGAATTATTAATATAAATATTTTTAGAATTAATTTATAACAATTAAATTACTAAATACAATAAAATAAAATTATTAAAAAAATGCTAAACGTAAGCGATAATGACACAACAACAAACAAATCGAAGTTAAAAGCGTTCATTATATGTGATAGCAGCAGAGTGCAGAGTTAGATGATGGAAGAAGAACCGACACACTACTGGGCGATTTACTGAGTACAAAGAAGCGCGTTCTTTGTCGAATGTGTTCGTGATTAACTCATCTAACATCGCCGAGGTCAAAGATTAAGGAACAACAAAGCAGAAAAAAAAAACGACGCCTAAAGCGAAATGCAGCACATAGAAGTCGATTCACAACCATTTATTACCCCCTTCACTATATCATTGAGCTACTATCACTATTATTATTATTTACTACTACTGCATATCTTGCCCTTAACAGTATGCAAACTGTTGAAGATAAAATGATCCCTAAATGGGCAATTGTGTGATGAATAAAAATGAATATCGCTGTAGCGTATTTAAAGCGACCATCGAGCATTTGAATTAAATATGAAAAAATTCTGTAAAAACTTTAGAAGTTGCAAAAACTTACAAACCGCTACATGCTAATCACCGTTCATGTATAAATATGGATTTACTCTTAATATGGATTTATGTTGAAAATTTAAATGAAAAATGCGATATCTGTTGGAAGATAAAGTCCCACATTAGCATCTATTTCTCCATAGAACAGATAATGCGCCATTATTAATTCAAAGTTCAATCATGCTAAACAGGAAATGTTTTAAAGTCAACACAACGAACTAAGAAACCAAGCACTTATTAGATAATTTCCGTTTCGTAACAACTACGTCTATTGAGTCCCCACAGGTCGGAGGAGATGACTAAGGAGAGAGAAGGGTAGGAAGACGCGGTAGGGACAGAAGGAGTTAGTGAGATGGAGTGGACGGGAGTGAGGTGGTGGAGTTGGAGCTAGATTTTCAGATATCTGACCTCTGCACTCTAACACATATAAAGGAAGTTAAAGTATTAAAAAAGTATAAAAAAACCTACCCTAACGGGTAAAAAAAAGTTGTAAAAAGCAATCAACGATTATCAATGATATGCAAAAATAAAATCCTACTTATTGATTTAAAGTAATACAATATAATTACAATATTGTAATTTAATAATCACTGATGATAAGTGATAATACAAAAAAAAATTAATTCAAAATAAACATAGAAATGAACCAAATATAAATTCATAAATACTGATACAATCGAACACACCACATAACAACGCACCTCACAACTTGCCTAAGTAAAGAAGTGTAGCGTGTGCGCGAGTCAGAGTCAACTACTCCATCGACGTAAGAGAGTACGGTCGATGGTGAGAGTGGAAAAGATGTTAGAGAGTATGAGAAGTGCGCATTGCTTTAATGTATGGAACTACCGAGGAAAAAAAGAAATTTTTTTTTAAAACAAAGTAATATATATTCTTATATAAATATAAAAGTTAATTCTTTATTTCTTTATTCATATATTCGTTTGAAATTTACAATTTATTTACGGTAATTTAAGTAAAGGAATGGGGGGAGCGGTTAGTGGGGTGGGAAGGAGAGCAGGAGATAGAGGGAGGGGGAGGAGACGACGAGAGTCAGGTCGATCGTGTTAAAGATCAAAGAACAAATGTTTGAAACCTTATCACACCATTAGTCGATAATGTTATCTACTATAACCACATGGTCATAGTGCTACTATCTCTAATTGTAAACATTTACAACGAAAGTAATCATTTAAATACAAACAAATAAAATCATTTAAAGTAAAAGTAACGCCGGAAATGAACGAGTAATTTAACGAAATATAACATCTCAATTTATAAAAAAAAAGAATTTTCTTTCAAAAAATAAAAAACATCAATTAAATAAATCGATATTAAATCATCAATTAATAGGTAATAAAGGATATTGGTTACCTGACAATACCTGATCACCTAATAGTGATTACCTGTTAAGTAACAGGTGATAGCAGTAAAAAGGTTACGAGTCCTATATTTTCTGGCTATTAGCAGTGTTCATTGCGGCCATCGGTATTCACTACCTTTTATAGACCTGGAAAAATAGGAAATTTGGCGCACTTATGAAACGCCATTGCGCAAAATTACGTTTTTGATCGCCTTTCATTTATCACTTATCATATCTGCTAATAGCATTTCTTCGAGAAATATTCACCTTCGAGTCAAAAGTGTTTTATCACTGTTTACATATTAAATAGCAGAGTAAAGATATCCCACCTTTGAGCATCTAAATATGAAATACTAAAAGAATCATTGATTAAATTAGTAAATGAGCTATTTCCGGCAACTGTGGTCCTTTTAGTGGGCAAATATCATGAAGTCTTTTCGTGCATTCATAATTGAGTTTCGTTATCAACGAATAACAGAAACAACTAAACAAATAAACCGCAAAGATAGACATCAGAGAACAGTGCGCATGACCGTTCGCTGATGATAGCAACTAGTAAGTGAAATAACATTCACAAATATTGCTGCAAATCATAAAAATATACAACTGTTCGTTGTTCTCATACCGATAACAACAACGAATAAGTTAGCGAATAAAATAGGAGAGAATCAATGAATAGTTGCATAAATGGTAGTGATATATTGCATGAATCACTGTTTGCAAAAAAAAGCATTTCATCTATAATAATAGGCATGTAAACAACGAAGAGAGAGCTTAGAATTCAAGAAAAATTTTCAATAGAACTCAACAATTTTTATAAAGCATCACTTCATACGGTATTTAAAATTGAACCCAACAAGTTGGAAAACGTTCTAACACCGCCCACTCTTGGCCATCTTGGCCAGGTGCGCTAAACTGGAAAGGCCACATCGACTTGTGCTTTTTCATTTCAGCCCCATCAATTCATTGGCCATCACACAATGGCACCCATGCATCAGCACCCAACCAAAAAAAGACATTTTGAACGATCGTATCGAAGCCGCAATTTTCTAAATCGCCAAAACTGAAACTTGAAGGAAAATAGACGGAAAAAAGTTAAGAAAATGCTTCTAAACAATTTTGTCGATAGGAATCTTAGGAAAAGTGGACAGAATTTAGAGTTCGCACCAAGTTGCAAAAATCAAAGCATCTTTCATCTCATCTGCATAAATATTCCAAAGGAATTTATTATAAATAAAATGGACAATAATTTCAAAAAATGGATAGTGGACGATTTTATATATGAATGATTTGCCGGTAATTACCTATCGGATCAACTCATCACTTTGCACTTCCTGCAACCTTTACTATGTGGGAATGATAAGAGCATACAATCCCTTTAAATGACCATCATATCATAATAAATATTAAATTAAATCATTTTTTGAAATGAACATTTCAAGTGATTCGTATAAATGAAATGGATTACCGGTAATGGAAGAGTAATACTATTTAGAGTAATACTATTTAATCACAACACAGTAATTTAATCACTGATAATACAAAAAAACTAATTCAACATAAACATAGAAATGAACCAAATATAAATTCATAAATACTGCTGCAAGCGAACACACCACATAACAACGCACCTAACAATTTGCCTAAGTAAAGAAGTGCAGCGTGTGCGAAAGAGTCGGAGTCGACGTTAGATAGTATGATCGATGGTGAGAGTAGAGAGTATGAAAAGTTCCCATTGCTTTAACGTACGGAACCACCGAGGGAAAAAGGGTGGGGGGAGGGGGGGTGGGGGAAGGAGGAGATGGCGTTGAGGATCAGATCGATCATCTTCGTTATTATACGATGAGGCAACATACGGTTCAGATAATTAGAGAACAAAGATTAAAGATCAAAATTATCTCTAATTAGAATAAAGCATCGCTATCGCTTCCACTTCATAGAATAAATCGGCGTGTGCATTTCTGACGGCTAATCTCAATACCGATCAAAAATACAGTGCGTTCTTATCGCTAGTCAATAACAATAATATATGTAAACAAACGGCATTTTAAAAATGATAAACAGTGGGCAGTGGTCACTAAAACATCATTGGTCACTAAAACAATCATAAAACTAGAGCCATTGGGAGTATGAGAGGAAGGAAAGGGATGGAAGAAGGGTGGAACGAAAGGGAGAAGGTAAGAGGAGATGGGGAAAAGAGAAGGGTACATAGATGCCTTTATGCTGTTGGAGTATTCATTGACTAGTAATGAGTATCAACGAAATACTCAATTCAACTGTTTGTCTCAGCATTCAATAAAACATTACGAATCAGTACAAACATATGACAAAGCAAACAGCTAAAGCAATTAACTCAGTGCGCACAACGATAGGTGTAAGTGATACTGATATTTACTATTAAGAGCTAACTCAATGCGCAATAAACAAATCGAAGTTGTAAGTGATAGCAGCAGAATGCACAGTTTGCTGATGGAAGAAAAGAATCAACACTACTCGGCGATTTACTGAATACAAGGAAATGCATTCTTGGCGACTGCGTCCGTGGTTAACTCATCATACATCGCTGAGGTCAGAGATTAAACAACAACAATGCAAAGAAAAAAACGACACCTAAAGCAAAATGCAGCCCATAAAAGTCGATTCACAAGAGATCTGCTGACGTCAACAAATAGAGTGCAAAAGTACGCCAGCAAGTCAGCGCGGCACGTGCTTTTTGCAATTTTGCGCCTTGAATCAATTATTTGCAGAAATCATTAACAAATTGCAAAATGTGCTTTGAGAATTTACGCATTCATGGCTAATTCCCAAGAAACATCGGGGCATAAAATACCTTAAAAAATGAATTCTTGGTAGAGTTTGCTTGACCGGTTGGTCGCCTAAAGTATGAATGAGTTGTAATCAGTTGTATATGTCTTATTATTTGGTAGCATTCATATAACCGGTCAGACTGATCAACGAAAGTGCTAAAGCGCATATTGTGCCGTCTCTATTGGTGTGCCTTTCCATTCGTCCATAGGTTTGACTTCTGAACGGATATGTTTGCCTTCGATCATTCACTAATATTTAGAAATAAATAATGAGTAATAAACACCTCACTCTTCAACACACCTCTGCCTAGCAAATATTTATCGAGGAAGAGAAGAATTTCGTTCAGCACTTTGTCTTCTTTTTTTTATTTTCTATATTTAAATTTGCCTTTCTTCATTTTTCATTTTCCCTCATAAATTACTGCCTCATACCGCATCCAATAAAATATCACTGCAACAGCTTCACTGATTCCTGAATCTAAATTATCGAGCATATAGGAAAGCATATAGACACTTATACTGAGAAATAAGTTCACACATAATTACCTAAAAATGAAAAATGTTTTCCTGAGAATTTTCTAAGCATAAACTTCAAACCGCATATAAAGCTAATGCTGGCAAAGTTGGAAACAATATTAGCAACTTACGCATATTCCGCCTGAATATTCATAAAATATTTCAACAGTGTTAATAAAAATAAGACCAACAGAAATTTGTCATAGCGAATAAGGTAGATGTACAACTCATCGATGAACAACTCATCCCACGACAGCATTCTGCCTGTCAGCTGTTTCTTTACCATTCATAACGAATAGGCGGAAATGCTTGTTTCATTTTTAAAGAATAGAAGAAATGCAAGCAAACGAAATAATCTCTCTCTGTCTGTTTCTCTCTCTGTGATCGAACTAAAAGCGATGCACTTCCTTATTTTTAATCACCTACAAGCATAGACAATATTCCTATAGAAGTCGTTTAGGATTTTAACTGAAATGAATTCTGCTATCGGAAGCGGCCACTTCTGCCACTCACCTACGTATCGAATCATTATAATGTACTCCCGTTTACTACTATCATTAAGCTGCTATCACTACATACTTTACAGGATTTCCCATTTCAAGACGCTGAAATAGAATGCAAAACGTGCCAATGAAATGTGCGTTCAAATTTAGATGTTAATAACTTTAATAAATGTGATAGCGGTGCTCAATATTACATCGCTTATCACTTTATCAAATAATAAATGCTTCATCAAGCAAACATTCCCATAAAATATTTCAATAGAAACGTAAAATTACATAAAATGCAAAAAGCCGACGAATTGTAAGCATAATAAATATGTCAATCTCTTCTAAAAAAAGCGGTCATGACGCCAATACGATTGTTGCATTTTACTTATTGGCCGATTTAGTGGGTGAATTTATATGTGACCCGACAGATAGAACAAAAATAGCAGCAAATTCTGCAAAAACTTTGGAAGTTATAAAAACTTACAAACCGCTACATGCTAATCACCGTTCACGTATAAATATTATCTAAACAAAGGAAGTAATATATGAGCGCTTTATAAGTTTTTAATATCCCCTGGATGCCACGTGGCATGGAGATTCTATTACACAGCCCTCACAAACATACATGTAAATTCCTCGTTGAGGAGGATACCATTAAGTGGCAAAACTACGGGCAAGGTAAGGGAAGCGCTAAACTTGAAAACTTTAAGGCAGTGAAATTTTTTAAGCATCAATCTTGACCATTCGCACAGCAAAAAATGGCGATCCTCGAACGGTTTTGGGCATATCTGAGGTGTACGAAGCCTTACTTCATCCCTCCCTCCCCCTCTCTACTTTAATTTTGACCAAATCTAGGCCCAAAATAAACTGAAATTTTTTCAAAAAAAAAACATTTAAACATCTTTGAAGAAATTCCAACTTTTATGATCTACGTATTCTGCCTAAAAGGTAGAGTTGATCGTTTATCCGAAATAATTTAACTTAATGCAAACAGAAACATTTTTATATAGGTTTTAGTTTGATATAGCATGAAACAATCGCAGCTCCTCGTAATCAAATATGTGGAATGAGAATAAAATAAATAAAAAAAAGAGAAGAAAAAATGATATTTGACTTAAACATGTTTATAACTGATAAGACATGGGCAATGATTATATGCAAGTGGAAGAGAAAATGCAGAAAACAGACAAGGAAATCACATATTTATGCAAGAAAATATGCACTTCTACAAGCAGTTGTTGAAAAATCTACTTTTTCTAAATGAACAGTAAAAAAATAAATACTACATATCCCCACTAATTAGGTGGGTGGCCTCGGTACAGGTGAAAAGAGGTATAAAAAAAAGAAGGTACAGGTAAAAAGGGAAGGTACAGGTGTAAGCAAATATTTATGAGTAGACACTTTCGATGTAAATATATCTTCAAAGAAAATATCTACAAAATGATCTCATATTTAAGCAGTAAAACAACTTGATGCAATGATAGTTCGATGACTCAACGTTGAAATTGTTTAATCAAGCCTCCGGGATCGAGCCAATATATGCCAAGAAGGAATTCATAAGAAGCAAGTCGAATCAAACTTTTTTGGAGTTGTTAACTATATAAAACGGCGAATACCAAGGTATATCATTAACTCAACCATATAAAACGACCAATACCGAGGTATATCATTAACTCAGTGATATCAAGATAATAAATAAAGAAATCTTTTTGTACGCATTAAAATTTGTTATGCTATAAAACTCTCATATACAATTGAACTTATATGTGACCAAACAAGTAGAACAATTTGCCTAATACGCAACACAAAAATTGATGAAAATAATACCAATATTCACTATTAACAGCAGAGCAAACACAAATTACAACGAGTCAGCCCTAGTTGAAATAAAATTCATCAACGATGGTGGACGAATGCGGAGCCAAAATTCTCTAGAAATTCACTTATATATTTAATCCGAACTCTTTCGTTTATAAAGATGCATCTTCCTGTTTGCTCGATCACTTTGTTGATCAAAGTCATTTAGAATTCCTAGAAAAATATTAAACTCCAAATCGTTCACATCGCTTGCAAGTTCAGAAGTCCCCACTATAAATCACGCAATGAATGAATTACTAATATAAATATTTTTAAAATTACTTTATAACAATTAAATTACTAAATACAATAAAATAAAATTACAAAAAGTGCTACCATTATAATGTAAGCGATAATGACGTAATCAACAACAAACAAATCGAAGTTGAAAGCGTTCGTTATAAGTGATAGCAGCAGAGTGCAGAGTTAGATGATGGAAGAAGAACCGACACACTACTGGGCGATTTACTGAGTACAAAGAAGCGCGTTCTTTGCCGAATGTGTTCGTGATTAAATCATCTAACATCGCCGAGGTCAAAGATTAAGGAACAACAAAGCAGAAAAAAAAAACGACGCCTAAAGCGAAATGCAGCACATAGAAGTCGATTCACAACCATTTATTACCCCCTTCACTATATCATTGAGCTACTATCACTATTATTATTATTTACTACTACTGCATATCTTGCCCGTAACAGTATGCAAACCGTTGAAGATAAAATGATCCCTAAATGGGCAATTGTGTGATGAATAAAAATGAATATCGCTGTAGCGTATTTAAAGCGACCATCGAGCATTTGAATTAGATATGAAAAAATTCTGTAAAAACTTTAGAAGTTATAAAAACTTACAAACCGCTACATGCTAATCACCGTTCATGTATAAATATGGATTTACTCTTAATATGGATTTAGTTTGAAAATTTAAATGAAAAATGCGATAACTGTTGGAAGACAAAGTCCCAGATTAGCATCTATTTCTCTACAGAACAGATAATGCGCCATTATAAGGTCAAATTTCACTCATGCTAAACAGGAAAATGTTTTAAAGTCAACACAACGAACTAAGAAACCAAGCACTTATTAGATAATTTCCGTTTCGTAACAACTACGTCTATTGTGTCCCCACAGGTCGGAGGAGATGACTAAGGAGAGAGAAGGGTAGGAAGACGCGGTAGGGACAGAAGGAGTTAGTGAGATGGAGTGGACGGGAGTGAGGTGGTGGAGTTGGAGCTAGATTTTCAGATATCTGACCTCTGCACTCTAACACACATAAAGGAGGTTAAAGTATTAAAAAAAGTATAAAAAAACCTACCCTAACGGGTAAAAAAATTTGTAAAAAGCAATCAACGATTATCAATGATATGCAAAAATAAAATCCTACTTATTGATTTAAAGTAATACAATATAATTACAATATTGTAATTTAATAATCACTGATGATAAGTGATAATACAAAAAAAAATAAATTCAAAATAAACATAGAAATGAACCAAATATAAATTCATAAATACTGATACAATCGAACACACCACATAACAACGCACCAAACAATTTGCCTAAGTAAAGAAGTGTAGCGTGTGCGAACGAGTCGAAGTCGACGTTAGATAGTATGATCGATGGTGAGAGTAGAGAGTATGAAAAGATCCCATTGCTTTAACGTACGGAACCACCGAGGGAAAAAGGGTGGGGGGAGGGGGGTGGGGGAAGGAGGAGATGGCGTTGAGGATCAGATCGATCATCTTCGTTATTACACGATGAGGCAACATACGGTTCAGATAATTAGAGAACAAAGATTAAAGATCAAAATTATCTCTAATTAGAATAAAGCATCGCTATCGCTTCCACTTGATAGAGTAAATCGGTGTATGCATTTCTGATTGCTAATCTCAATACCGATCAAAAATACAGTGCATTCTTATCGCTAGTCAATAACAACAATATATGTAAACTAATTGCATTTTCAAAAATGATAAACAGTGGTCAGTGGTCACTCAAACATCGTTGGTCACTAAAACAATCATAAAACTGGAGCCATTGGGAGTATGAGAGGAAGAGGAATGGAAGAAGGGTGGAACGAAAGGGAGAATGTAAGAGGAGATGGGGAAAAGAGAAGGGTACATAGATGCCTTTATGCTGTTGAAGTATTCATTGACTAGTAATGAGTATCAACGAAATACTCAATTCAACAGTTTGTCTCAGCATTCAATAAAACACCACGAATCAGTACAAGCATATGACAAAGCAAACAGCTAAAGCAATTAACTCAGTGCGCACAACGATAGGTGTAAGTGATACTGATATTTACTATTAAGAGCTAACTCAATGCGCAATAAACAAATCGAAGTTGTAAGTGATAGCAGCAGAATGCACAGTTTGCTGATGAAAGAAAAGAATCAACACTACTCGGCGATTTACTGAATACAAAGACATGCATTCTTGGCCGAATGCGTCCGTGGTTAACTCATCTTATATCGCTGAGGTCAGAGATTAAACAACAACAATGCAAAGAAAAAAACGACACCTAAAGCAAAATGCAGCCCATAAAAGTCGATTCACAAGAGATCTGCTGACGTCAACAAATAGAGTGCAAAAGTACGCCAGCAAGTCAGCGCGGCACGTGCTTTTTGCAATTTTGCGCCTTGAATCAATTATTTGCAGAAATCATTAACAAATTGCAAAATGTGCTTTGAGAATTTACGCATTCATGGCTAATTCCCAAGAAACATCGGGGCATAAAATACCTTAAGAAATGAATTCTTGGTAGAGTTCGCTTGACCGGTTGGTCCTTAAAGTATGAATGAGTTGTAATCAATTGTATGTCTTATTATTTGCTAGCAATTCATATAACCGGTCGGACTGATCAACGAAATTGCTAAAGCGCATATTGAGTCAGCTCTATTGGCGTGCCTTCCCATTCGTCCATAGGTTTGACTTCTGAACGGATATGTTTGCCTTCGATCATTCACTAATATTTAGAAATAAATAATGAGTAATAAACACCTCACTTGTCAACACATCCCTGCCTAGCAAATATTTATCGAGGAAGAGAAGAATTTCGTCCAGCACTTAGTCTTCTTTTTTTTATTTTCTATATTTAAATTTGCCTTTCTTCATCTTTCATTTTCCCGTATAAATTACTGCCTCATATTGCATCCAATAAAATATCACTACAATAGCTTCACTGATTCCTGAATCTAAATTATCGAGCATATAGGAAAGCATAGAGACACTTATACTGAGAAATAAGTTCACACATAATTACCTAAAAATGAAAAATGTTTTCCTGAGAATTTTCTAAGCATAAACTTCAAACCGCATATAAAGCTAATGCTGGCAAAGTTGGAAACAATATTAGCAACTTACGCATATTCCGCCTGAATATTCATAAAATATTTCAACAGTGTTAATGAAAATAAGACCAACAGAAATTTGTCATAGCGAATAAGGTAGATGTACAACTCATCGATGAACAACTCATCCCACGACAGCATTCTGCCTGTCAGCTGTTTCTTTACCATTCATAACGAATAGGCGGAAATCCTTGTTTCATTTTTAAAGAATAGAAGAAATGCAAGCAAACGAAATAATCTCTCTCTGTCTGTTTCTCTCTCTGTGATCGAACTAAAAGCGATGCACTTCCTTATTTTTAATCACCTACAAGCATAGACAATATTCCTATAGAAGTCGTTTAGGATTTTAACTGAAATGAATTCTGCTATCGGAAGCGGCCACTTCTGCCACTCACCTACGTATCGAATCATTATAATGTACTCCCGTTTACTACTATCATTAAGCTGCTACCACTACATACTTTACAGGATTTCCCATTTCAAGACGCTGAAATAGAATGCAAAACGTGCCAATGAAATGTGCGTTCAAATTTAGATGTTAATAACTTTAATAAATGTGATAACGATGCTCAACATTACATCGCTTATCACTTTATCAAATAATAAATGCTTCATCAAGCAAACATTCCCATAAAATATTTCAATAGAAACGTAAAATTACATAAAATGCAAAAAGCCGACGAATTGTAAGGATAATAAATATGTCAATCTCTTCTAAAAAAAGCGGTCATGACGCCAATACGATTGTTGCATTTTACTTATTGGCCGATTTAGTGGGTGAATTTATATGTGACCCGACAGATAGAACAATTTGCCTAATGTGCCGCACAAAAAAGTGCTGATATTAAGAATAATAATACTATTAAGAGCAAAGCAAACACAAATATAACGAATCAGCCCTAGTTGAAATGAAATTTACCAACGATGGTGGATGAATGCGCAGTCAAAATTATCATAATCAACAACTAACAAACCGAAGTTAAAAGCGTTCGTTATAAGTGACTGCTGCAGAGCGCATAGTTTGCTGATGGAAGAAGAACCAACACTACTCGGTGATTTACTGAATACAAAGAAGCGCATTCTTTGTCGAATGTGTTCGTGATTAACTCATCTAACATCGAAGAGGTCAAAGATTAAGGAACAACAAAGCAGAAAAAAAAAACGACGCCTAAAGCGAAATGCAATCCATAGAAGCCGATTCACAACCATTTATTATCCCCTTCATTATATCATTGAGCTTCTATCACTATTATTTTTACTTACTACTATTACACATCTTGCCCGTAACAGTATGTAAACTGTTAAAGATAAAATGATCCCTATAGATGAATAAACGGTAAATTATGTGGTGAATAAAATGAATATCGCTGTAGCGTATTTACAGTGATTGAACTATGGACCATCGAGCATTTAAATTAAATATGCAAAAATTTTGCGAGCAAGAAATTTGGAAGTTATAAAAACTTACAAAACATTCCGTGCTAATCAGTCTTCACCTATCAATATTATTCAAAACAAGGGAAGTAATATACGAGCAAATTACAAGAGTTCTTTTAAAATAGAATTAGTAAAAAAGAAAGCATAGAAAATCTTGTGATGTTTATCTAAATCTAGGTAGAAGAAAAAAACGATTTGACCTTTCTATTAGCAGTTAAAGAATCACCTAACCTCGACATTAAGTAGGTGAGATGATAGCATTTTAAAATCAAAAATTACAAGGATATCTAGTTTAAGTGAAATACGGAAGAAATATATAAGTGAGAAACATAAGAACTAAAAAAAAAAAAACAAAAACATACGAATAGCGAGTTAGAGGAAATTCTAGTGAATTGCCAGCATTACTCATAAAAATTTTCCAAATTTTTTGCAAATGAAAACTTTCGCTTCTTTTGGGAATTCATCGATGAGCTTCACTATACTCGCACCTCTTAATTTCTCTTCCCTTTCTTCTTCCACCCAATATAGAAAGAAAGACCCATCATAATACCAGTAATCTTAATTCCCGTTATATTTTTCAAAATATATGAGAGCGCATGATATGAAAAAATATCAAACATCAATCATGACTAATATTATCTATAAAAGAGCATTATTATCTATAAAGGACGGCAACCCACTAATTGAAATAAATAGAATCAATTCATTTTATTATCTAAGATTTTTAATCATTGATTTATGAAATATTCTATCATAAACGATAAGGTAATAGTGTCGCTTAAATTTAGGCGCTATTTTATGCAAATTAAAGTATTCTATTGGTTTTTTAATTTTAATACGACTAAATCATGATTTCTTAATAACAAATATTATATACTTTTTACAGGTTCTTTTATTTTGTAAAGGTGACATCCATAACGGATACTCTACAAACGTATTACTCTTTCCTTCCTTATTATTATTCCCTGCCAAGTTTCATTATCTCTCCGTATGCACATAACTTATAGGTCTCGACCTTACTTAAAAGAACACTGCACCTAATAATTCGGCCAAATTGCCCTCCCCTCCTCCACTTCTCGTAGGCCTTTGCTGCTTTATTCTGCACCTCTGACATGGTAATTACGAATATGTGGCTACAACTGGAAGGGAAGAAAAATTCGAATGTTTCCTAATCCAAGATAAAATTTTCCCATCTGTCAAAAGCGCTTTTCTGCTGCAATCTTAAATTTCAAGTATAGATCGTTTATTGGTTTTTATAGGTTTTCAACTGAATCAGCTTAATGGATGGGGGGAGCGGTTGATATCGACTCACAAGAAAATCCACAATGCAATGTCACCCTCATCATGAGTTAGGCTCATAAAGTTCAATCTTTGACAATCTTAAGTTTTAAATATTATTTGCTTTCACTTGATGCTCAATTAAATAGTAAACGCCTGATCAAGCAAACATTCCCAAATAATATCTCAACAGAAACTGCGAATGCACATAAAATGCAACTAATTGACGAATTGTAAACATAACAATTATGAATAAATAATCTAATACTAAAATATTACTAGCAAACAATAAAACAATGTAGATTCAGATTTGTTCATAATGAATATTATTTAAAAAATGCGCTAGATTGCACAATGGAGGAATGAAATCAACTGAACTAAGTAAGGATGAAAAGTAAAATAATATAGATAGAAAGAAATATTTTAACAGGTTTTCTTGTATGCCATCGTAAAGCATACAAGGTAGTAGAAGGTAAGGCATAGTCAGGTATACGAACAAACTCCATAGCGGAGCATTATGTCAGATCACATCAAACGGCGATTTTTGCCGTTCTAGAAGAATAGCCCATGATACGATGTCACTACCGTCGATGAACTAGGGGAACGAGCAAACAGTGAGGTCTAATATTGACATCCAACATCGAATTCAAAGACCAGAATGAAATTTGTTGAAAGTGAATACTAGTCAGAGGTAAAAAAATCTTTGACTTATACAAGAAAGCACCTATCCGAATGTACACAATCCAATATGTACAAAGCAAACAGATAAAACAACTAGCCTAATGTGCAGCACAAAAATTGGTGAAAATGATACTAATATTTACTTCCAACAGGAGAACAAACACAAATACAGCGAATCAGCCTAAGTTGAAATAAGAATTACCAACAACGATGAGCGACTCCGGAGTCAAAATTCTCTAGAAATTCACTTATATACTTAATCCGAACTCTTTCGTTTATAAAGATGCATCTTCCTGTTTGCTCGATCAACTTGTTGATCAAAGCCAATTAGAATTTCTAGAAAAATATCAAACTCCAAATCGTTCATCATTATTTGCAAGTTTAGAAGTCCCCACTATAAATACCCGAACATAAGTATTTTTGGAATTACATTTTAACAATCAAATTACTAAATGCAATAAAACAAAATAGTAAAAAATAGTAACATTATAATGTAAGCGATAACCATATAATCAACACTAACAAATCGAACTTGTAAGTGATAGCAGCAGATTGCACTGTTTGCTAGTGGAAGCAGAATGACACACCACTCGCCGATTACTGAATACAAAGAAATGCATTCTTCACCGAACGCGTTCGCGATTAACTCATCTTACATCGCCGAAGTCAGAGATTGGAGAACAATAAGGCAAAAAATGACGCCTAGAGCAAAATGCAGCCCACAGAAACCGGTTCACAACCATTTGTTATAATGCTCAGATCAAAAAACAAATTGCAAAAGCACGCCAGCAAATGAGCGCGGCACGTGCTTTTTGTAATTCTGATTCTTGATTCAACTGTTTGCGGAAACTACTAACAAATATTAACATACGCGTATTAACGGATTGAATGTCTTCCCGAGGTCCTCTATATATTTATCACTCTCAACTATTCCAGAAAACGCTGTTTTTAGGAACTTTATGGTAACCCCACATCTGTGCATATGTATGCGTCTGTCTGTCTGTCTGCTTGTGCCTGCCTAGACGGGTCGGACAGGCTAAAACTACAAAATCTGATAGTCCTAATACAAATATTTATATGTCAGCATTCAAATTGAGCTATGATCTTCAAAGCTTCGAAACCATTGAGTCAACCTCAACCTAATATAGGAAGTCAGCCTACTTACTAGATCATAGAATCAAGCTTCACAAGTTCAGTAATCAAAGCCGCGCCCTCAATCTACAGTAGGGATTGACATAGGAAATATGAGGTCACCTAAAACGTTTTAAACCTGTGAAAGTAAACTAAATTATTGTCGTGAAGTTTTCAGGATAAATGACGTCGTTGTTAACGACGCAGAATGAAAAGAATCTCAACAATGCTTATGATGACGTCATGCGCCAATATGCTCGGATGATACATCATGATGACGCAATGTCTGTGCCTACGTCCCTTTGTCCCGGACTGCCTGATGTGTCCGTGTCACTGAGGGTTTATGACGTCAAATGTATCCGATGTCTGACGATGTGTCTGTCTGTATGTCTATGCCCGCTAATCTGATCAATCTTAATTCGAGAATTACACAATACAGAAGCAGAAATGGTAAAGGAACCATAAGTAACTCATAAGTTCGGTTAAACCAAGTCAACTTTTAAGACGACACGTCAGGTCGGGATCGTTGAGAAATTCTTTATGCAATGAGGCCATTTGTCATCAACTAAACGATGGTCACATACTGCGAATATAAAAAGCGCATATTGTGCCAATTGCACATTTTCTATTTGTGTCATACGGAGCATCTGAATTTATTACTGAATACAATCGAAATACGCATATATAAACAAATACATACATCAAAAAAAGCCATATTTTTCACAATGACATGAAACAAAACAACATTAAACAATTCAGCAACAACCTCTTGTAATCAATGACTGCTATAGGCAATCGAAATACATGCTTTCAGAAAAAAGAATGCCATGATACAGTACCCTTGCAATATAACGACAGCCAAATTTCTAGGAGAGGGAAGGGAGGGAGAAGGGGGAAGATCGAATTTTCTGCTCCCATAATTCGCAAACCGAATCGTCCATATCTGATATTAGTCACGTATAAATATACCTTAGAAAATTTTCATTAATAGTATCTCTCATTAAACAACTTCCGGCTTCTTTTGAGTGGGAGCAAAATACCCCCGGGAAGCCAAGACCCCCCTCCTTCTCTCCTATTTCATTATTTTTTCCATTCTTCAGCATTTCTCACATTCACAAAAATACAGCAATCCATTAAAATATCATAAAATTCCCTTAAAAGGTAACGAATTCGATCGTAAATTTTTCTCATTTTATTACGCAAATATTATCAAAACTTTAAAAAACTTTAAATAAACTTTTCATAAATATTCGAATTCGTTTTGAGGCACTTTAATGCATAGGCGCTTGAATGAGATACTTGTGTCGACTCATTTGAATAATCGATAAATTTTTGCTCAAAAATATTTCTCTCAATTGCATCAAAAATAATAATTTCATCCATTTCATCGTCATTATCATCATCTACACTTCCACTACTACTAATTGTTATTTTTGTTGCAGATGATCGAAGATGATCAAATGATCGTATACAATTGTTCGATTGATTGATTTTATCGATTGATGAAATTCTTGAAGTACCAGCCTGGCTAGCAATATCACAAGCACATATCGGCGATTTGCATTGAAATATTCGACCATTTCGTTTTCTTACTTCATCTAACATATGTGGTGATTCATAATATAGCGATATCCCAGTAGATGAACTCTTCTTATAAGCATTTGTATGATTCAATATTGGTGAATAGATACACGAAGATTCGACGTTCAATGAATTGATCTGATTTGCATTTCCATTAGTTGAACGGAAATTCGATGTTGTCAATTTTCGTTGTCGTGTATCGGCTAAATCGCTATTTAGTGTTAATGTTGTAGCCGAATTTGTACACTGAAATTAAATATTCACAATTATTATTCAATGGAGTTATTTAATTATTACAATGAAAGCAAAAAAGAAAGAAACACATATGGAACAGTGTCTGGATCAAGGATGACTTATTTCTTTGGATTCCACAGCTACTATTCCCAGGAGGAGCCTACCAGCATCACAAATTTTCTCATATTGTTGCCAGTCTTTCAATCTCTCCGTCTGCATTGTTTCATGCCTCTGCATGTACGCTATAGAAAAGATGATCATTTGAAACAATACGGAAACGAAACTCACTCAAGCTTTCTGAGGAAAATTTTCGGGAAAAACGGGAAACCACTACCTCGAATCTAGGGAATAGAATCTATAGAAAAACATCTAGGAATAGGGGATAGAAAAACATCCGTGCCCATCCCACTACCTCGCCTAATCCCTTCAATATCTTTTCAGAGTCTCCAGTCTAGTCACTTCTGAATACCCCCTCTCAAATATTTCATTGCAAAAGCAAGGAAGAGGACAAACCTCCGTGCCAAGCGATGTTCCTTCCACATGAAAACCACTTCGAGATGAAGGTGTTTTTCGCATCGATAATGGAGTACGTCCACGTCTTGAAAGATGTCGCCAAATAAGAAATTTATCGTGCGTTGGTAATTCCAGCGTTATACCCCGCATACCGCAGCCATATATCACCACCAATTCTTTGCTGAATATTTTCAACATTAAATTCAAATTCAAGTTCCACATTGCATAAATTGTTCTTTTATGTGAAAGGCTAGCGAGTTTAGGATTTATTAATATTATTCTTCCAATAAGGTTTCCTACCAAACAATTCATATCCTTTGCAACTGTGGAGAGGGGGAAGGAAGGGAGGAGGGACGGAGATGAGAGGGAGAGGGGATGACGAAGAACACAAATTACCGAATCCATTGATGGCATACTAGGTAACAATTGTTATATGGAGGTAAATTAAAATATTTAAATTTTTACTTAAAAAAATCATCAAGACTGACTCTAAGATAAAAGAAATTAAATTAAAAAGTTTCCTGCGGAATTAGTTTTTGTCATCAATTTTGGTCAGCTCAATGTCATTAAGAAAATCACTCAATGAGTTAACTAAAGCCACCTAGCAGTATTTTTCTAGTTCGACGATGAAAAATTTAATAGCATTTTTGGTAATATTGTGATAAAATCCTTAGCATCTAGCTTCCCAAAAACTTCGCAAATACCTGAAGCCGTTGCGATCAGCTCTCCTCTTAGAAACAATAATGATTCCTCGACAGCTAGTTGTAATAGTGAATTTAAAACGCTCCAAATTTAAATATTAAAGCAATTCTAGAATTAAGTTGGTTTGAACCACCCATATGGTGATTACCACACTAACTTAATTCAGTAAAATTCGTGTTACTTCGTATCTACCATCATACTACCATCATACGATATATTAATGCTGAATACCCATTTGAATTTCAAAATGCATTTTGGTAAGTTCGTCCCCACTAATTATATTAAATTGAAGCTTACTTCAAAAACATTGTTGAACTTCCTATTCCCTCCTCTCTCCATTCCGAACGGATGAACAACTAATGGCCACTAAAAGAAAACGATGCCTATTTAGCCGAACATTAGTATCGGAAACGACTATTGGAGTAGACTAATTTGAAGTGAAAATTCAACGAGAATGTTGAAAAAATTTTTCAAAGAATCCCATTTGCATAATGTGTATTGGCTAGAGAGAAAGCATTATCTGGAACAGGAAGGATCACGACTGAAATTCGATATATTATCTAGGCAAATAAACATCACTGTCATATAGAGGCACCAATGATACGGGGGATTTCAGCTCCTAGTCGTGCCATCATGAGAAGATAATTTATTAAACAATTGCCAAAATCCTCATTAACAGCTAAATTGCTCGATGATTTCATAGGCCTATTATCTTCTCTTCAATAAAATTTTCCCAATTATTTTCGCGAAAAAAATTCTGCGATGAAATTATTCCAACCAAAAAATCATATTTCTTTACTATATTTTTTCAATTTTTTTCTCAAAAAAAAATTATTTTATATTTTAATATGAATAAATAAAAGAGAATTTTTTTTTTTCAAAGAAAAAATAAACTTACCGGAAATCTTTCCCAAAAATGAGGTAAATAACAAAATTAATCGACGAATTAATAATAGCAAGAAGATTAATAGCCTCTCTCGAGAATGTATAGAATGCATGATGCTCCACTTCAAGCCAACGACGATCGAGAATTTGCTCAAGAAGTGTTAATACGAAACCCCAAACATTACATAAAAGAAATATACAAACAATTACGACCAATACAATTGTCGCTTCTCTTGATTTTTCTTTTAATACTGAATGACTGCTGAAAAATTTCAATATTTATTCATCAATCAAAAAAAAAAAAAAATAAATAAATAAATAAAACAAAATTTTGCTGAATTATTTTCTAAATTCAATT
Organism: Baylisascaris procyonis; assembly: GCA_037389465.1. Classification (NCBI taxonomy): domain Eukaryota; kingdom Metazoa; phylum Nematoda; class Chromadorea; order Rhabditida; family Ascarididae; genus Baylisascaris; species Baylisascaris procyonis. Next base: position 5,842,270 of record JAZARR010000171.1, on the reverse strand, counting down.
ATTACTTAATTGAATAAAATGTAGATATTTTATGAAAGTAATTCGACATTTTCCAATAAATCATTTTTTAAAATATAAAGTTATGAGATGCTCTATGAATTTAAATATAATTGATTTTGTATGGATGTATTTTTTGTATGCAATTTTCAAATATAAAGATATAATTATGCAAATTAAATATAAAGGGTATAGTTATGAATCGATCTATGGATATAAAATTATGAAAACTATTTCCATGGAGATCATCAATTTTGTTGGATTAACTTTCTTATTACTTTATTAAAAAAAACAATTTTTCAAAATAAAGTAGGATGTGATTTACAGAGTCTTCATAAAATGGTAGTAATGCTTCCCCTTGAGATCAATATGTTTTTAAGATTGAAATTGCTAGTGGCAATTTCTATTATTGGCATTGAAAGGATTGATCCATATGAATGTAGGTGGTCTAAATTTAAGGATAAACCTATGCACACTAGTACGATGCGCTCGAGGATTGCAGCAAAATGCAATCAATTCATTTATCCTTGAGGAAAATCCACTCACCTTACATCTACCCCCTTACCTTATCCCTACAATACTTCATGGCCCGCTTTTAGGCCGCTATTTTCATGACATCTCCCGTTTGAGAAATAATATTCAAATATTATAGCTTAGATGAAATTCCACAAGTTGCAGGTTTTTCTAGACATATGCAGGGGTTATAGTGAATGGATACTGTATCTTTCGCAAAACTTGAGAGAAGTATCTGTTCTCTCGAAATTTTGGACGGAAATGGGGGGGGGGGGATACGCTATTCACACTAACGAAATATAACAGTAATAATTATTACTAAAAAAATAAATAAATCAACAATAAACTTACTGAAAACGTTGACTATATTTCACTTTTTGAAGACTTTTTCGTATCGTATAAGCAATAATACTATTGAATATCAATAATGTAAGAAATGGGAAAAACACCATTACAAGATTCGTTAACCAAAGTGCATAGATTTGTCCATAAAGAGGATTTTGAGCGAGACGACTTGGTAGAAGTAAAAATGATTGCCAATTGGTACCATCACCACATATCGAATTTCTTGATATCTAAATTTAAAAAAAATAAATAAATAAAATAAAATAAAATAATTCTGAATAAATTAAATTAAAAAATTAAAAAAAATAATTTCATAGAAATTATTGCAAAAAACTGCAAATTGCAATTAGCGATCTTGCATTACGCATGTATTGCTATTGCTAATAGCAAATTGAATGATAGAATGGAACGAATTTAGATAATTATCAATAAATTTATGCATTAAAGAAATTATATTGAAGAATTTCATCAAGAAAATAGCATCAATTCGAGATTTTTTCTGCCGACCAAAAAAATATTCTCACTGAAAAGACATCTAAAGTAAGAATGCTGGCTATTTTCATGCTTTATTGCTTTGTCAAAAGAATTCCAATTCAACAATTTGAAGAGAAAGAAAAAAGAAGAAAGGAAGAGATAGAATCATTTTTAAGAGATTCCAACGAATCATTAAACGCTATTTTAACGGAAAAATATATATTTTTTTATTTTCTTTATTTGTTTATAAATGACGTCATATTAATGAATTATCTCCCTTCTCTATTACTTATAAATGACGTCAATGGATTATCTCCCTTCGCTGTCTTTGATGCGCTATTTTTTCAATGAATGAATAGTCCGATAAAATATTCATTTAAAATATTTTACGCAATCTACTTTCGCAGTAACTTATAAAATTACCTACTTTCATTTAAAAAGATATAAATAAGCGAATTTCCGGATGAATACGAGAAAATGAGAGAGTGAGAATCTGAGCTATTTTTCTGGAAATCTTTTAGAATATACATCACTAAAAAGAAACGTTTCAACGACGGAGAGCTGAATGTCAATGATTTCTATAAAAGACGAACGCATTGAAAGCTTAAACGGATTTAACTAGTCGAACAAATGTGCGAAAATTTGCGAAGCAGCGGAAATAGATAGACGTACGACGGAGAATGAAATAAGATTAAGAAACATTCTTCAAAAATAAAGAAATTCACCACGAAAAGATATTGATAAAAACATAACGCCAACATTTCTCTATGACTTAGAGAAGTGGATGATCACTAAGAAATTGGTTATGAATATTAAAGAAATATATGGAAAGAATCATAACAGGAGATAAAATGATCAATAAAAGAATAAAATGACTCCGAAAAGTTGCAATAGCGGATAATTGAGAGAACGAAGTCGGAATAAGGAAACTTCATTGAGTGATAAAAATATCGCCCATCAAAAATGACGAGTGAGGAGGGTTTGGGGGAGGGGGGGGGAAGCATTACGGAATGGTCAAAACGTTTCCAAAAAAACATACAGGTGAAACGATTGCAGAATTGTGCTAGTGGGGATTGCCACAATATTCACTTTTTGCGATTCATTCGATTCATTGAACTAAATTGAATAATTTGCAAGTAGTTAATGAAAATGCGAATTGCAATTTGCAATGATGCGAAAATTTTAACTAAAATCGACCGATCACACAATACTTTTAACAAATTTTCGTTTCTATAAAACGAGGAAATAATAACCCCAAAAAAGTGGGACTTCAATAATTTCAGCCTCTCCAGCATATACAATAGACTACTTCCCCTCTCATAAATCACCTTCCAATAGTACAACTACAATGATGAACTTTATTTAAAAATAGATTAAAAAAGGAATGGAATTATTTAAGGGAAGCTCCCCCACTCTTCTCCACCCCTCCCCCCCCCCCCAAAAAAAAATGAATTGAGAGAAATCGCATGTAATTTCCTTGTAACTACGCTGCTAGTTTCTTTAGCAAATCAAGCATTAATTGATGGCAATTTATTTTCGTTCATTGCGTAATATTTTGTCTTAGTTGAATGAGGCAGTTGCTCATTAACTGCCCCAAAGGAATAGTAATACTTCAAATCGTAATCTTATTTCGCCTGAAGTTACTATTCACTCTTTTATTTGGCCAATCTCTTATATTACCTATGCATAAGATGAAGAGAAATTTTGAATTAATATATATGTAAATGAAATTACCTCAAGTTCGAAAAATTTCGTCGAATTGAATATAATTGAGAAGCATGTAACGCATAGAACTGATAGTGCTGAACCACGACTTGTACAATATTTTTTACTTGATTTAGGATAACACACAGCCAGATAGCGTTCCACCGTAACACTTACTGTCGTATAAACACTACCCATTTGACTTATATGTGAAAGAGCGAATGCAAATCTGAAAAATTCATAGATATTATAGGCAAATATTTGAGATGAAGGGAAAGCTGAGTGGAGAAAAAAATGGGTTGTGTTATTTATGAGAAAATAGCTCGGTGGGAAATTTCCTTTACTATGTGCTTACCCTTCCCTCTTCCCGTCTCCTCCTCTGAGAGGGTATACATGCTGTTTGTTTCTTCATACAGATAAAAAGTGAGTAAATTTCAATATTTACAGGTAAAACGATTAAAGAAGAACATATAATTTTGAAGAACTAATATGAACATCAAATCCCATGATTGATGACACTATTCTATATTACCTGAGATATGTAAGCCATGCAACATACAAGTCGAATGCTTGTGTATATTCGATGATATATTCCATACCGTAAATAAAGAAAGCTGTCACCAAAAGGCACGAATCAAAAATCGCTAAGGCTGTCAGGAATAAATTGTTGGGGTTACGCATCGACGGCCTGAAATATCAACGGTCTCCGACTCTGTGACGGTGTTCATGGGGAAACATGGCTTGACTTAAGTATACTTTACTATCAATGACCATGGCCATGCTTCGCAATCGAGTGTGGCTGGATCAGTGACCTGCAGCTGTTGTATTTATTTATATATGTAAAGGTTAATTTTTCTCATTAACTTTGCAGCATCAATCATAACCATCTGTACCCCTTATTTACGATGATAACGCAGAATCATTTTTGCAGGAATAAAAAAAAAATCAAATAAAAATTAGATTCTGACTTACTAATACATCAAACAATAAGATCCGATTAAAGAGAATAAAGCATTGGGATCACTAAGGTGATAGCTACCAGCTAGCTCACTTCCCAACAATTGCATAAATGAACTGCTTCCAGTATTCTTACACAGCGTGCATCTAGAGGGTATATTTAATGTGTATGATCGGACTACTTCAGGAACAAATTTTGCACCTGGATAATTTGCATCGCCGGACGCTTCGAGGGATCTATCAGTATATCCAATCAGATAGGAACAAATACATATATTGATATGTATGAATGAGAACTCGACAATAAGTTTCTGCATCGCAACATTTTTGACGTCTTTTCTGAATTTTATCAATACCTCATTTCTAATTTATTTAGTGATTTTTTTGAGAAACTGAAAAATTTCCGATGCTTTATACCTTCTTTGCATGTAAAAATTTCCGGTACCTACCTAAGAAAGCCTTTACTCACCATCAGTTGATAACGATGAAGAAAAAATGAAAAAAAAAGCTCAAACCTGGTTAAAATAAGCACAGTGCTAACATTGCCGAATATACCGAATAGACCAATCAAACTTCCGGTAACACTTGTGAGGAAAAATTTCACCTAGAAATAACCAAAATTATTGTTTATATTTATTTGAAACAATAGAATAAGGTAATTTTTTGAATCCATCCTCAGGTATATTCTACCAAAGGGGATTTTTGCAGATATCTAGTTGTATTCTCATATATTAAAGTATTTTGAAATAAATATTTACAGAATGTGATGTTCGGGAAATAAGGCTCTTAAGATTAGATATAATTGTGTTCATAATAATATACGGCAATAAAAATGTTTTCCAGTAAAATTGCGCCATAATTATCGCAATTGAACGGATCCGACAAATACAGCGACATGTTTAATCGAACATTTCAGGAGTGATTTCTATTGCCCATCGTAGTGCCTTCAAAATTTTGAATGAAAGCAATATTTTGCTTATATATTCAAAACGAACTAAGAACACCAGAATTAACTGATATAAAAAAAAAGATAAACAATGAAAAATATGAAACATGAAAAAATAGGGTTTAGCGAATTGCAAATTTCAATTAATTTCAGTATTAATTTCAGTACCACATAGTTGATTAACTTCAAGCATTGCATGCAAAACCAATACGGCAATCTATCTCTCCTAATAGACATCATCGCTTTGCAATGAAATATTTGCAAGAGATTTTTTATATGCTTTTGTAATTTGCATTTGCGCAACAATCTACAAATTTGCATATTTACCCATGTGGGGAGGCGCTTCAAAAAGTTTGCGGAAAAAAAATTTTTTTTAAAATTCCCTACCAATTATATTTAACAAATGTCACCCTGTAGCTGTAGCTAAGTTTAATAAGACCTTAAGGCGATGCTTTTGCATAAATTTTTGCCTCAGTAGTATTCAACTAATAATATCTTTGCATCAAATTTTTTGAACAACCTCCATATGTATGTGAATATCTGCCTACTCGGCTTGTTCAATTCACTAATACCTGAAGTTAGGGTTATGCAAGTTTGTCGGTATAATCAACCGAATAGAACGAGCATAAGTTTAATCATTGGGTTCTGATATAGATAACAGCTGGGTTATAAGAAACAGTTATTTAAGTAAGCTTCCTAGCAAAAACTGCTTGTTTTCGCTGCGGTAGGCCCCTCTCCCCCCCCCCCCCCACACACACACAAAAATAAACCTCCGATCTAAAATTTTATATATCAATGTATCTAATTAATTTAATTTATAAAGAACATAAATTATCAATAAATAACAAACCTCAAGGTAATCGTGTGGTTCAAGTCCACAAAAAATTTCCTCTTCTTGCGTATCGCTAATATTCATTCTTATTTTATTAGGTGGACGATTAAAAATGCGCAATATTCGTTCGAAATTTGCGCGCATTCATTGCTGCAAAAATCAAAATGCATATTTAAATAATTCAAATATTCAGCATGTGACTTTCATATTGGCAAAAGAAAAAAATCTTTTTTTTTCTTTTTCCTAAAATTTCCCTTAACTAATTTTCCCTTAAATAGCGGAAACGATTAAATGAACAACATTAACGATTGACTGTATAACATCACGGGACAAATTTTTTCTTCGTGACAATTAAATTTAAAATGACTTCTTCAATCGTTAAGCTTTAACGATAAAGCTTCTCATTGCATGCAAAAAAAAATTTCCCTCAAACTTTCGTTCTTCTTCGAGATTTTATGTTTTCCCATTAAATAAAATGAAAAAAAAATCGATAAATCAATTGACATAAGGCTGATATTTATTACATTATATTTTATGATTGATGAAAAATAAGTCAGTTTAGTTAGTAAATTTGTCGAAAAAAAACATAACAACAAAAGTTGAATAAAAAATAAAAACATGAGAAAATTTGTAATTCTTATTATTGATTTTAAATGATCATAATTTAGGCATTAGCTTATAGCAATAGATATATTTTAATCTATAAATATTAAAATTTCTTGAAATTTCCAATAAAGCTCTGATATGATTAGAGAAGCGAGGTGGGTAGAAGGGATAGAGGGGAAGAAAAAAGGAGGACGAAGAAGGGGGGGGGATGGGAGGGGAGGGGTAGAAGAGTAGAATTTTATTCACTCATCTATAAGAATAATTACAGCTCAAAATATATGGATTTATAATACTGGCACAATATGAATAATAAAACTATAGAAGAAAGAGAAAACAATGCATAGTATGGGCTCTAATATTCTCGAACATATCTCATAAAATCTCATCAATGCATTTCTTTTTAGCTAAGCGATATTTTTGTTAATAGATATTCATCGCAACGCATAGAATAAACAAAATTCCTTGAAAAATAAATGTAGTGGATTCTCTCTTTTCATTTTCCAAGAGCGTCTAAGCCTGAAGGCTTAGTTTAGAGGCCAATAAAATGAGCAGCTCTAATTATAAATAAAAATTGATAGATTTTTTAATAGCTTTTTAGGGGATTTTATTTCATCAAAAGATTCTCAACGATTCTTCCGTCGATGTCCAGCTTTCGTCTTAATTAGGCAATTCATAAAACAATATGACCTTCCTGAATGGAGAGACCAGCAGATATTAATTGAAAAAAAAAAACTGAAAATCTTAAGATCAATCATCCGACTTAAGCATAAATATTCGCTATCACTTTCGCAACCATCTCCCATACGTTTAATTAGGATTTGCTAATTTCAATTCTCTAAGATTTCGATGCCTCTTTATAAACCTATGCAACCTGGCCCTTATAATAACCGAATATGAGTTTATAGATATTTCAGAGTACGTAGAAAAACCTCAAAAATTTTTATAATTGGTTGGATGGTACCTAATAATCGCTTCGACTCGAAAAATGAGTACTTTCTTTCAAGCGGCAAGTGCGGCAAATTTAACAAAATTATTCTATATCATTTTGTCGATTCTAATATTTTCTACCAGTTTATAAAATGCACTAATAAAGGTGGTTGCACATGCACATATATTATATTACATTATAGTATAGTACAGTTTAGTATAGTATAGTATATACAGTATACAGTACAGTATGGCATAATACACAAAAATACCGTATAATATAAATAAATAGATAAATAGATAGATAGCAACCTCAGTATATAAAATTTGTGAAAGCGTATAAAAAGTTAGGCGCCGATCGAACGATTTCAAAATGAAATACATGACTCAAAATCTATCCCCAATTCTCATCAAAATTGAGCTCAATTTTCTCGAAAATCTACGTATCGCGACTTCTGCGGGATATTGATCATTCGTATATTGTTTCTTTGACATCTAACCGAGGCTTGTGAAGAGCAATAAATTTTGATCCAGAAAATTTTCGTTAAATCTGATTTCAACGTCATTGAAAATCTAATCTCAGTGATTCGTTTTTGTGATTGAAGCATCCTTAAGCAATGAGATCGGCTACCATCTTACTTTCATTGAAACTAGTAATTATTTGCTAAGTTAAAACGATTCAAATAGGCCAATAAAATTGAGACTTCCGTTTCCTGCCAGCGCTATGGGATGTCTTCAGTAATAGAGTCACGAAACGATGGAAGGAAACGGATTCCAAGCCGAAACTTGCGCCTATCTTCCGTACAATATTTGCAGCGGTATTGCAAAGAGTACGAGGTCAACGACGCTTAAGCAGCATTACAAAATTTTCATCCCATTTGTGATGATACTGGATTGCGGGGACTCTAGCCACTGTGCTCCATTTAGTGCTAGAGGGGTAATAATTGCAGTGTAACTGTCGTTCCAAGGGAAACGGTAGTTGTCGAATCATCTGCCCACGCCACTTAGGCGCAATTACAATACAGTTACAAAAGTCGGTTACTGCTTTACTATGCTAATATGGCATTTGAACTGTAGTCTTCTATCATTATATAATACAATAGAATAGGGTTCCTTGTGGCAAAAGGCTTTCGCATTGAAAATGATCTGATATGAGGTGTTTGTAGCGCAAATCTTGTGGCGCAAATGTCTGAATAACTGCGTCAAGGCGCAAGTGATCGAACAAGTATTCACAATTACATCTCCTTATTGCATATATCACTATTTAGTGCAAAAAAAAAAAAAATCGCTGCAAGCAAACGAAAAACGACAGGAGTATAAAGCCAAACTCGTTGTTCTACACTGTTAAAGATTAGAGTTTTTCACAGATTTAAATGAGCGACTACTTTGGTCGATAAGTAAGTAAATTGTCTTATAGATGAGCGCTTTGGAAATCTGCTCGACAAAAATCGCATTGTTTCAACTCGTGAATAAGTGAGGCTAAAGTTTCGAGATTTAACTGATATAAGATGGATTCGTACAACAAATTTCGCCTGATTCATCAATTCCGAAACGAATTTTGAATATTTTCGCACATATTTTCGCATGAAAATTCGCGCGTATTTTATGCTAATTTGAGTTTCATCTTATACTAAAAAACAAATCTTTTTTTTTAAAATATATCTGTGTGGGGTGATCAATTGAGTTGAAATATAAAAGTATTATATTATATATTTTAATTTTTGCCACTAGTTTCATAAATTAAATACGATGCAGAAGTGCATATTCTAATATTCCTTATGACGAGATTTTCTTCTTCGTATGTTTTAAAGTTCATTATTTTTGTTCGAAAGTTCTTAGTATTTTTAATATTCCAAAGTTAAAAGTTTTTCTTATATTCCAAAGTTGACTAACAATATAAATTTGAGCAATTACATCTAGAGTATCAATATTTTTTTAAAAGTATTTTTCACCTTTTAGGTCTAATATCGACTCTCAGACTCTATTAATCTTAACGAGAATATAAGAGATGTCATTTATCGATAATTCAAAAAAAAAAAAAAATTACTTAAAATTTCAATAAAATCTCTAATTTTTAATGTAACATCATAGCATACCATTTCCTTTACAGACAACTTACAACGATAATCTTTAAATTTATTGATATACCATCTCAATCACGGACAAAAAAAAGACCTCATTTCTATCGCAAAATGTCCACTCATTGCGCAAATAAGACATTGGCCATAAAATGCACAGCAACAAAACGTCTCATCTTTGTGTCATCGTTTCATTGCTTCTTTGGCAAACACCCATTTCTTGGCTTGCACGTACGCTGATTTAGGCTGTTAAAACGCTTTATGCAAAGAAACCTAAAAGGGGCGGACGAAGTGAAAGAGTGCGACGCGGGGATTGTTGAAACTATGCTCGGGTATCAACTGGAATTCTGGCGTTGAGACTGTCGGGAAACTCCAAAAAAAAGCAGCCAAATCCAAATTTTATTATGGTACTACATGGCCTAAGAAACGCAATTACAAAAAATGCATTTTGCGCGAAAATTCCTTCGAATACGAGAGATGGACATCAGCACACACATATGTGCACATATATACGAATGTATATGACTTCCGGCTTAATGCGGTTTACAAATATAAATTTACAAAAAAAACGTATGCGAGGAATGCAAAAATCAAAGTCTAACTTATATCGGCGCAATATGATAATATATAGAAAAACAGAATGAGATTGTCTCAGGTGATAGCAAAAATATAAATCATGATATCTTAGGTGATAACAAAACATAGATGGTACTATCTCAGGTGATAACAAAAACCCAGATGGTAATATTCAGGTGATAAGAAAAACCCACATAATGATATCTCAGGTGATGAGAAAAACCCAGATAGTGATATCTCAGGTGATGAGAAAAACCCAGATAGTGATATCTCAGGTGATGAGAAAAACCCAGATAGTGATATCTCAGGTGATGAGAAAAACCCAGATAGTGATATCTCAGGTGATGAGAAAAACCCAGATAGTGATATCTCAGGTGATGAGAAAAACCCAGATAGTGATATCTCAGGTGATGAGAAAAACCCAGATAGTGATATCTCAGGTGATGAGAAAAACCCAGATAGTGATATCTCAAGTGATAACAAAAGCACAAAGCGAACATATAGCACAGGAATAATTAGATAAATGCACTAAACACAATGTGATTGATCACGACTATAACGTCAAATTGCAACTAATTAGATAAAAATGAGAGAATTTAATTTAAAAAATTTAGTCTTTCACACGCCCACGCATTTATACTTCCGCTATTTCAAAGAATTTCAACATTCACTGCAAATACAAAAAAAAAAAAAACAAAAAAAAGCAACTAAGAATTGATAGATTTGATGTTTCGATAGAGAGTTACGAGCACACTCCCATAGAAGAATTGAGAATTGCTTTGTTGATTACTCTCAAGGGTGTGATATTTTGAATTCAATTTACTGGGTGAAAATTATGAAATTCGTCGATAAATTTTCTCAATCGGTAAAAAAAATCCTTTAGGCAGTTAAGTAAATTTAAATTTTTTTTTTAGATATTCAAATTCGAAATACTGCAATTTAAAGAACTTATTTCCGATACCAAAATATTATTTCGCGTTATTTCGATATTTTCCTCAATTATTTGTATATCTTTTGAGAAATTTGCATATGCAAATTACTTTATGATAACATCTTGTCTGCGTGTGTATGCGCATGTCTATATTTATAGGTATTTGTGTCTGTCTGCCCGATAAATCTCAACGACAGAACAAATGAAGTGAGAGTTATGAAACCTGTTAGGTATAATATACACCATCGCATAACCTTGTGAATTATACTACCTTCTACGTTCACCTATATCCTTTTAGCTCTTCTAACAAGTATCTGGAAACTATTTGTCTTTTAGGCTTAACTTTACATCCGACTGCTCATTAATTATGCAAAAAAAAGCTCAGGCCTATCAACAGGTTTGGGCTTAACTGATAACTGATAAGAAAAACATAACTGATAACTGATAAATTTATGAAAATCTAGTAAGTAATGCGAATTTATAGAAATCGCAAGCGTGAATCTTCACTGTTACAGCTGGCTAACGTTTAGGATTGGTTGGTATGATAAATTGCACGGAGAAATAACCACATCAATTTTGAGCAATTTAATGAGCGTAATTAAAATTACTCATAGATTCTCTAAATTTATCAATGAATTAATTTATTGAATACATTTATAGATACCTATCAAAGTATTTTTTGCTAATTTTTATTTGAATATCCCGTAAGTGGAAAAACATATGAAGGATGATGCAAAAGTCAAAATGCAAAACTAAAGAAAGACACTAGAGTAGATGACGAAAACAATAAGCCCGAAAAAAAGAGCAGAAAATCTGCAGAAAATCCTTAAGAAAAAAAAAAGAAGAAGAAAATTTCGATGAAAATAGATTATATATATATATATATATATATATATATATATATATATATATATATAATTTTATACAGACTACAAATTCACTTATTTATTTCTATATTACATTATTAAACAAAAAAAAAAATTATACCTTATTAATGCAAATATTGTGTTACAAGGTAATTGGCTGGTTTCAGCAATTTTTTTTCCTATGACATTAACATCTTCGTGTTTAATAAATGTGAGATTTTCTACAAAGCAAATATCAACGAGATGAATAAGCCAATCTTTTTTTTTTTTTAACGCGTCATGGATCGCATTTAATAAACATCTATACTATTGGAATTTTTTTAGCGTTAGAAAAAAAAATTTTTTTTTTTGCATTGAATATTTACACTAAATGAAACGACAAAATTACTCTCAAGTGAGTGATAAATAAAAGCATTAAAGAATATAGAAAATTATTCACATTAATATAACTGAAAATCGAATTTTTAAATTTAAAAAAAATTTAAGAAAAAATTTATCAAAATTTATTCATTATAGTTTTGCTTCTAAAATTTATGCATAGAGCAAAGCTCTTCTCTTTTTTTCATGCCACATGACTCGAAAATATAACCACAAATCTTTTCATCAAAAATAATAATTAAAATAATCAAAGATAACTTTTCATATTACGTTCATTTATAAAAAAATCTTCTTTACAACTTTAATAACCACTTTTAATCGACTATGAATTCAGAACTATAAAATTTTTAGCAAAAAAAAAAAATTCAATTTATATATTCTCAAATTTTTTAGTAATAAAATCCTAATGAAACAAAAATTTTTTAATCACGATATCGATATTAAAAATTTTTTTCGAGAGTGCAATTTACAATCAGCAATTGCATCCAAAATAAACTATTCAACCCGCTTTTATTAAAAAAAAAACACATTGAGTGCTATATTTTGGACAATGTCTTTGATCAACCACCTCATCGATTTTAGTAGTTGATCAATCGATCAATGAACTTCGATCAATATAAAGCCACTCCTAATAAAATCTCTAAATTAGGCAAATTTTGCAGCCCCGCTTAAAATATTCATAAATAAAAGCAATCGAACTATAGAATAAATGCTTATAAATGAGTTTTGATGAAATCAAGAAATTCAATTTTTTTTTTTTAAATTTCTACAATTTAATTAAGTTGATTTAAGTTTATTTAAGGGATAATTTTTTTTTCGAAATTCAAAAACTTATTATAGTTAAGCGAAATTGATTGAGCAAATTTAAATCCTCCAAGTTTAAGTGAAAACCGAAAAATCGTTTATAGAAAAAGATTAAATAAACGACACTAGAGACAAGGCTTAATTGAAAAATATGATTTACGATAGTTTATAGGAATGCAAACAATGCGCAAACATTCATTTGTTAGTGCATTCAAAAGAAAAGACGACGATAAAATTATATTTCCGGTTAAGGAGTGAAGAATTCTTTATTTTTGACAAGAAAAATCTATTTCTTTTTCGGCATTTCAACTCGTTCTTTTTTCAGTTATTTCCATATTTAAAATTTATATTTAATAATAAATATAAATAATATAAATTAATTATAAATAATAAATTCATCAATTCATATTTAATAAAATATTTTTATATTCTCATTTTTCAAATCGAATTACTAGATTTGCAATCGTTGAGTCAACATTTTTTTTTTTCGGTTCACTTGGTTCTAACATGATTTCCTTCAAACTATATCCATAATATACCATATAAATTGTAATTAATATATATATATATAATTCTTATTAATGTATAATTTACTTCCTGCTGAATTGATTACCTCAGGAAATTTTTGCTGGTAAAATATGAATTTCATAGAATTTAAAAAAAAAACTGAAGAAGCAGACGACATTAAAATGAAATAAAATAGTAGGATTCAAATGATAAACGCTATATCCACGAAAAGAATCCATGAAGAAGCAAATATTTCCCGATCGATAATCACGGAATCGTAATTTTATTATAACTAAGAAGACAACGCTCAAATTCACTATTCAATGGGAAAGAAATTGAGCAAATGTCATGTTCTATAGAATGGTAAGTGATCTCTAGTGATTAAAGATTAGGATTTCGAATATCTTAGAAAACAAAAAGAAGAAGAAAAGCAAAGAATCTGAGATATAAATAGATCTCTATCTAAACGATTCGAATTCATTACGCGAATCGATGCCACAATTAAGGAAAATGGATAATGCCATTAAGCTAAGGCTAAGAGTATGCAAAAAAAAAGAAAAACGCAAAACAAAATGCGATATGATTCTTAAATTCATCATTCAAATATATTCTTAAATATGACGTAATGTCACTTAAAAGATGCTAAAATGAGAATAAATATTGGCATTTTTCGTTATTTAATATGAAATTTTAAACTGATTGATAAAATTTTAAGCTAAAAACTATCTAGCGCTATACTAATCGAAAGTAAGTTGGAAATTTTTCAATGCTGGTGAAATAAGTTGGAAATTTTTTTTAAGGCGAAGAAAAAAAAGAGAAATTTTTTGAAGAAATAACACAAATGAAAATGAAGAAAGTTAAAATTTTTTTGATTCATTAATAGTGATGCAATTATTGCAAATTAAAATCTATACCAACTAACGCGAAACTTATTGAAATTTATTCTCGATAAGGTTGACGTAATTTTAGAAAATTTAAAAAAGTGTTTAAAATTGCAATTTACAACCTATAATAGTTTAATTAAGACTGGTTGCGCTCAGTTTAACTGCATTATCGTCGTAAAAAAATCTTCATAAAAATTTAAATACTAATTTTTTTTTTCGTTCTTTAGCGCAATTTCGTACCTATAATATGCTTTATTTATGCGCATGTATTTGCATATTTATGTGTATGTGTTTGCTTATGCAAATTTTAGTATGAACGCTTGTGTATGTGGCCTATACTTACTTGAATATATACGTATGTCTGGGTATGTCTGTAGATATCTCAACTATGGAGCTTTCCGACTTAATTCATCCCGAAGCTGTTTCAACACAATGTTAGAGGAAGTTAGAAGCATCAAAAAACAAACTTTCCTAGAATATTTGTAAAAATGCGGTCAGTCAAATTATTGAAAATGTTCAAGCATTCTTACAAATATTTTATTATTTGACGGCAAATCATCTAACTGGATGACGTGGTCAGTGACGCCATCTAAACGCTCATTGTACCACATTTTCTGACATGCTTCTCTATACGCCTATAATGGGCGCTAAAGCTGCAGCCAGTGTAGACAATATTTTTTTCAATAATTTTCTTATATTTCTCATTTTCCCATGTCTTGGGAGATCCGCCTTTCCCTACCCGTCTTTTTTTTCTACTAGGGGAAGTTGATTTTCCTTTTAAAGCTTATTTCTTTTGTTTCCTCAATTGGTCGCTTTTATTTCAAAGAATTTCATAAAGAACTCTCGTTGATTTATTTCCTATTCGTTTTTGTTGAACGATTTTTATCGATGTTTGGTGGATTTAAGATATAAACAAAACGAATCCAGAAAAAAACATTGTTGTTGAATATTGCATCGCGTGCATCATTTATAACAACAAATAGAATCTTTTTCTTTTATAAGTGGGATGCGAACCTATATTCTTCCGCTTTCTGAGCACACTTTTAACCGAGAAAGTTACTAGCAATATTCCCATTATTTTTTATGAAAATTGGTCATGTCAAAATAAGCATTATTAATCAACAATAATCATATATAGCAGTATTGATATTTTTCTAGCGATTGTTGAAAAAAATGGTTAGAAAATCAGAATAAACTAAAAGCGTTACGAATAAATACAAATGCATACATTAAGAATAGTAAGTAAATAAAAATATTCATCAACGAAATTCTCTACTTTCTTCACGGACACTCAAGACTTCCACTGAATTGAATTTATGAACAGTTCAATTTAGACAATTTTTTAATACATCTTTGTGTTAATTAGTTAAAAAAACACAATTTATTCATAATATAATTAAAAATTTAAAAAAAAAAACAAAAACAAATGTTAATGAAACGAATGAAAAATTCATAAAAAACATAAAAGTAAATTCGAATCAACTTTAATGCCCTTTCCATTTATAGACTAAGATGCCTAGCATTGCCTTAATTTGCCTTTCGTCTCTCTAGTAATTTATATACGTCAAGAACAAATTGCCCGTTAGATGTCTCAAATCAATTACTTAATTTCCTATCGAAGCGAAAGTTCGATAGTTTTTTTTTTCTCTTCCGAAATAGCTGAATGCAAATATGTTTCATCAGCTGAGATTTCACTCGTTAGATGAACAAAGATGATTGCATTGAAAAACTAAAGGGAATACATGCAACATGGAACTAATATTATTGGATATTTCTGCAATTTCGTTTATTTTTGCATTCTCGTTTATTAAAGTCGAACAATTTCATATTTTGCAAAAGAATTAGATAGAATATGCAATAATGGATTTTAAATTTTAAGCCAAAACTAAACAATAATTGTCTCTTTTCAAATTTTGCAAATTATGCAAAAATTTTATCGATTAAATTTTATGATGCACTAAAATTGCACAAAATTATTTATGCAAAATACAATTAAAAAAAAAAAAAGAACGCAATTAAAAAAAAATTCTATTATGAATGATGATAATTCAACAATTCAACAACCTACAAAATTATAAAATTTTAATGCATCATTTGTCGTATAGAAAATAATACTGAAACGGTGAAAATTTTCCAATGACTTCAAATATAATAAATTGATTATATACAACGATGAACGCATTAGAAATATTAAAATGACGTATGAAAATTTTTTAAGTAACGTAGATTCTCGTCATAGTTGCTTATATATCACTAATGAATTTCATTAAAAAATATCTATCATATCCTTTTCTATATTTGCCAAATATTAAATTACAAAAAAAAAAATTATAAAGACAAAATAGATCTAGTAAAATAGAGAAAAACCAATATTGTTAGGAACACGTTTTCAAACATAAAATTCACGGAAATTTTCAATTTAAAATAGAAAACAAAAAGTCTTTTATTGATTGATTCTTGAAAAACGAGAACGTTCGCTAATTACGTTAGAAAATGTTTGCCGTTGACAAAAATATTGCGTCATCTGTTTATGAATGGTCACATGGCCTATAGCGCATAGGAAAGACCGGAAATTGGAGATGATATCTCCCTATTGCTTTTCTATAAAAATAACAATTCCTTACTAATTTCGAGCCTCTACGTGACTCGGAACTCACATTTCTTCATTTGCAGTCTCACATTGTGTACCTTTATTTATTATCACTCCTGAACAGAATCTACAAAAAAGGGCGGGGGGGATAAAGAGGACATCCCAGCAATGAGGGGATATCCATGTTCTTCCTTAAGCGTTGGTTATGTCTGCTTGTTCTACCTCTGTAAGCTATTTCACTCACTGTACGCTGATATAGTATCGCATTCTTGATATGCTGCTGTTGTGCTTCTTATTTTAAAAAAATGAAAGAAATACAATAATCTGCGAACTATCGTCTTCCTTCTCTCATTTCAGCATCCAAATCATTTGCATAAACATAAAAAATTCATTGACTAGAATAAAGAGGAAGTAATTTAGCTTCATTTGCATATTGTTGTTCATGACAGAGCTCTTATCTATTATATAATAATGATTGACCACAAAATTTTTGAAATCAAATGACTACTTGGCTTTCAGCCTCATTGTGCAACTTAATATTAACGCATTCGCCTCTTTAAGATGCCTTATAGGAAAGGTAGTCTGATCGGATACAACAAGATAAACTATACATCTGAAGCAATAGTCGGCAGATTTCTCAGAGGCAAAGACCGTACCTTCGGCTGGAATCTGGGAATATCTATCATACAAAAACAACTACTATATAAGGAATATCTGTTAAAGCAAACTAAAAAATTTTGCGAATAGTATAATGGAGAATGGAAACTAAAAAACTTTGCGAATAGTATAATGGAGAATGGAAACAACATGGACTTGATACATATTTTTCTTCCGTTATAGATGAATTCGTCAATGAAATGCTCGCTAATAAATAGTCCAACGGGCAAAATAGAAACATTTTCGGTGTGCTTAGAAAGTAAGGCTTGATGGAATTAAGAAATAACAGAATCGGTTAAGGCCTTAGCTGATGAAAGAGACCCAACCGAATAACTGTAATCATTACTTTTAGAGAAAACAGCAGTAAGATTAAATGACGTAAACAGCCCAAAAGAAAGACTAAAAAATTTTTAGCAAATTTGCCACTAATACTGCATTTGATGAGAAATGAATTGCAAAATGTTGCATTGATAACTATATGACCAAATTTTTGTTGCATAAATAAGCAATGATCCGGCCATTCAGGATAAAAAAGAGAACCAACATATCGTAATATTAACGTCTACAGGTACCGATTGTATCAATGGGAAAGTGGCAAGTATCGATGAATTAATAAGTAAAATGTTGAAAGATGGGAGGAAACTACTAAAAACACCATTGATGAGCTTCTTTAATAATACAATAAAGGAAGATAATCCAAATGATATCAGAAATTATCGCCCAATATCACATTTCAAAGTGTTTTTGGAAAGTTTTATGCAAAAGATCGTAATAGCAAATCGAATAGAAGGAAGATGCCAAACAGGGAGATTTTAAGTCGGATACATCAGCAAATCAACTAAATCCGCAAGCGTGTTAATATTGATTGAAAAAAAAAAAACTAGAGGGTGCAAATTGCTTCTTTATTTGATGTTTATTCACTACGAAAGCGCTTTCCATCCTGTTGAACACATCATCATTTGCTGATCTATGTGGAAAACATTGCTATAGGATATCCTTCAATAAAATATATCATTGATGAAATCCACTATGAAAATGTGTCTATTGTTGGCTGTAAATATCGAGAGCAAAACTACGAATGATAGGATGCATAAGGAAACACAAATACCTATTAAACAGGAATATAACTAGGCGGATGCATTTTCATGTTGTTGTTGATTGAAATAAATAAATAAATAAATAAATGTTGATCGCTAGAGTGAAACACCTATTCGATGGGTTAGATCAGCACAACATTGGTGTGAATATCGACGCATGACTATCGCAATTGAGAAGCGCAAATAGCACAGCTATGATATTTAAAAGTTCCAACCAATCAAAAAAAAGACAAAGTTGGAAAAATCCAAAGGTAAACTTACGAGATTCAATATCTCCAAAATGAAATTAATAAATAATTGAGCATTGAAGTAGAGAATTGCTTTAAAACATTAATGAATTTAACTATTTACATAGATATGTAAAAATAAATAAAAACATTTAAACGATATATAGGATAAATAATTAAATAATATTAAAGAGAATTTTTTTTTTTGAGGAAAAGGCCTTCTTTCGTGAGAAAAACTATTGAAAAATCAAAAACGAAAACTCTTCAGTAAAAAAAAAAAAAATTCCGACGGCACAATTCTCTACGTCTCAGAGATGCGTGCATACGCCAAATGAACAGAAGTATTACTAAGATTGGAAGAAAGGCGAATAGACAGAATCGTAATTAGAGTCGATATGATCGACAAAAAAATCAATGATGAATACATCAGAGAGTTCATAAAAGTGAACGATTGACTCATAGAGATCAGAGTAATTTAGTTAATATGGGCGGCAGAAATAATTGCAATGAAAGATGATGAATGGACATAAAGAATCAGAGAATGGACATTAATGCGTTGCTATAAGAAACATAGACCAATCTTAAATGTAATCAAACGATCATCTAATAAGACATCAAAAAACAGCTGTATATATATATATATATATATATATATATATATATATATATATATATATATATATATATATGCATTCAGTCATTCCATTAGCGATTATTCTGAAGGGCGCACTCGGAAGTGTCCCGGATTTTGAAAGAGAAAATAAAGAATCCTAGACAAGGATTTCGTTTCATCTGAACGAAAATCTGCGAAGCGTTCGTTGTTGGGTGGGGCCAGTCAATGCTAAAGGCATAAAGGAAGAAGGTGCAAAGGAAATTCTCTGAAGACAACATTGATGGTCGTATGTCGGCTCTATGTAAATCATTTTTACACTTTTTATTGCTGACTACTCGTCGGAGAAAACATTTTTCAAAAAAAAAAATGTCTCAATTAGAGTTCAAATTCAAGAGTATTCGTTCTCACAACGCTAACGAGTCGCAATGTAGTGAATTTGCTACTTTCAATGCAAAAATTCCTTCCTATTTGCAAATTTAAGAGTAAAAAAAGAGCATTTATTATTAGTGAGTGGAAATTACAATATTCTATATAACTTGTTCAATTTTTTATTTTTATTTTTTAAATACCAGATGCTGGAATTTCATTAAATCGACAGAAACATTCTTCAATTTATGTAATTTTCTAGCAAATTTTGAGTAGTATTCTTTATCAAATACCTTTTTTTACTGAACGAAAGACCTAAACTTTATTAATTCTATTTTTTTCTTCATAAATGAAACAAATCCGAGAAATTTCACTTAATTAATAAAAAAAAAAAAACTGCCAAGAATATAATAGTGCAAAGATTATAAGGATCACTTCAACGAAAATCATAAGTCTACAATAAGTTCCGATAGTCATTTCACTAGTTAGATAAAACTTGTAAATGAGTCGTTTCTACATTTGAAGGGATACAATTGGAGAGAGCATTTTAGATTACAGCGATGCAACAAAAAATGCATAAAATGCATATTTCTGCAAAAAGAATCAACTATATAGATCAGTAGAGTATATAAGACTATATTTCTATCATCTTCATGAATGAAACAAAGTTAATGCTTGTGAAAAAAAAAGGTTTAAATCAGCGAATTAATAAGTGAACTCTCAACAAAAATATAGGTGAGATGATTAATTAGCACTGGAAGCATTGTAGCATAAACTGCCAATTGTTGCCATATATTGTGATCTAGTATCTCATTATATTTCATTAATTTTTAGCAATATTTATGTCCAGAAACCTATCCTTAACAACCGTTTCGGTTAAAAATCTGCTCGTAAAATAAATGATTTAGTTCAACTCATCGACAACCGGCTGGATGGATAAAGCCGATATGTCTATCTTTGCTCAGTTACAGAACAATCTCATCAATAGAACAGCTGGGAGAATTGACGACCGCAATTACGTCTCGGAAATATGGGCCGTTTGAATTCGAAATCAGATTCTCGCAGACCTCAGGGAAAGGAATAGAAATAAAGTAGACAAATGAAAACAGGAATTTCCCGTGAAAAAGAAAAACAAGCGAACAGTAGGTTAATTGAAATAGCTTTTGCAGCTTACTATATGAATAGCCTTTAGATTTTATTAATTTTGTATTTAAACCCTACACCTGAAGTATTCAAAGGGCAACCTAATCCTGAATCGAGATCACTTCAAGCACTACTCCAGCTGTATCTATATCCCATGCCAAATCTATCTCCCCTCATATCACATTCACTTCTACTTCAAATCCCGAAAAGAATGCCACTCATCTACACTTCACTTCGAGAGGCGGGCGGGGAGGGGGGAAGACAGGGAAGGAGGAGAAAGCAGAGTGGATGTGAAAATATAATGTATACAACCATACTTTCTTGTACATACTAAACTTCTATATCGAAACTTTTCAAAATTGTTTTCGTCATTTCTTCTCTTTCGTTGAAAGATTTCAATCGCATATTACAAAATGTCGCTTTGCCTCACCAATGAACGAAATAACGGTGCGTTATTCAGCCATTGCAAAAACTCACACAAAAACACCTCAAAAATCCTCGAATCACCACCATTTGGCATTTGAAGGGAAAATAATTCTAGCCTTAACGAAAACATACTATATAATCATTCAATTCAGCGTTAAACTTCAAAAATAAGACTAATTTTCACTACTTAGAGCATTATTCAATGTTTTGTGAAGAAAATTCATTCAAAGTAGCTCATTTCCTCGGCAAATATTATTCACGCATTATATCATAGCAACAATAAGAAACATACATAAACGTATCATTAAAAGAACTTATGCCTCAACCAGGTAAAGGTGATGCCTTGATGCTATTTTGCATATTTTAGAATCACATAAATTTTAGCAAAAGAAAACAACAACTCACCCTTGTCTGTCGACATACGCCATGAGCAACGAATCGGCCAACGCTCTGATTTCAGCAATGCCACAACACGCAAATATTCATTGATATTTGGCCCGTCGTTTGAGAACAACAAGCAAGTTGGACTGAAGTAAACTTCAGATGTTTCGACTTCTGCAATTCTATTATGACGATTGTAATTGTCGTTGACTGCAATGAATCTTTCGAAAGTTTCCTTATACAATAGTGACCGAATCGACAGTCTTGAAGAATCTTCAAAAAAAAGTGAATAAAAAAATTTTTTTTGGTATTTTTGTAGGAAATATTCGACAATTTTTTTATATCATTTCATAGAATTGTATAATTTTAATGTTATAAAAAAGTTTATTTTGAAATGACGCTATGAATTTTAATCGGTAGATTATCAACGTTGTAGTGGCATATATAACAAGTATCTACGAATCAGCAAGGGGTCTTTGTTGCATCACTACTGCTTCTTTATCAAATACCATGCTGATAGCAATATCAACGATTCGAAAAATATGCTTGATGACCACATATCACTCTTTAGAACATTATTACAAATATCGAAAAAATAAACCTGGATTTTGCGTTGTCAGTGCTATCTCTGATCGTTGTACGACCTTGATAATCGACTGCAAATCGCCCAAATCGTGCCTTATTTATGTCACCATCTCGCAGATTGTTCACTATATGAACGATTTTCCCATCCGTTATTGCGAACTCTAAAATATCATATTTCTTACGTCCGTTGACTCTTTGAAATAGAAAGAACATTTCTTCTGCAGATTTAAGGAAGATAAAAGATTTTCATTGAATACACGACTTCATGCAAGTGGGGAAACTCCTGTGAACCCGAATTTTCTTCCCAAGAAATTCGATTACATAGTAAAAGCACTCGAAAAAAACCGCGTGGATGCTTATGAATCTCTATCAACTCTTAAGCAACTCCATAAGCAATAAATTATTCTTTAACGCTCGACCTTTAGTCATCAATAACATTACTATCAAAAGGTCATACTACTTTCTATTGATTTATTGATTATTGATTTATTGATTATATTGCTTTTATTGATTATTATCAAAATATCGAAGAAATAAACTACGCTCAAAGCGTTAGATGCACTCTTTTCATCTCAGCTAAATAGCATCGCTTTGATAATTTTGGTAAGAAGAGGTGTTAATGTTTAATAAATTCAAATTTTGCTACCTTGGACAACACCATTTTTATTTTTCAAGAATATTCAATCAACTCGAAACTGCTTATAGCGACCATCCTACGAAATCTTTCACCTAGATCTACCATATTTCCTGATCCCGGCTTCAGTGTTCCCCCAGTTGAAACTCTCCGACAGACAGATAGACAGACAGACAGCATGCATGAACGCAATACCACTATCGTAGAATGCTCTCACGAATGCCAGATACTATAATAATGGAAACAGTTAGAATAAAACCGCAAATAGGAGATCATCGTGTATTTCAAAATGCTCCACATAAAATTTCATGGTCGTGACTTCCTGTTTGGCAACTTGAAACTACCCAACAAACAGACTGACATAATAAATAAGGATGCAACGATATAGCGCTTGATTATTATATATCCTGTAAAATTTAAATGAAACTAAAAGAAGGCTAAAACTCACGGCGAAATTGTTGTATACGTAGATTGAATTCATAACCGAGACCTCTGAATCTGTCTTCTTATAAGTGGCGAATACTCGTAAAGAGTCGGCTTGATTTGGTTGAAATGTGAACGGTGGAATTCGGCGTATATCATCGTTGCATGTCAATGCTTCGTTGATATACCACTCATACTAAACGAATAACTTTAATAAAGCAGTAATGAGGCAATAATATCCATTGAATTGTTCGATGATTGCGAATATTTGCAATAATCTGCAATTTATATCACGCTATCAGCAAGCCAATAATTACTCGAAATGTCGTTTGCTTCACCCTCAATCCCATATCCTCTCAGGCGCTTTCATAAGTAATTCAAGAATTTTCGATGGCAATGAGGTACTATAGCAGAAGTTGTTTAATGCATCATAATACGTTTGAAACAAATGCTGACGAATCTTACAACTATGTATCTTTAAACTTTTGCTTACGAAGATATGATTATATAAGATTTCAACTTCAGAACCTCCACAGTTCGTAACACTTCAAATTCCCCATTAAAGTATGTGACGAGCATCAATCAGAGAAGCGCTTCAAAGAAATTGATCTAAAATGCGCTCACTCTCGAACTCACAAACAACAGCATGAAATAACAAAAATTAATAAACCTCTGTGGATTTTATCTCTCTCGAACTGAAATAAACTTGCAAGTCAAAGGGAAAGAGCTATATGTAATATCCATATTGCTGTAACATCGGTCAATTGCAGCATAAAGTTCTCGCTTATATTCAAGAAATAATA
This sequence comes from Baylisascaris procyonis, assembly GCA_037389465.1. Classification (NCBI taxonomy): domain Eukaryota; kingdom Metazoa; phylum Nematoda; class Chromadorea; order Rhabditida; family Ascarididae; genus Baylisascaris; species Baylisascaris procyonis. Next base: position 5,818,000 of record JAZARR010000171.1, on the reverse strand, counting down.
TGACGAATCTGTGAAGTTGTACTGTATAAAGCTATGATGGTTTAGAAGTTGTTGCATTTTCTGAAGCAATAAAAAATTTCCGAGGAGAACGCCCAATAAATCTATCAACTTCGCCAATATATATTTGGAATGAATAAATCTTTACGCTTAACAGCATGAGCTATGATAATGAATTTTTATTGAAATACATATCCTTCAAGCTATCCATCGGACATTACAACACTGATTACCCGCGTTGGATTTTTAATTGTATTTTTACTAACTTATATCAAACTCACTGAGAGCCACATTCGCTGATGCATCAGAATTTGTCTACTTGGGTGAGCCGCACGCATGGAATCGGTCGTGTCGGAATACCGCATATTGTCGCTGAAAATTGTTTTGAACGATTGATACGTATGACCGATACCGTTGCAGTTCTTGTGCATTGAGAAGCAAATTATATACTTCACAATAAATTGTGAAATTCTTTGCGATCTGCAATGAAACACAACTTAGAAATTTCACTCTTATCGGTTAACTTTTGCCGCCCCTCACTTATGATTTTTTTTTCCATAGTTGCAGGAGTCGATTCTTATCTATTTCGTACGCATATCAACTAGTGCATGAGATAAATATGAAATCAAAACATTACATTCTAAAAAGGCTCAATATGCATATTTCTAGCAAATGCACAGCAGGACAAAGACTTACAACAGCTTACAAAAACAACGAAATACGGACAATGGTATACTTTCCTAAACTATGGAATATAAAATACGAACTCAGTGCGAAAACTTTGATTAAAGAACAAAAAAAAATACATGAAATCTCATAGTATAGTATTCAATAATCCGTATAGAAAATGATATAAAGAGCATCAGTCGAGTTATAGTGTTGCGTTATAGGAAAGTATATGGTCATTCATTAACTATCGTCGCATTTTTCACTCATCGAAGGTTGAAAGAAGTGAATACACAAAAAAAAATACCGCAAATATAGATATAAAACATTTGCAAAATTAGGAACAATGCATAAATGTAGTCTTTCCACATAAACGTTTTTTAATATTTCAAAAATATTCTCATAAAAGACGCCCAATTTCTAAGCCTAAAACTTAAGCATTCATTCATCTAGTGGAATAGGCAATTTCTTATTGGCAAGCAAAAGAAAAAAAGTTACACGATAAACACATCAGGGCCGACCGGTTCGAGCGGTTGCGCGATAGACACTGGCACCATCTTCAAATCGATACAAGAGATAGTCGAGTTGATAGCCTTGAGGTGATTCGATGCCATACAACGTAAGCAAATTGATCTTGACAATCAACGGGCTGCCTAGGCAAAAATACTTTGCCGCGCATAACTGTTATTGTATCTCCATCGAGGTTACATTTTGAACCATCTAAAAAATTTTGATCATCAATTCAGATCAAAAATAAGAATCGTTTCGATACGTTGATGTCGATTGTGCAAAAATGAGCGATACTATTGATTTCAATAGTAAAATAGGCAATCGAAAAAAATGCGATAACAATCGAAGTATCATCGATTAAAAGCAAAAAAAATTTGAAATTGAGAGGCTTTCTGCATTGCGACCAGAATTTCCGAGCATATTCGAACGTTGCTGCAAAATAAATGCTCTTGATAGTGAAAATATCAGCTTAATATCAGCTTACATCAGTAAGCTGGAGATGCTCTAGCATAAATGATTCAAACCAAGTTCAAAGGCTCCATAGAAAAGAATCGTCCTGTTACTAATGATATTCCTATGTATATAGGAATATCTCGTCGAAATAAAAGAAATTATCAACAATAACAAACTAACACAAGGAAATAGAAATTAATACCAGGCATGGGGACGTTAACACCTGTGGAAAATGCGACAATATGAGGCGATATTTTGCAGTAGTCACTGTTTCATTTGAAAATCTTTGCAATAATAGATTAAAAAAAATTAAATATGAATTCAAACAAACAAATGATGTTTTCTAAATGTTGAAATCAATTGAACGCATTTGGGAATGAATTATTTATTGAAATCGAATCATAGTATAAATCATCTCAATCGCATACAGTATCCAAAAGAATTAAAATCAATTCATGTTGAAATAGGCGGAAACTATAATAAAACTTATCGTTAGGCAGAAATTACAATTAAATTTCACGTTCGAATCAATAATCCCATATAAATCAAATACGTAGTGAATATTACAAAAAAAAATACAATTTTAAAATAATATATAATGCAAAAATCGATTACAATATGGGCCAATTCATCGCCAATCGTATTTTGAAACAGTGAAAATTTCGAAAATTATTTCACAATTCACAATGCGAGAAGCATACGATAAAAAAATTATAGTAAATTATTGGTGCTAAATTGGCAACACTGTTTAGGAAAATATTCGATAATGCATTATTTAAGCGAAGACACCGAAAGCATAGAAAATGTACGACTGATATTCCACATCTACGTTATATTCCACATTCAAAAAAAACTTCAACGCATTAGAATAGCGGATCATAGAGAACCATGGGTAATGATCTAGTACAACCTGGAGCCTATATAGCACTCATGCGGAATTTTATGCAGCAAAGGCATAAATACACACCTGGTGTTTTATAGAAAATAGCATATCTTCGGATGTTTGGAAACTGAATTGGCTTTCCTTACTATTCATAAATTTTTTTAGGGCCCACACCGTAAAGTGATCACCTTCTTAGTTCTCTAAAGACAGAGAAAATGAACAAGAGCTCAACTCTTTAACAATTCGGTGAATTTAATTCAAAAACCTATCGAAACGGAAGCAACTATGAAATATATGCAAATGGATGAATAGAAAAGCATCACTTCATGCATATATGAATTTCTGTATGTGATCAAGCAAGCTAAAGTTTAAATCAACTTATAACGGTGTGATCGCTTTATTGAGTGGGAAATCTTTTCGAAGATCGAATAATAAACGATCGCAAATATAAACAGCAAAATGCCCATCGAAATTAACACCTCAATTCGTATGATATAAAAATGAGTCAAAAATAATGACCACATTAAAATGGAAAGTTATTTTTGTTAAGAAATTCTGAAATACGGTAGAGTAATACCTTGAGTTGAGAGGAAATTAAATTTATTGTAAGCATTTTGAGAAATAATTCACACAAAATCAAAATCCAAGAAAATTTGTTGAGTCTTGAAATTCTTGAAATTCGGCCAATTTTAAAATTTCTTCCAAAATTTACAACGGTTTTTTGGGGGTAAATTGGAGATAGGAACAAGCATAAATCTTTTCCATAAATGAGAAATTTTTGCATAGTAGCAGTAAAATTACCACAGAAAAAAAAGTAAATAATCGTTACAATTTTACAAGTATTGGAGGGAAATAAATTATGTTTGTACGTCGGGAATATGACGTGGCCTTGCAATACTAATTTCACGAATTGTTGCTTGTGCCATAGCTCCAAGTAGTACTTCTGGACATGAGACGAACGCCACATTCGAATTACCGTATTGCTTGCATAATGTTCGAACCTAAATTTTTTTTTTACTTTCACAACTATATTCTTTTTCATTAAAAAGTATGCTCTATTTAAATAAATAAATATAATTGAATAAATAAAAGAAACACTTTTGATAAAAATTTTTTTTACCTTCTCTTTGAGTGCATCTTTTCTTGTCACCCAAATTGTATAAACATTGAGCGGATTTCTTCCAAGACAAACTTCTAACATAGGCAAATCGGTCTCACTATCACCACATACGAGAATATTCCCCTCAGAGAGTTTACAGTGAATATGATCGATCATTAACGCTATACCATGTCCTTTATTGAAGACAACACCTGAAGTCGCCTGAAATTAATCGAAATTCATTTTACGCAATTGGAAACTGTATAAAGTTGTAAATAAAAGGATTTAAATGCAACAATATGCTTAAGTGATCAAAAATCTATAAGAAATCCACCAGCAATGCCCATTGGTCTATTAAGAATATGAATGCAAAGCAAAGCCTTATCCTTCCTTCTAACATCAACTCTTTGCAATTCATTATCAAACGTCTTCACCATTCATTATGGTTGAATACTATCAATAAAGTTCTCTAAGTCACCGATTATAATAATATTGCAGCAACAAATTTTTTTCTTGAATAAATCTTTCAACTCAGAAATTTTTTAACTAAAATATAAAAATAAAATATGCGAATTTCATTCATTACTTTACAATAATAGAATTTTTTGTTGAATCGAATTGCATATATGATCCACAGCTAATAAATTACCATACAAAGATGGGATAATGGAGAATTTGAAAAAAACAAACACATACCTTCAAGAAAATTTTGATATCCGTATCGCTTTCGGTCAATAAGAATGATCTCTCTGCCGGATCGATATCTTTAACAATTTCCTGGATTTTTTCATGTCTGCAATATTTAAAATAATTTAAACGCCAGAGAATAATATAAACATTTTCATTCCATTTATTCGCCTAAGACAGGTCTTATTCGGTGTTTGTTATGGCAATTCCATCCTTACACCCCCTTATATCCTTATACCCCCTTATACCCCACAATTCTATCCTTATACCCGCTTATACTATACAGATCGCAACTCTACCATATTTTAGTGAGCAAATCCCTAAAGCAATTGAGTGTGATCTTAGTAAAGAATATTTTCGAAGTGAAGAGGTGGAATATATGCCCAAAGAAGATACGGCCTTATCCGTGCACCCTGAGGCAGAAAACATTTACTACATACGCGTTAATATCTTTGCTTTAGGGATTAATCTGACCGCATTTTCATTTCTCGTTTTCGTCGTGAAAGGAGGCGATTCAACTCTTTTGAGATAGGCTACTATCACTGGGAACCAACACAATGTATCTCCTTCATAATTATAAAACGACACTTATCAAAGCTCCATACAAATAGTTGGAGGGGGGGGGGAGGAGGGAGGGGAATATTCGAAAATATAGAAAGGAACTTTCGAGTTAGAAGTTCGGGATTGTGTAAATTTTACAGTTATTGCCCTTTCGAACATAATTTTCAATGCACAGACTGTTTGAAGAAAAGAAATTACGAGCAATAAAAAAACATACAATTTAGCAGAAAGTTGTTGCGATACCGATTGAAAAACATCCTGACGTGCTACAGTTATATGTCCATAATGCTTTTGCAATCCTGAACCAACCCAAGCGAATAATTTATATTCAGGTTGCTCCAATAGTTTCGTTAGCTCATCATAGATCTAAAATTTAGGTAATATTTAACTTTAATAATCTCTTTTAGTGACAATACTAAAATACAAATTAAAAGTGAATTTAAAAAAAACTAACCGGAAAAAATCATTACTTGAAATAATAATAGTAATGCTCATTTCCCATGCAATAGTAACTTGAAGAAAAGAAAACGTCCACTTCCCTAAACTATCAAAAAGTTTGAGTTATTTGCATATTCCGAATTAAATATTGAATCTTATTGAGCTATATGTATAGAAGAGTAGTTATTAAAAAGATAAGCAAATATATGTTTCAGAAATAATCGAATTTTTATTAATGTCATCAAAAATGTGCAAAATGAATTATTTTGAAATATTTTATTAAAGCATTGAATGAAAACAGATTGCTAATATACGAATCAGGAAATCATGCAGATCTACCCTTCTAATTCTCTTTTTCCTTCCCAAATCCGAATTGGAACTTTTTTCTTCCTAAATTTTTTGTTCTTCATTGACCAAAACCATAAAGGAAAATTTGCTATGTGCTGTTGAGAAATTCAAATCTGGCATTGATCGTTTTTAAGTGTAGAAGCAAATCAAAAAGGCTCACACAATCTGCGCTTTTGTGATTCAACTCATCGAAATAATCATTACTACAAATGGGTAAAAATTTTAGAATTACGTATCATTTATAAATTTACAAATCTTCCTTCCTGAAATATTCCCATTTCCTATAAGTTTATAAATAATCCTCAATAAGCAATTAATGAATGGTACGTGAAAAATTACGTGTAAAAAAAACAGAGAAAATACGAAAAAATTATATTCGCTTTGCCTTCTTAAAGAATTGTGTAAAGGAAAATTTTAGTGGTGATATGGTGATAAATAAAATCTTGCTTACTTTGTCGAGTAATGCAAGCTCATCTTCCGAAATCGATGTGTCTTTGAATTTATTTGATGGATCAATAAACCACTCACGGCCAACCGATGCACCATAGTAATAGTAACCTGAAATTATTTTAGTAATAGCGACCTGAAATTCTTTTAATAATAAAAACCTGAAATCCTTTTAGTAACAAAAACCTGAAATTCTTTCAATAGTAGTAGCCTGAAATTCTTCTAGTAGTAGTATGCTGAAATTTTTTTATTTCTATTTTCTTCAACGCTTCAAAATAGAATCGAAATAATTCGCATGAACTTGCAGTAATAATCAAACTGTTTCATCATTTCTGCTGAATCACTGCTCTTTATATATTTTAGCTTACAGGGCGAAATTGAGGAAATAGTAAGCAAAAAAACCCGACAGCAGTACTTAATTAACAAAAATAAAACAAAAAATAACATGTTACATTTCATTTCAATTTCTAACTTCAAAATGTAGGCCACAAAGAATAAAGAATAAGAATAAAAAATTTAATTTAAGCGCTTTAATTTAAATACAATATAAATCTAGGACTATTAGGTAGTGAATGATCTCTTTGGCTAATTTCTTCGTGTACTTTTCCAATAGCACTAAAAACTTAATACTAAAAATGTACCTTCGGGAATAGTGCCCACATCAAGAATACCAAGATGCATAAGTGGTGATGTTGTAACAATAGCGCATGTTTGCGCACAACGTCTCGCAAATTGTGCCTGCAAAATATACATACCTTTATAGGTAGGTAATTTTCGAAGATTTTACTTCCCAATAAATAAAGTTTCACTTTAATGCATTTAGCATAGATTGATTTCTTTTCTTATAGATTTAATGAATTAAAACTAATTCAAAATTAACATTTAATTTCAAATAAACTACAGATCATTTGAAATGATAGAAAGCAAAATATATAGTTTATGAATTATATCTTTTCATAGTTTTATCAATATAATAGTAAAAACGAAATGCATTAGTTCAGTAGAACTTAATGTGATACAATTATAATAAAACCGAAGATAATCATACCTGTATAACTCCTGAATAAGCAGGTTGTATACTAGCCGGATAGCTGCAAGAATATGATTTTAGTGTACCGTCACGATCCGTGAAGAAATAATGGAAATGATCTGCATCATATAGTAGTTCAACAGCGGCTGCCACTTCTTCTTTGAATGCTTCAGGTGAAATTGGATGATAGGCTTGAAGTGTCTAAAAATTATATTGCATTTAATCATTTACATATAATATAATTGAAAAATGACATGAGAACTATTTTATATTGCTTTACCTATACGCTAATGAATATTAAAATATCTACAAAGCGCATCTAATGAAGCATAAAGCACATAATGAGGATTTTAGGAAAGAACTTCCGCCTAAGTTTTGTGTTTCTCACCATAAATTTTTATTAAATTATGTGTGAGATTTCCTTTACTTTCATATTCTTATTACAAGTTTATAGAGGAATAGATTTAGCTACTCTGTTTCGGAAGAACAGCTGCACAATAAATGTGACCGGTGGTTGACGAATTGCCCCCCCCCCCCACCCTTTCCACTCCTCCTCCCCCCCCCCCAAAACAAAAAAAGTTCATTGTTGAGTACCATCGTCTGTAGGATCTTCTAAGCAATTTTCAATATTTATCGAAAATTTAATTTATAATAAAAAATATTTCAATGAAATAAAACTTACATCAACAAACTGCTCCACATTATAAACATCATCACTTTGAATAAATTTCAAGAAACTAAGATCCTTTTCGAATTCATCAAGTTCATTCTTTATATCGAATTTTGCGAATATTTTCGGTCCACTATCAATTGCCGATGGTACTTGTAAGGTGATGATTGATTTACCAGCTTCACAACTTAATGCCAACGAATCCTGAAATTTACTCTATTTTAGAATTTAGGGAATATTTGATTTTGAATGATAGTAATTAAAAAGTTAAAAAATTAAAAATTAAAAAAAAAATTAAAAGACTATGCCAAGACCGCTTAAATGAAATAATTTTATATTATTAATCAAAATGAATTAAATAAAGTCGGCCACCTAAATTCAATTGAATTATTCATCTAAATAAAATAAATTATACGATGTTAAAGATACAGAGGATATAATAAATACTATTCATTTCATTGACAAAAAGAGCTATACAAAGAAATATATCATTGGTAGTGTAAAAAGGGAGTAAAATTTTAAGAAATATAACTGGAAACTTCAACAAAACAATATTTCTATATTTCAATAGCTTTAATGGTCTGAAAATTTTTTACGATTGAAAGAAATGTGGGGCGAAGTCTGTTGACTTTTCCACTGCACTGATGGATGCCTTTGAATAAAAACTTTTGACCAATTTACGCTTCAAATTTTTAAAAACATCGTCAATTCAAAAATCTCCTTCCTTCTTCTATTCCATTGTTGAAGACAGTATCCTCATCTAGAAGGTTAAACATGCTTGAAGGTGGACTCAGAACCTCAAAGCTTATCCACATTCAAGAACAAAACTTTCTAGAAAATATAAGTATATATATATATATATATATATATATATATATATATATGTATATATATATATATATTTATATAATTATTTATTTATTTATTTTAAAAAATATTTAATAAAACTAATAAAAATAATAAAAGCGAAATAATAATAAAAATAATAAAAATATTCCAAAAATAGACAGTGATTTATATCAAATAAAGATGAAATAAATTGAATTTTATTATTACCATTGCATTCTTCAATGAAATAGCGAAATGGCTTCGAATTGGAATACCCTTAAGAACACGTTCAACGATTTGACGACGAACATTACGTGTACGCATCATAAGACCATAGAATTCATCCAATGTTTTCACCTGTTGAAAAATTTTTTATTCGATTTGCTTATATTCAGCTATGGGAAATTAGCTACTGATAATCAATAAAGTTAGAAGCACATCTCTATGATAACTAAACTAGTATATCAATTCGGGAAAGTGAACGTAACTGAATTTTATGCCTATCCGTTAAACCAATTGGTAGAGAAACCACCGTATAAGCATATGAAATACATTCAATTTCTATTACAAAAGGGATGAGAGAAATACAAAATTAAATAGTACATTATTAGAAGACCTCGAATGCGTCCCACCCCATAAGAAGTAATCAATACTTCTAATTTTTTAATAACATAGTGAGTGAAAGTAACATTAAACAATTAATTTATCCACTTTAATTCTTTTAATTAATCAAGGCTTATTTATATATTAAAAAATATGCAGTGACCTCAGCAGCCATCTACAAATGCCTCAACTTTTAATCCGGAAGGTAGCAAGGGTAAGGTTAGCCATTTCCGACAAATGCCAAAGAAAGATCTATCTAAACAGTAGAACCATATAACAGTAATCAGTTGACAAGATAATAAAATCACGATACGGTGATAAATAAAATCCAACGGGATAATCACTAAATGATAAAAGATAAAGTGATAAAAGATTTCTTTCAAAGCAAGAAAAAAAAAACAAACGTCTAATGGTCGTATAACTTGATGCGTCCATGATGGATCTAAAAATGCTGCACTCCAATGCTCTATATCATTCGCCATTATGAATTCATTTAAACGTGAACCATGTGCTGAGCGTATTTCTTCACTTTCCGTGGCAGCACTATAGAATGCATCAGCATATGCCTAAAATTGTGCTCAAATTATTACCTACTTTGAAATTAATTAACTTTATTTCCCTTAGAAAAATAAAAATCAATCACTTTTTTCCTCGTTAGAAAAATTTTAAAAGTTTTGAAAGACTGCAAAATGGAAACGAAATGAAATATATATTTAGGTTATTACTAGTATTACTGCCGAAAAAATTATTAAAGTTATTGCTAGTCAAGGTGAAAAGATTATAGGCCAATAAAGTTATAAAAGTTATAGACAATGAAGTTATTAGGGCTTTTTGCTGGCAACATTATTAAAATTATTGCTAATAAGATTACCAAGATTTTTGCTGATGTTTTAAAGAGATTCATTTTATTTTCTGTTTTTTTTTTTTTTTTTTTGAAAAACCAAAACGTTTCTTAAGAGAAATCAAAATATTGAAATCAGTAAGCGTGAATTTAAAGATAAGGCAGAAAAAAATTGAAAAAATTGAGAAAAAATCTCATTTTTATACTAATATTTTACAAGTAACTAGCAACTGACTGTAATTCTCCATTCATCTTTAACGTATAACAAAAAATAAATAAATAAATAAATAAAATTGTGATTCATATTTACAAATATTTTTCAAAAGCATTTATAAATTTTTCTTTTCATAGTGCTAAGATATATATTTATTTAATCGAACTTTTAAAATATTTTTAACCAGGGAAAATTCAGATTCGCAACACAATTACAGATGTATAATCTCGAAAAGAATTTTTTTCAACGAATTTTCACTTCCTAGCCTTTTATTTCTTATTATTTCTCAAAGGTGGCCTTCTACTTTCGTTAAAGCGACCCATTTCTTTGTTATTGAAAATTTCCGGTATATTTTTTTTAGTACCACAAAAAATCCGGTATCTATTTTCTTCCCAACTTTCTCCCTCTGGATCGCTAGTTATTAAGAAGAACCACCTATTTCATAGTACCAACCCTTCCCCGATTCGAAGAAAGAAACGTTCTCGACTCTAAAATTCGCCACTACTTCACTGCTATGAAAATTTCCAGCGAATTCGATAAAATTCCTAATGCAAGAGCTCAGATATCTTTTTTAACAATTTGATAATGACTTACTTGAATATCATATAAATCCGCGATACGCTTATAACATTGATCACCATTTTCTTCGTTATAAAAGCCGGCTGTCGAGAATTGAATCTCACTTCCGGCCCCCGTTGAGAGAATAAGACCTGCATGTGGATTGCATACCAGCATCTCTTTCGCTACCTTAATTCATTCACTCTCATTAATAAAATACAGAGGCTTGATACTCAAAACTACTTATCGTTTTCAAACAATTATTAAATTATAAGATCGTTAGTTAAGATTTCAGTTTATATAAATGCCTAAATCAAGTCAGTAAAAATATTCAATTCTATAGAAATAATAGTATTCTTCTAGCCATCAAAGATGTAATAATTGAAGAGAATTTGAAGGCAAAGTGAATAACTTTAACTAACGATGTTTTATTCGTTTATAAAACCACTGAAAAGAATTCGTTGTTCGCTTCATTCCCGAGATATGTGGTACTATCCTAACCTCATTCTTTTTTCGACCACTTCATAAAGAAATCAATAAATTTTGTGTATGAAGTGATCGGAGACATGCATAGAGGTCAGCATCCTATCATCTATCCGTCACTAACACAAGGCTGTCCTTTGTTTAACTCGCAGCCTCATATAACTTTCGACTATTCGTCCCCTTTCCCCGGATCGATAAAACTTTATTGAAACTATATATCAGCTTTGGAAAATATCTACCATAAAAATCTACACAATAATGAACCCGTTCTTGAAATCTAACTCTAGAAAAACTTGCAATAGCCATTTTTTAAATAAATCAAAAGAAATATTCTAATTTGATGAAAATCTAAAACACATACCAAATTCATTCCATCTTTTTTAGGTGTAACAACGCCAATATCCATAGCTAAATAACTTGCGACAAGATCAGCACGTGGTAGACCTGAATAAACCTTTAGGTAGGTACTTACGTATTCAATAAAGATGTACTGAAATGCCTTCAACATCAAATGAATGGCTCATCATTTCTCACCAATCGCTCTATTAAAACCTCTCAAATAAAGGTATGAAAATTCTTGAGAAACACTAACTCACTGAGTTTACATCGTAAGGAACGTACTAATAAAAACAATGAATGAAAAAAAAACGCCGAAATTAATGACTGAAATGAAAACCATATTACCTACGGTTGTGAACACTAGCGGTTTCCACTTAGGTCGATTTCGGCATGTGAATTCTTGATTAATCGATTCGGCTAATACCATACACTCGTCTTGATATAAACGATACGTATCAACTGAACGACGATTCGTTACGGCGACCTTGAAAGATTGAATTTTTTAATAAAGGATTGATAACAATGCTGCGACTACTATACCCTTTTATATCGTTCTTTTATGAATTCTCCAATATTACTATATTCAGTTGTTTATGGTTTTGTATTTATACTTGAGACAACAATTTTATAAGAAAATAATCTATTATATTCGAAAAGATTTGTTTAGAGGTATAAGAATCTTCAAGTATTAGGCTCGCAAAATGTTGATGCATGAATAAATCCACTCGATGATTTTTCTGCAAAGGAAATAGAAAAATGTGTTCAAGCAAATTCATATTGTAAAAATTATGTACTATAGTCGGGCAGTGAATGCAGTCAGGATCCATTGCGTCCCCCCTTCCCAACCTTCTCTTTTACATTCCGAGTACAGAAAAAAATCCTCCTGCCTCGGGAATATTTTTACCTTGGGAGGTGGGGAGGGGAGAAAAGAGAGGAACAAGAAACAATGAAACATCCGGCTTTTTTTAAATTTCAATTCAAAGGTCGATTGGACGAAATAAATTATATGAAATTCACCTAAACTCATATGAAATCTTATGAGATATAAATCGCGCATAATTTCCGCTCAATGTGGCTCGAAATATGAAGATTAAAACGAACCTGATAGAGGACATCTTTTCCGATTCGATCAGGATATTTTTTAAAATATTCCTTATAGGCCATTAGTTTCTCTTTTATTCCTTTTGTATAATCGAATCGTTCAACCGAAAAGAATAGACGTGCATCCGTTGGTGCATCTACGCCTAATAACTGAAAATTCAATACTTTCAATTCAACATTTCGAGTAAAAAAATATGATAAACTATCACCGATGGAAATTTGTTATAGCCAATTGTCTATTCCTAAATTAGAGGTTTTATAAGGTCCATTACCTATATAAACAATAATACCTTATTATTTTCAATGATTGCTTGCAAGTAATTCAACAAAATCTGCGAAATATAAAGAAAGCGATAAAAAGTATTCAAAGGTTAACCAGCGAGGAATAATTTTTTTTTTCACTGAGCAAAAATTGCGCGCAATAATTGTTTCCCAAAAATTACCTTTATTTAAAAAAAAAGAAAAAGAAAAATTCAACTATTATTTCTTAAAGGATTTGACCAATAGATGGATATGGATGGATATGAGAATAGAAAAGTTCTTGCAAGAAAATAAATTCCTAATCACTAATTTCAATATTTTCTTTCATCAATATTAAATTTTATTTTTTAAATTTACGTCTAAATTTTAAATCTTTTAAATTTAAACTTTAAATTCATACTTTCATCAATATTAGGTTTACAAAGATTTTATAACAATATTACGAGTATATATTTGCAAAGCAAACAGGCAACCGATTCCACGTCAAATATTCTCAACGCTAAAATATGATGACATGAATATTGTCAAAACGATGACAAATAAAACAGCATGCTTTCACTGCAAAAGTCATAGGTGCTAAATATGAATTACTGTATCATACTTCCTCACAATTTACCGCATAGAGGTAAACGATAGCTAAATGTTTGTTAAACGATTCAATAAAGCATTAACACTTACTCTTTGACGAATATCATTACTCTTTTTGATAGTATCAGGCATTTTGACGAATTTCAAGAAATCTTCGTTCTTAATCGAAACTGGAAATACACCCAATGAACATGTCCATCCTTCATATGTAATTGTATTGATATCCAAATTACTATCATATGCAACACTCGCCGATGGAAGATGAATTTTGCATAATTCGACGAATTTCGATCGATCACGATGGGTTTGAAAACCAACCTAAACAAAAATAAATCAGTAAATTTCTGGAAAAATATAAAATTTTCCAGATATTAAATTATCGGAAGATATAAAATTTTTCAAAGACAACATATAGACAAGTAATTTGGTCGGCGAAATGAGTAGTGATAAGGCATCATCCGCTTTAGAAATTTACCGAATTTGAGGCCCCTAACGAGCGATAATGTGCGAATAATGAGCCATTTGCAGTGAATTCGTTGATAACTCATACTACTGCTTAAATGAAGCTTGATCAGCAAGTGACTTCATATCAGTTGCGAAGTACAGACATACAAAGAACAATTCAAAGATGAAAACAAGTCGACAAACGCGTAGAGTGCGGTTCCTTCGTTTATGGTAATATAGTATATTCAATTGCTAGCACCTCTTGGAAAAATATTGAAAAAACAGATAAAATGCAATTAAAGTAAGACGCATGCGGATAGTCTATGCAGACTCCACCTTAGCGATGATATTCACTTTGAAGAATCTATTTTAACAAATATGTGTCTGATAAATCGGCGAAGAATTTTGGTTCACTAAATTCCCCCCCCCCCCACAAAAAAAAATCACTTGCAAATTAATTCATTCAAAAATTCTATCATAGCTTTCAAAAATTCTTTCAAATAAAGTAATAGAGAATTAAACGTTGTAACAACTCTTTGAAATTTGTAACGTCATGAATTGTTCGCTATTTCAATTGACTATTTCACGATCACATAAACTATTTGATCGAAAAAAAAAAGAAATTTACCTTCGTAAAACGAAGTAATCCTCGAATCATCGGAATACCAACTACACCGAACTTCGTGAAGAAGTTTTCAGGTGGTTGGAAAGGAATATGCAAAAAGAAGCCAACCTAAAAAGTATCAGAACTATACACCAATGAGACATATTCATTAAGCTAATAACATGCCCTCTTCTCGGGTAGCTGCAGCAATGATTATTCAGAAAATGAAAGAAAACTTTTTTCAATTTTTCAATTCTACAGCGAGAAAAAAAGAAAAAAATGAAAGAAATTTTTCAGAAAAAAATTAGAAGAGAAAAAAAATTTTAGAAAAAAAAGAAATAGTAACAGAATCGAATGTATTGAGAATTTTGCTCACCTATGCATTTCGTGATCTGCTATACGTAATTTTCTATACATTATCAAGGATATGAGACTATTCACGACGTGGAAATATCGCCTATATCAAAAAAAAAAAAAAGAAAGATAAGAGGATAAAGACATTCAGTACGGAAGTCTGGAAAATCTCTATTTTCCCCTTCTAATTTATGAGCTCCCTATGAGTTCCTCCAGGTATCCACCCTGATCCTTGATTACAACGCTAAGGATAAACGTGATCTTCGAGTAATCATAAAGAAGAGTGGAATAATGGTAAAGAAAATTACCTCAAGATTGGGATCAAGGCTTTGCATGATAAGACCAGTCAGTATTAAATGGTAATCGTGAATCCAAATGAAATCCTGAAAATAAGCTTTCGAAAATGAGGATTTACCCAGCAAATAATCCCCTCACTAAACAATTTCGGGGTTGTTGAAGCACCTTAAGTAATCCAAGTGGATGAACGAAAAACATTGGTATTGTTAGCCGTCTTAATATGTTGGTAGACGTTCGAAAAAACTTATTCGCTAAGCTCTTATTAATTCATTGCGAAGAGGTGAATAAAGAATCCTTTTGCCTATTGTCTTTCCGGCTTAATTTTAGTCCAGCTATCCGGAAAAAAACCACCGCCACTTTTGGAAAACTTTAATCATATCAAACATCCTTTCATGACTATATTTAAGTGAAGAAAAATAAATAAATATTTAAAAATTACGAACAATCTATAGTAAGTGGAACCGTCCGATTCCCAAAAAACTTTTTTAAATATCCGTAGCATACTAACCAAATCGGCATACAACGTTACCTTTAAATAACCGAATCAATGGTCCATTACAAAAAATGGGGAAAAAAAGAAAAAGATAATCAACTTACTTGAGGCCGACTATTACGTACCGCATCGATTGCGAATTGATAATTAACACGAACATAAGCGCACCAATGATCACGAAGAGTCTAAGGTAAAAAAAAATTTTATCTTTCGGATTATATTTTATAGAAATTTAGAAAAAAGAATGCCGAAAATATTCGTATTTCGTTATGATTAAAACAACGTTCACTCGATGAATATGAATATGACACTGGGTTTATTACCTGGTTGCTAACGAATTTACGTGATATTACCAGCACAGGAAAAATAGGTAATAGGTATAAGCATGAAAAGGTTGTCAATTAAAAGTAGCAGGTTACAGGTAATAAATTAAACGACAGGTAATAACTTTTTTTCTCGTATAAATTCCCAATTAAAAGTTACAGATAATAACTTAAGACATGGAATCATCGAGTAAACAACCGCAAAAACAAAAAACAACTACAAAAAACTTTTCTGGACGTAAAATTTTACTTACTTTAGGATTGTCATAATCTTTGACAATATATTCTGGGAGATTATGAAGTGCTGGCCATAGAAGACCATTACTGATCCCACCATAGTAAACGTTGTAATCATCCTCCTGGACGATTACTGGATTTAGCTTATAATTTCCTCGATTATAGTTGTGCAATACTCCCAACAATGACATCTCCTCTCTAAAAAAAAAAGAAATTTGACAAAACGATGGTTAAGATATCATAGAATCGGATACCTAAATATACTGAAGAACAAAAAAAGGTACCAAAAACGGTTAAAAAAAATTAAAATATCTTAAATATACTTCAAAATGTTTAAAAAAAATTTGTGATGCATAAATTGCATGAGCTCAAAATTGTTGTGATCTGTTCGGGATCAGCTTTTGAAATAAGTCAATAATTTGCAAAAATCGAAGGAGAATTAAATGACTAAAAGATATAACAGACAGTATTTTTGATAATAGAAATGATTAAACAATAGTAATTGTTATTGAAAACTATAACGGTGACAAAAGTAATGGTCAAATTATTTTATTATTTATTTATTTATTTTAAAAGAAATTACTGCAGATTACTGGCAACTAGAGTGCAACTGTACACGTTATGTTACCTACGTCAATTTGAAGAACAGTTGCATACTTTAGGTTTCATATTGCTTCAATGAATGTTTCATCGATAACCAAAAATTATATTCAAAAAATCAACATAGTACTCTAAATCTTTCTACTCATACCTGACAGCTTTCTTTTGTTCATCTTGTTGTTCTTTTTCATCGGGTTTATCATCATCAGCTAATACATGAAAGAGAATATCCGCATTAGCTTGCTTGATAAGTGGCAAACCTTAAACAAAAAAACGATTTTTTACTGGCATATTTCTTATTAGCTATCGAATACAATAAGCTTACAAATGTTTTAGAGATAGCCTTAGGAAAAAACAATCACATCAATGTCTCTATCTCTACAAAGTTCCCTCTTTCCTTTTCGAATTGCGTTCAAATTCGAACGAATTTTTATCAAATCAGCACTAAACAGCATAAACTAAGGGATAAGTTTATTGTGATCGTCGAACCAGTTTCGGGTCTCTCCCTTCCCTTTCCTTCTATCTCCGAGACCCCGGGAATAATAAAATAAAGCATCCGCATGCTCTCTCTCTCTCTCTCTCTCTCTCTCTCTCTATATATATATATATATATATATATATATATATATATATATATATATATATATATAAAATCGAAGCGCTGAATTAGGCTCACCTAAAGTATTTGTAGCAGGTGCCAATTGTGCGACTTCTTGCTCTTGAATTCGCCTAAAAGTATACATGGTTAGTAATTTTTTCGTATATATTTTAACGCAATAAAAAGAATATGCAAATGTGACAAGAAAAGTGAAAAAAATAATCAATGGCATGAATATTTCAATCTTTTTTTTAGTGCTTGCATTATGAAATGAAACACAATACTACTTCGGTTTCCTATATCTATCGTATGTAACATAATTTAACAACATCTACAATCTTAGACTTCTGGGAACTTGTCAAATATATCATTTTTTTATAAGTTACTAGTTGTTATCAGTGATAAAATGTGATAACGATTGGGCATTCAATGAGTATCACCATATTCAACTAACAATCTGCGCAGCATAAAAATTTATTTATTTAGTTAAACGGTCAACATTGCAACAGTTCACTTAGTTACCCGTTACCCGCCATAGCGAAGATGCCTCGGGCAATCATTAAATAGTGATTGGTATCTAAGTTTAATCAAGACTAAAACGTGACTATAAGCAGCTTGGCTTTAGACTCATTTGTAATTAATTACTCCTATAATAAATTTGCAGAAATAATAAAATATGCAAAATAATATACTCATATTTTGCTTCACTTATATCCTAAAATCTTTTAGAAGAATAGTCGCTTTTTGTAATGTGATCGACGTTAAACGAGATTCCGGAAGGTAGAAAGGAAATGCGCATTTTTTACCATTCTCATATCCTTAAAGATTTTTTTCAACTCTATGGATGAGTAAAAAAATGGCAGAGAATCTTTCCTTCTGATATACATTAAATCTCCTAATAAATCCGATAGTTCCCAGAGTAGAAACCATCCGAAACTCAAACAGTGAATATATATATATATATATATATATATATATATATATATGAAGCAAACAATATTATAAAATCAGATTTGAAATCGATTGGCTGAAATTGAAATATTTCAGAATTTTCAAGCGTTACTGTTTTTTCCCGGAAGCAGAGTGAAACTAAAATATTAATATCGATAAATTAGGTTCAAGAAAAAAAAAATACCGATGTTTTTTATTGTGTAGATTCATGCCGAGATTAGCGAGCCATACATTCTCTTTATCTTTCGACATAACTGGATCGACACATGAAACCAATCCACCAGATCCTTGTTTAATCTCCCATTCGCCAGTCTTCTCACGTTTTAAACTTACCGGAGGAGCATTTGATACGTTAATTACACGTTGCTATAATCGAATGTCGAAAATTTTATTTTGTATAAAAATATATATAATATAAAAATATAACGCAAAAAAATAAAAAACTTGAAAAATCGAAAAATTTTCCACGTTTATGAAATATTGAGATGCTCGAAAAATAGAAGCAAATAATTTGAAATAATGGAAGTTCGAAAATGATAGATTGAACATTGCGTCGATAGATTTAATATAATTTTATCATCATCTCATTCGATGACGTTTCGGTGCGCTATTTTTAGATGATGATAGCAAGTTTTAGTAAAATTGCTCTTTCTAGCAAATAGATATGACGTCAATTAATTATTTTTATGATCATTATCTATGAAAATTTAAAATTTAAAAGAATTTTCTTTTTAAAAAAAAAAATTAAAAAAAAACCAACTTGAAAATGTGTATTTGCCAATCCACCACTAGCAAAAGTTTCCGTGTTCTCATCTAGTTTATTATTTGATGCGGTGGAATCACGTGATTGAGAACGACGTAAACGTGGTCGAACACCAGTTATGTTCGAGCGATCCGTACGCTGTGTTACATCAACTAAATTAAAGCATCATATAATATCTGCCAATTCAAGGGCAATTAAACAAAAATTCAAGGATACCATCCTAGGCTTATAGCAGTAAACTTCCACATGGACAACTTTCAGTGCTGACTATTCCTTGCTAAATTGCGTACTGTATCAATCAATAAACTTTATGAATAATTAAAGCATACGATTAAGCTCGGATCCACTTTGACTGCGTAGAGTGTGTTGTTTATTGCTATCGGTTTCGTTCTCACCATCACTCGACTCCGAGCATAATGACTCCGAAGAGCCATATAGACTCGATCTAGACGATTGTCGACTGAGACGTCGTTGCAAATGATGGAATTTCTCGCCGAATTGTTTCGCATGAACGCCCAACAATGATTTTCGAATACCTGGTACTGCAGCGTATAGTTCCCTAAAATGTGCAATTAAATTAGATATGAGACACATTTAATCCTAAATAAACTTGTACGTTACGGTTCCTATAGCGCTCTCTCTAAAAAATTATAACCTTTTCGACTGCGTACATTAAAGAAAAATTATCAGCTCTACAATAATAAATGACAATCTGAGCATTAAAATTACGGTGCTAAAAATTATGGCCATATTCCAAATTTCATGTATTTTTAAATTTCAAAATTGTTGAATTTATTAGAATTTTTTGTTATACTCAACTAAAACATAGTTGGATTTTGTTATATTATTATACTCAACAAAGTGGAGAAACTTGATTGAGTATAACAAACATTCTACTTGCTAAATTTAACTTCGTTTCGATCGGTGATCTTCTGCACGAGTTTTTTTTTTAAATTTAAAAGTCTAATAATAATATATGAGTCAGTTTTCTCCAACATTGCTTTATCCACCTAAATCGTGACAATATTCTATTCACCAAATATATCGAATATTGGATGCTTAGTCGAAAAAAGAATTTTTCGTTCAAGATTATATGGATAATGGGTGATGGTGGGAGATGGGAAAGCAGGAGATGGGGAAGGGAAAATTGGAAAGTGCACAAATACTTCTTTTTGAGTATTGAATCAAATCAAATCCATTATTCAAAATCGATTCAATTCAATTGTTGCAATGATATCTCAAAGAGAGTTGATGAATAGTTATGAAAAGCGTATAAGACTGATAAGGAATCCATGAACGTGAACGAGAGAATTATATCCCTTGTAAATATACCAAAAAAAAAAAAATTTTTTTTTTTCACTTCTGTTTATTAGTGGCCAAAAGTTACAACGAGTTCAAAGATATATTCATTCAATACTATAGTGATTTCAATTGCAATTTACTTACCGAAGTTTATTTTTGCCATTATTTACATCGAATAGCGTCAAACTAAAGAGGAGAGCATCACGAAATTTTGTACCATAAGTTAGATCCGAATCAAAGATATATGGTACGGCACTTTTCCAAAATTGAACCGTATTATAGCCGAGTGCTTTAACAAAATGCTCGAAACATGCATGACTATCGATCGAATGTTGAAGGCAATATTCTAGAACGGATAATAATCCCTGAAAAAAAATTATATTTATATTTTTGAAAATTACATTTATTCATTCATCTGCAATCGACTGAAAAAGAGCTGAAAGCATTTCCCTTCGTATATTACTTTATTCCTCCCTCTCTCCCTCCTCCCTCTCCTCACATTAGCTTGATTTTAAACCTGAAGGACCTACTTCCGGTGTTATGGCTTGACATGCGCAAATTAAGTTCGTCGTTTAAGAAGCGCTAATGAAATAATGCAATAGAAGCATTAATGAAAGAAAGAAGTAGCGAAAATTAGAGTTTTCTAGCCATTCCAAAAATGGATAAAAAAGCTTTGATCCTAAAACTCCGTCTCCTTTGAACCTCGGTATGGAAAATTCACTAGAAATTTGATTGAAGAAAAAAATACATAATTCGACTAAATGAAAAATATATGATTATACCCATTAGCACTTTTACCAATTCCGTATCGAAATGCCAAAACAGAAGCTTAAAATCTTTGACGAATCCATACCTGGAAGGCAACTTCCGATTGTCCACCTCGCTTTCGCCAGATTTGAGCAAGTGAATCGAGACCCACTTCCATAAGTTTTTCAAGTGGCTCATCTTCGTTTGTTTCCATATGAAGAGATTTCAGTGATTTTATTAAACTCTAAAAATATTATGACACTTTTTTCTGCAATCATTAAATAAATTTAAAGATGCGTCCACTGATTGTCAGCCGACTATTCACTTTGAGTGTCTTCATTAAAAACAACAACGTATCAAGTTTTGCATTGTTTTGGCATTATTGACAGATCCATAAGCAGTTTGGAAGTAATTCAAGGGGTAGGGGGGGGCTGCATTTTCCCAAACTTCCTCCCTCCCCTCCGCTTCATCTAACCTACGTTTGGGTACAGTAATAATGGGCTCTTATGGCCCGCTAATTCCATATTCATAACGATATTGCTTCACCAGTTTCCTGACTAACCAATATTAGACCATAAAGTTAGTAGTTTTTCTCATAATATTCCTTTCGATCGCACCTTGGCTATTCAATGGAGTGACCATTCAGTGGAGTCACCACTTATAGTTTCTTAGCGATAATAATTCGACAAAACGACTAAATACATTTGATGCCTAAAGCATATGTGGCGTTCGTCCAAAAAAATTATATGCTTAGTGGTCACTACGGATGACCATAGAAACTCTTGCCTAGTGCTCAACATTGATGACCACATAAACTCTAAGTAACAGCAATCGCAACAACTGGAATATATTTTAATTAACATTATTTTATTGTTATACCATTACTAAATATTACTATTATTATTAGCATTAATGATCACAATACATGCAATCCATCTTCGACATAGCACTCGGAATAGCTAGCTGGTACGTCGATTATCATCGAACTTCGCAACTCGAACAATATACCACAATGACATAAAGGAATAGAAGAATAGGGAAAAAGACGAACAAAACGTATTTATGTATTTAAAATTTAAACAACATCAAATATATTTAAAATTTAACATAAAACAATCAAAAACCTTTCAAAAGGAAGCGGAAAATTATAAGTTAAAGCATAACCTACTCACCTGTCTTATATTGTCAGCCGCAGACTGCGTAATATCCTTGCTTGAACGTCTACCTCGATGAAACGGTTGATCGTCTAATTTAATAATGACATCCTCCATACTACCTATATCAACGAGGACTTTAATCAAACCTCTATCGTATTTTAAATGAAAAATCTCTGTAGAGATTCAAAAAAAGAAGAAAAAAGGTCGAAAATATAATACATGCAAAATTACTACTGCCAAAATTATACTCGAATCAAATCGTTTAATTCATCGATTGAACGTGAACTATAAATTAGGTAGCAAAAAATATTAAATAATGAATATAGAAAAATAAATATTTTAAAGTTTAATTTAACATGTGAGTGATTTAGAATGAAAATATTGCTATAGATTTATAAGGCAACAATTTTTTTATATCCAGCCTACTCGTTCATTGGTTATCCTTTCAGCTTCTTTTTTGCAATATTTGTTTTGATTTCAGTTATGAGGATAATATTCATATTTTTTTATTAGATACCTATAGCAAAGAATATTTGAATACTATTCGC
Source organism: Baylisascaris procyonis (assembly GCA_037389465.1). Taxonomy (NCBI): domain Eukaryota; kingdom Metazoa; phylum Nematoda; class Chromadorea; order Rhabditida; family Ascarididae; genus Baylisascaris; species Baylisascaris procyonis. The sequence continues at coordinate 5,794,977 of JAZARR010000171.1, read as the reverse complement.
TTCTATGTTTTCCATTTTTTTAAAGTTATTTTTTAAGAACTTATGCTCAGTTGTGTTGTTTAGCTTAGCTCTGAATACTTTAAATTTCTGCCCCCCCCCCCCCCAAAAAAAAAATTATGCCTAGAATAGCAGATCAATACAACATCCCTCGCTATCTGCTTCAATTCCACCACGCCAAATTAGCCTGACGATGCAAATTACATAGTCATAGGAATTAGGATGCAGGGCGATTTTATGCGCTTCGTTACTCCACCTCCAATTGATCTAACCGTCAACCGCCGTCGGATCGCTTCACGACGAGGTTCTCCCCGTAAGAAATGGTCCCCCCACCCCAAATCCTTGTCCTGGCACACCAAGGTAAGTATTTGCCTAGGCGACGTATTGAGCCAGAAGCTCAATTGTCCCCGATCGTCAACTAATCATCTCTTCTAAGCATTCCCTCTCACTTCTCTTGGTGGGCAGAAAGCGAAAAACCGCTACATTAAGAACACTTTTATGCACTTTCGAAAGAAATTACTGAGTGAAAAAAAAATTGAAGCCTTGAAAAAAAAAAACGAGCTAATTATTAAATATACAACGCATAAACGTCGGCTAAATCCATTATATTGACAATTTTTTTTTTCATTTTTGTATAAAATTTTTAGTCATAAAATATTTTATGTAAAAAAATATTACCATTAAATGTAAGTAGAGTTTATTCGTAAAAAAAACGGAAATTCTAAGTGTCATATTTGAAGAAAAATAAATCAATCGAAAACAAACCATCCACTTTTTCGGTGCTGTTTTTAGTATCGTTACCATTTGCAGCCATTTAGCACTATGAAACGATTTGCGGTTAATTCCGATTTGACTGAAAATTTTTTTTCAATTTATTTCCCATGATCCTATGATCGATGAAATCAACTGAAGCAATAAACGCTTGGGTAGTGATCATTAGGCATATAGACCAAGTATGGAAACGAGATAAAAGATATTTCGAAAAAAATTATTGAAAATTTTAGAGAAAACGTCGATAATAGAAAGAGTTGGTGAGGCAAAAACTGAGAAAATCGGAGCTAACCAAATGGAAGAGGAGGAAATAGTCAATAATCTAACAACCTCGGGGAACGCTCACCGCCCTTTGTAGTAAACTTTTGAATGACAAGATATAGAGTGCAGAAAAGAAAGCAATGCAAATTATGCAAATTTACAATAGCTCTTGAGAAAATACACGACGAAATCAGCAAGAATTAATCCATAAAAACCTAAAATTGACTATGAAGCGAAAATGGGGAATATTTTAGGATCATTGATAGTAATACAGTAGCCTATCACAGTTCATCATTACTGTTGTTTTCTCTATCCACCTATAGCGATCAGCTTTTCTTTCGTTAGCTGTATTTTTATCCCGTTCTTATTCTTATCCAGCTATCTCCTATCATACTCCGCTTCGCCTTATCCATCTTAATCATCTCTTATCCGACTATCTTTATATTCATCGCTTTTATTCCTTCTATGAATCTCCAAAATGTTCAAATCTTCAACACTTCTAATACAAGCATATGCTGACGAAATACTGAAATCGGCAAATGTAAACAAGTATGTACAAAACGTTGCCATTAGTGAAATAAGATGAAAGTAATAAAGCTAGTGTCAGAGGAGGGGAAGGGGGGTTGGAGGGAGGGCGAAGTCCTTGCGGAGCTGTCACGATATGCGTTTTTTACAATTAACCAGTTCAATAAACTTCAAAAGATTCGTTCTTGCCACTTGACCGGTTACAAATGACAGCATCATCGATGTAGAATGACCAGTGTATGGTCATCCATACTGGTCACTTGTTGGTCAAAATGCAACCTAATGACGTCAAATGAATGACCAACCTAACAAAGACATGCAAAATGTGGGCACATTTAAGTATTTGCAGATGCTTGAACTTCTTCTTATATGATCGATTACATTGACAACACTAATATAGGAGATCATATCTCATATACTCATTAAATTTTATAACTTTAAATTCGGTTGATACTGAAGTGAAATTCAAAAAGATGAATTAGATTTCACTTTATATAAAAAAAAGATATATGAAAAAAAGGATATTTTAAAATGGATTAATTATAAGTAAACATGAATAAATGAATCAAAAAATTATAGAAGAACATGAACGATGATATGACCAATATGCGCAAATATAAACACAGAGATACCTTAAGCGAAGATAAAACATTCAAGTTTAATTAATATATTCTATTATGAAATGTAGGTTGGAATCTATAAAAAGGATATCGAGCTAATTATTTAGGAATAAGTTTTCTGCTCTAAGGTACATCTTTGTACTAAGGAATGTATTTCCGCTCAATTACTTTCTAGAACTTTTATTTTCGACAACAACAAACATTTTTCCGCTTCATATTTATTTATTTTTTTCATTTTTTTAAAAAGATCGATTGTCTTATATAGCTTTTAAAATATTTCCTCGAACATAGATTAGAATAAAGGGATAAGTCGACTAAATAAACTTGATAAAACTGATAACGATACCATTATCTCTCCCCGTCTAATATTAAAATCAACATGAATAAACATCGATAAGACATCGGCATATCGTTCAACTCATTACTAACTACTCTATACGTTACTAGATAAGTCCAAAATGGATTAAATTGCTCATATATGTGATGCTCAAATCCTAATAATCTAATTTCTATCAAGTCTTTGTATAGAATTTTGCGATTTTTTTTTTGATTTTTTGTATAATTTTGTTTTTATTTATTTACTTTTTTAATGAAATGAATAAAATAATTTTCAAAATTGAAAAGGAAAACGGCTGCCGAATAATTGTTGAAAATGAAAATATATTACAATCTTAGCGAGTGTTTCGCCTACGTGATTGCGGATGTTTGCCACTATCGAACGAATAATAAATTTCAAATGATGACTTAACGAATGATAGATCCAATGAGAATGCACCTAAATTACACTTTGAGAACAAAAATTTTTTTTTCTTTTCATCTCTTTCTCTCTCTCCCTCTCTCTCTGCACGTATTACATTTATTGATAAATACAAGCAAAGAGATCCTATTTATCATAAAAATGCATATCTCGGAGATATATGAACTTAAAACTTAAACCTATTTTTAAAGTTTTTTATTATATTTAGGGATTTGGATTATCTGAAAGGATATATTAATATTCAAAATTTGCCCTCATTCCTGAAATTCCTTCTGAACTTACAACCATTCCACCCTTTCACTATATATCTTTCTTTTATATCTTTTACATAAATCGGCGCTTACGAAGAAATAAAATCAGCAGCCTCGGGCACTTTCTGGATATCAATTATTAAAAATACGGCCCCCCCCCCACTGTTACTTATAAGTTCACATTACTATGATGATTATATCTGAGCGATTGCTGGAAGAGTACAGAGTGGTTTAAAGATAAGATGACATAGTATATTGATTGTGAAAACAATAATACACATAGGCAATATTATCCATTTTTGAAACATTAAGACCATTTTATAAAGTGCAAATAATTATTTGTGTGCACTTTTATTGTTGACATAAGACCAAAAAAAAACTTTTACAATTCGTTTCTTTCTATTATTTAGTTCTTCGTTATGCCATTTTTTCCTTACTTTTTTTCTCTCTCTTTTTCTTTAGCGCTTCATCGATGTATGTTGAAATTAATCGTATGAAACATTTACTTGAGAAGATAGAAATAACTATGAAATCTGAGCGACGATTTCGAAACGAAGAACTCATACTGCAAAAGATTTTATCCGCTCATCATGCCCCCTATATTTCAATTCTTTGAATTTCTCTAACGATCAGAATGAAATTTAGAAGATTTATATCAGTTTTTTTTCTTAAAATTCTCAAGAATCAATCGTCCTATACAATTTGACTCAATTGTTTTATCAATTCTTCAATTTCCCTCATAATCAAAATTTCGGAATTCTAATCGCGCTAAGAGCAATCCAACAAAATTAATCTAGTGTATCATTCCTAAACATAGAAAGAAAAATACGTTTAGGTGATCGAAATAGTGAAAGATTTATTTCTCGCCTTTCTATGGGGTATCCTTCCGGCTAAATCAAATGTATAGGCGTTATTTAGGGCTACAAATGATATCGTAAATGACGCTCTTGAAATAGTGAACGGTTCGCATAACCGAATGGCGTTCGCATAACTTTGTTCTCGAAAAAGATTTATGATCTCTAGATTTTCAAGGTGCATTGAATTGCCCCTACGAGGAATATATCGTAGCGCAACATATACAGCGACGCTAACCAATCCAAAGTCTGGGCAATTACCCACCCATTCCAAGACCTGCATAACCATAACATTATCTAGGTCGAGGACACCTCGAAAATATCGAGAAGGCTTCACAATTTAGGGCATCCAGATACTAACGTTGACTGATCGCTTAAATGCAGCATACAAGATTAATACCTCTCCCAATTAACGCTTATATGGATGTTTCAAAATTGTTTAAAGAATGGCGTTCAGCTCTCCTAGGCTATAGGTGAGGCTGACTTCCTCTTCTCACCTAAAGCAATACCGTATGCAATCATCCTACTTGACCTATACGATCATCATTGCCTAGGCTAATAATGGAGGTAACTCCAGCCCCTTATTTTTGAAAAAAATATCAATACCCATAGTTAAAACCTTCAGCCTTAATCTTTCCTTCAATATTGATGATATTATCTAATCAGAAACGCTATTGTAACAGATAATTTTTCGATAAGAAATCGTGCTATCACACATCTTATTGCAACTTCTATGGATTTTTCAACACTAAACACTGCTCTAAACACTATTTATTATTGCGGAAAGAAATTTCTACGCTTTATCAGTCATTTTAATGCGGGGGGTCTTCATATAAAATGTGACGAATCTTTGTCAATAAATCATCTGCATCGCTGTGTTGAAATATTTCAATTATTTTCCCCTTATATTATTGTCATTATTCACTTATTTAATTTTAATTGAATTATTGAACTTTACATATTTATTCTTTTTTTAAAATTGCTTCGACAATAAAGAATTAATGGTGATGATAAAGATACGAAAAGCTCCATCTATAATATTATTTTATGTTTTTGATCTATAACATCTCATTTGAAGGTTTTTCGACCTCATAAAAATGATCTATGTTCCTCTATACTGAGCAATTATAATTTTATACGTGCAAATATAAAAAAAAAAAAAAAAAATTTATATCTGCACTTGTAAAAAAAAAGAAAAAAATCTTATTTTACATCTATATCACTCTAAATAATCTCTCAGAAATTACTTAAGTCTACTATTCAATGAAAAATCTAATGAAACTTGAGTTTACTTACTCCCAATTTTATGTGAAAAATAGTGAAATCTCCGCTCGAAATTTTTACCACTGATTATTTCTTATGCCGAACAACCGTTATTCCCTTTTATATTTTTAAAATACATTCGTTTTAATTCCTCGCAATGCTTCATCTTATTTTTGAAGCTGCTAACTTCATATTTATTTAAGGCTATAATTTTTTGTTAAGTAGTATAAATTGGGACATAACTTATTCCACATTTTCATTTTTCGTTTCTATCAAGCAATTATTGTCAATTTATTTTTCTCGCCGCATTTCTACAATGATTCCTAATGCCGAAAAAAACTATTCCAAAAATTTTCATTTTTTAATTTTTTTAAAATTTCACTTTAAAAAATTTTCACATTTTTTCACAGGGGATTTAAAAAAAAAAAAAAAACATTTCTTTCCTTCAAATTTCCTAGTAGAGAATTTTTCTCAAATTTCGATCATTAAATAGTAATTTTATTCCCTAAAATTGCATCTCCCCTACTACTATTGTTTCCCTTTATAAGAAATTCCCAACATTTATTGGAAGTAAAGAAAACGAAAACGAATAAACTTAGCGCAATTATGATAATCAATAAATAGAAGAGATTATCAAAAAAAAAAAAACAATTATTTCCAGATTTCGGTTTATTTCTGAATTCAGCTTTTTTTTAAAAGTTAAAAACTGTTTTTTTTAACTTGGCACTTTAAATTGTTATTTAAAATTAGCTTATTATCAAAAGATCATATTTATAAAAAAATAAAAAATAAAAAATAAAACTAAAATCTGAATTTTCTGTTCTTCTATAATTTTGAAAGGTGGCACTCCATTCGAGAGATTGTCCACTCAATAAGTGCTTTCTAGTTTTTCAAAGATGCGGCTTATATTTAAGAATTATGCCGATAATTTACGGGAGACTTCGTTCAAGAAAATCTATATATATATATATATACATATATATATATATATATATATATATATATATATATATATATATATATATATATATAACTAATATTTGATGTTATCTAATAAAATAGTTACCTAATCTAATATAACAATGGAAAAAACAATTATTGATAAATAAAAGTAAAATGGTAAATAGAATATAAAGCAATCAGAACAGTAGGAAGAGATATCAACATTTCGTTAGGCCAACAGCGCCTTCCACTATTGCTATTAAAGCAATAAACCTCAAAATCACTGATAACATAGAGCGCTTTGTAACGTTATGAGAGAGACAAATAGACACATAAGCACACGGAGAGAGATAGACAGGGAGAGAGAGAGAGATCATTGATTCAGTATGAAGGTTTATCAGTGAAGGAAAATAAACAAAATAAAGTCTAGGTAACACGATGCTTATCAATGAATGGGCTATCTAACAACATAGAATGCATTTGGCTATAACAGCACAAACAATGATGCGATGATATTGGAACAAAATAAATAATGAATTAGCCTTATTATATACATATGTATATGCTTGAAAAAAAAAATAATAATAATAAAAATAATAAACGTCTTTATAAATGATATATACTAAGCTTAATTATACTTGTGTAGAGGTGAGCAGAAATATTTAGTCATGAGCATATTGCTTGCTAATAATACCTAATGGAGAGTTTACTGAGGGTTTTTTTTTTTTTGCTTTAGCGAAACAACTCAATTTTGGTTGTTAGGGTGAAGCTTATCAACCCTAAAATCTCAAATCCAAGCGGGAAAAAAAAGCAAAACTCACAGTAAAGTGAGAAATCGATGCACAGATGAAGAGTAATAGAACTCGAATTGAATAAGTAGCCCTCCTCAGTGAACGATTCTGATAATCGCTTCCTAAATGAAAAATTCATTTATAGGCATAATTCGCTATATGCATAAGTTAGCTAAACTTTACCCGCCAAATATATCGCCATTTCTTTTACTTGCGCCGTATCTGGTCTAATAATTTTCGCATAACATTTTAAATATCTTTAAATATATATAAATTATATAAATAAATAACAAATAAATAAATAAATAAATAAATAAACAAATAAATAAATAAATAAATAAATAAATAAATAAATAAATAAATAAATAAATAAATATAAATATAAATATAAATATAAATAAATAAATATATATATATATATATATATATATATATATATATATATATATATATATATATATATATATATATACAATATACGCAACCGATTAAAAAGGTCATCGAGAATAAAACCTAGGAATAATTTAATTTATGAAAGAAATAAAAAATAAAAGAATAAAAACTTTAAAAAAAATGTACGATCTCATCTATCGTTGGTTTATCGCTCTGATGAAACAATTTAAGCGTAAATGCAAATCTATACTACAGAAACGACCAAAACATAATGCGACCTGACCTTTTAAGTTGAGGAATAAAGCGGTGAGTGAATTTAGATAATTTAAAAGAGCTTTTATAAATAACTCATTATTGAAATTTTATGCATCTTTGCAAATTTTCATTCCTAAAAGCGTATAAAAATTTCTTCTGTCTGAATGTCTGTATGTGTCTGTCTGTCGGAATGAAAAAAACAAAAAAATCTGCAAGCATTTTATGATCGCTTTGATGGCAAAAAGTAGCGAATCCTTTATGGGAGATTTATATGAGTGACTAGTCAACTAACAGATTAAAGTTAGGTTTTATTGTTGTTTTTTTTTGTTAATTTAGTAGAAAACTTTGATGAGTGGAATACAAAAAACGCATATTGTGCCAACTCTTTTCACCCACCTCTTCACTTATCCCATTTCCGATAGCTTTATTTAAAACTTAAGCGTCTTGAAATGGAAAATCTATAATAGGTATATGACTATGAAACACAAGGATCGGTAGCAATATAGACAACGAAAACAAGAAAAAAAAAGAAAACGAAAAAAAAAATGCAAAATGCTGCAAAACATCCGAATAAATCAAACATCTTGTGATTGAATAAATGAGAGCAGCAATAGTATGAAGATCAAAACAACTTCGATCATAATTGGAAAGATTTAGCAATAGATGGATTAAAAATAGACAACAAGAAGATTCTAGACTATAAATTGAATATAAAACTAGAAACTACGTAAGATAAAAAATTTTTCTGCCCAATCTTGAAATATTTCCGAGAGCGAATTATCGAATAAAATTATGCATAATTTTATGCAAAAGAATTCTTAATCAAATTCAAATCTGACTAGTGGAACGCTAAATAGATCAATGATAATCATAGACCATTATGATTTCATCTGCAGTGATGCAAGTAATGGATGCCACCTAAAGTGGAAAGAAACTCGCATCTAAACTCGCATGCGAAAGCACCAAGACGCCAAAATACTCGCATCTAAACGCATCTAAACTTCATAGAGACCATACGATATTCTCGTTGAACTCAATATCCGCGTAATAATAATTCCGTCCTTGCTACGCTACAAAACAATAGATTTAAATAGCTTTGGGCATCTTTTGATATATAGAATTTGGAAGCGATAGATAAGAGTATATATTCGTTGATAAACTTTGAATTATCAGAAGAGTTCTAGTCACTCAGAATAATGTCGGAAATATCGTTGTTATATATGAAGAACAAAACTATGCACAAAATCTTTTTTTTTTTTTTTTTGAATGCATAACGGATTGTATAGGACCGAATAACTAACCTCAACTTTTACTTAAAAACTATGCCAACTCAAAAATTTTTTTCTCAAATTTCAGGAAACAGTCAATAAAGTTATTTTTCTACTCTTAAAGCCAAAATTTCGTCAAGAGATTTAATATCAATTAAAGATAATCATTCATCTAAACAAGAAATACGTTGTGCTATTATGGAGTCGGAGTCGGAGTCGGAGACAAAACCGCGGAATGTAAAGAGTTTAGAAATTTTTTTTTCTTATAAAATGACTGCAAATCACTTCGCTAATTATAATCTCAAAAATTTTATAAACAATAAAAATTTCAACTGATTTGATGATTTATTTTCTAAAAAAACAGCAAGTAATTTACTTAGTAAAAAAATGAGACGGCGTGTGAGTTCAAGGTGGAAAGCAAGATAAAAATAGAAGGGCAACATTTAAAAAAAAATTAAGCCAACCGGGCATAAAAATGATTTTGCACTACTATATTTAAGACAAACGAGAACGCGCTATAATGTCTAACGTAAATGAAATATTATTTTTTGAATTCTTGAATAGTTTTGAGAACCGAACGAACACTGCAAACATCAATAAAACCTAAAAATATATTATAGTGTAGAAGATAACCTTCGCAAAATATTGCCTACCATAAAAAGTATAAGAAATCTTGCTAGAAATTTGTATTTTAGCTTGCTATCCATAACCCGGATAGTTAGTACCATTCTTATTTAGGATGCATATCATTTAGTACCTTTCGATTCAAAGATGAAATATTTATAAAAAGCATTTCGAGCATTTTTCACTCATCTTCCAGGATTTCAAGGAAGTTTTTTTCGCAACAAAACTTGATGATGCATTTAATCAGCAACTAAATGGGAACAGTTCACCTCATTCATACTCGTCAAAAGTTAGGAAATATATATATATTTTTTTCATCTAAGCGTTCTATGTGCGATGGGTTAATTTCTACCATGGTGAACACGTTTTCGTCGATGCATAAATCTTAGTAATAGACTCCATTTCTATCTGTCAGCTTATATAAAAACCTCTAACATACTCCAAAAGTATATTTTAAAAAATACAAAAAATTAAAGCTTACTAAACAAATATAAATTATCGAAATCGAACTCATCTCAATTTTCCTTTTTTACTGATTGTATCGGAAAAGTTTAGTTTTTTTTACTATCCTCTTTTTTTCGTTCTCTATAATCGCTACGAAATATTAACTTCTAAATTCAAATCTTTAAAGGATTTAAGACTAGATTTGAAAACGATGAAACATGACGATATAATAAAGTCAAGAAAAAAAAAATTCTTATTAAATAACAAATAAAAATCATTGCATAACACAGCAGAACGTAGACGAGAAAGCTATACTCAAGACCGCACACAACACTACTGAAAGAAAATATATGACTGTGTTGGTTTGTTTGCGCTACGAATTGCGATGCTCAAAAATCAACCCGAAGGGTATTTTAGTTGTTCACGTGAATATCGAAAAACAATACAGCATATATTGATCAATCGAATCGATCCACTTGTAATAGAGCAAAGATTGCAATATTATCGATATTCAAATAATATTTATTTTTCTAAAATGTTTTTGCACTATTCGTTGAAAATTTTCAAGCTTTCTCTAAACCGGAAAACTTTTCAAGATCATCTAAGCCGGAAAACTTTCAAACTTATCTCAATGATAAATAATTTTTTTTTTTTTAAAATCATTTATTTTTACAAATAGAAAATTATCGTGTTACAAAATAATTTTGCAAAATATGCCTTTCTTATTGCATTTAAAAAAAAATTACACATAAAAGTAATGAGTGCTATATCTCCATCTATCAATTACATAAAAGTAATAAAAGCTATCCTTTCATCTATCAACGCGCTATCAAACAGATACAAAGAGAGAAATGGCTTTGAAACAGCATAAGCGATGAATTTATCATTCATTGTTAAGTGATTAATTATCACTAATAATAAGCAATCAGGCGAATATAATTAAGCACATAATTAAGTAATATAATTAAATATAATTAAATAATGGATATAATTAAGTAAACGGAAATAGTTCGCTAATGCACAAGATAAGGTAACTTTTGAAATGTGCACATGGTAATGCTGGTCATTTTACTGAAAAATCTAATAACTACATTTTACTGTTATAATATATAAAATATTTTCGTTTATGTTACAAACTCTCAACAAATAAATTTATTTCAAACGTTCATCTTTATGAATTTCTAATTTCTCTAAATAACGGTGTTATTTTCCTTGGAAATTCGATTCAAGCAACACTATGTTCTTTTGTTATTTACCAAAATTTACCGACATATCAAAGGGTCTCCTCGTCTTCTCCCTCTATTTTCCCTCCTTCAGCACTTATTCATAGAGAGGCGAACCTAGTATTTCGTTGAAAGTATCATAGTGCTATAAATTGGCCTCTTTATAGCTAGTCTCATAAATAAGAGGCACAAAATGTATTATATAAAAGTTTTAATGGAATATTTTTAAGTGAAAGCAATTGCGTTATATTGAAGAGACAATGATGAAAAGGTAGAAGAAAGAAATAGAGAAAACGCAGCGTGAAACGATATTGACGACGATTTTAGCTAAAAACTATTACAATTATAGAGCATTAACACTAAATTGATGATTTTATTATGAAGTAAGTATAACTACAATAAATATGATTCATTTAAAAACAACTATTTAACTGTGAACGATATCCTATACGTTAAATCCGGAAAATTGCAAAATCCGGAAAAAAATTACAAAAATAGAGAAAGCCGTTTCAAAAAAAATTTTCAAACCCTATAAAAATTCAGATAAATTTAGCTAAAACTAATAAATCGAAAGTATAAAAGCAAGAAACACCTCTCGATCAGAGCGATCTGAAAGTAAAGAACGTTTGAATGGCTTGTGGAACATTTTAAGTGCAATACATCATCAACCAAAAATCAAACGCCAACAGTTGTTTTCTACGTGCGCGCAAACTATCAAATTTATTGCGGCCTTCCATTAAATTTTTTTTCTCTTCTATATATTTTAGTAGAAATCAAAAGAAATTAGAATAATGATCAAACTTTAATTCAAACTTTTTTCATATTGAATCCAAATTTTCAACTTAAATAGATCTAAATAAAACTCGAAATAAGATAGTATAAAAATTTCAAATATAAAAGGTGCAGGCTGTAAAGTTATTTTCATTGTTTAAGCATTTCTATTTATTAGTATCTATATTTATTTGTAAGTTGATCGTTTTTCGAAGAAATTCAGATGGACTATCGGCATCATTTAGATTAGGTCATAAAGGTTTCGGTCACAAAAACTTGATTAAGGTAACGCGTAAACATACGATTAAATAACGGTTGGCAATAAGTGATTGATTAAACGATCGGCTGTCACTAATCTAGTTATTTCGTTATTTCGATCGTTTAATACCTTCAAGCATTACACCTATCACTATAGCTGTCATCTCAATACGCATCAAGAAGACATCATTAACGCCTAAACGATGCGCAATAAACATTAGTTATCATCGTATTTCGAGCGTATTTTATTGGCAGCCGTGTGTATCGTTTTCCAAATATTTCTTTCTTTAGCATCTTTTTTTTTTTCATTGTATTAATTGTTTTCATCTATTCGTTTATAATTGTAAATATTCTATTCAATGCATAGAAAAAAAAAAGAGAAAAAGCAAATTGAAATAGAATTCTAGCGTTAAAATAACGTATGAATCATTATGAAACAAAAAAAAAATCCGATTTTCTTAAATTGTAAGTTAAAATCTAAAAAAAAAAAGAAATTTATAGTGCAATATTCTTTATATTACTTACAAAGATAATGAATATTTATTGCTAGAAAATCTAATAGAAGCGTCGAAAATTCCCCCCCCCCTCCCCCCCCCCCCAATATGGAACTATTTTTCGAAACGTATAATTAAATCTTGATTTTGTTTACTTTCCTCTAAGCAATAGAAGCGCAAATAAACTAATAAAGAATAAGATCAATAAGGCAATATTAAAATGATATGTTGAAGTTCTCGAAAAAATTGAAAGATTTTCTAGAATCAAATAAATCAATGCAAATATTCTCCACATTTATATTTTCTAATATATATTATCGAGTTAGATAGGCTTCATATAAGTAGATATTATTATCAATATTATCACTGTTATCAGATATTGTTTTAAATTTATTTTTCAATTAAGTTTTTAATGTTAATCTTTTTTTTTTTTTTTTTAGTTTATACAACTCTGAAACGTGATTTATTTTAACGAAAAAGTTCGCTCCTAAATAGCGATGCTGAATCGTCTAATAATTTATTATCTATTCTATTGGTCTATTGGTGAGAATTTTTTTTTTATTACATATTAATTCCTAAATGAATGCAATTTACGAAAGTAAAAATTGCGAAATAGGTTCATCACCATCAAATCGCTTAGTGGACAAACGAAAAAATGCAGTGTTTCAGGATTTCTTATGAATACCGCTCTAAGCTCTTGCTACCGTATTATCTCAAATAGAACCTCAGTGGTTGAGAATTCAAGAATTTCTTTTCTTTGAAGTCGAAGAATATGACAGAAGTGTTTAACTGATGAGAATATAAGGTATGAAGGAATTCGTTGGTTGGGATTATTGAGGACAGAGGGAAGTTTTCAAAAAAAAAAAAAAAAGAATTGAGTGGGTTATAGAAAAAATAGCATAAATAATAATTTTAAATAATATTAAAATCGCTGGCTTAGATAAAAATTCATTGCTGAAAAATTTTTCAAAAAATTATGTGAAGTGGCAATTTTTTTTTTTTTAACTTAAAAGCGACTGAAATTGACAATAATAATTTTCCTCACAGCATTTCCAGCCTAGCCTATTTTTTCCAGCTTATTTTATAAAAACTTTATGAATATTTGTCAACGTTTCCGGTTTAGTTGTTATCAGATCAACTAAAAGAACAATTGATTACCGTTTGAACGTTGCGAGGACATCTGGCATATAACCGTTCGTTGAGAGGTCACTTAAAAGCCGTCGCATTGACTTCATCCCTTGTCTTTGACGTCGTGTTGTGGACACTTGAGTGGACAGGCGAATATAGTTTGTGGAAGAATGAATGGGCACACAACGAATGAAGGCATAGGATGGATATTGAGCTCCTTTGCTCAATCATTTCTTCGACGGTCGTCAACTCAATATTTAGAAATCTAAAATGAGAGATGTGATATTTTTCATTCAATAAAAAAATTCTTTTATAGTGCACGTAGAAACTTCATTCACTAATAGCTTCTCAAAATTCAACAACGCCCGACTTGGTAAACGTTCATTCGAAATGGTGAAAAATTTACACATGAATTGGTATATAAATGCTATGAAAGCACTTATGGGTCAATTGGGAAAGCAACTCTACAATGATCTCCTACCGCGTAGGTTGTTAAAACTTTATTTATATTTTTATGTGCCGAAAAAAAAATTGATCCTATTTATGAATTGTGAACGATTTGTCTGTCCACTTCTTGTCAAATTTTATAATTCACTCAACTTGGAGCTTTATCCGTTTAATTTTGACTTCGAGCTTGAATGGAGCTCTTTTTTTTGCTTTTTATGGCTCTTTTCCACATCGTTATGTGCATTGGTCATATAAATTTACATATAACTCAATAGTATTTTTTTTTTGGTGATCCTTATCTATAGAAATCGACCTATCATATTCATTTATGATCCGTTGTTATTACTGCTAACGGCAATGCCTGAAAGTTTCAAATTACTAGCCCACTATCCTATACAGAGTAACTTTTTCGCTGTATTCTTTTTTTTTATCAGCTGAATGAAGCATAAATAAAATAAGATTATTTTATAGAAGTGCTAAAATTTTGTTAACACTTTCTGAAAGATTCTCAACAATTTGAGATTCTAAATGGAATAATTTATGGGCATATAAAATGAAATAGTTACCAAAATTTGTTTATCTTATATATTTTCAGGCGAACAAAAACGTCTCGTATCGTGTCTCAATGATATTGACGATAAATCAGATTTAATTGAAGGCGCTAAATGCCTTACTACAGCTCGAAATTTGGCTAGCAAGAGGACGAGCAAATTTGCTCCTACCTTCTCCCTATATAATTCAAAGAAATCGTCACCAATAGCCACGAGAGCTAATGACTCGAATATTGCACAGAACGAATTTATAGTGAAACCAGCTAGTACAAATACCACGAGCCCACCTTTTCTTAGCGATTTCAGCTTCGCACTTTCTCCGCCGTCAGAAACCCGATTGCAGACGTCGACCTTTGAATCTCGACCTTCGTCGATAAATAATACCACGGATCCTTTCCTAAAATTGAATAATTCTTCATATCGAAAACCGGTTGTTTTGACAGAAATGAATCAGCACTATATTAATAATTCTTTGAAATTACAAGAAACCTTGGAAAGTCTCTCATCTGAAGCAATAATAATGCCTAAGAAATCATTACCTACTCACGATGTGCATAGAAAGACGTCCTTTCCAGCATCTATAGGGTCTAATAATGTTGGTTCAATCTCAGCTTCCCATAAAATATCCCGGCTAACAAAGTACTCTCAAAAGATACACTTGGGAATAAATAATAAACGACGAAGTGAAAATATTTTTCAAAAATTGAAAAAGGATATCATGAATGGAAGAACGGCATATAAAGTGCCAACAACTCTCATAAATGATAAGAGAGATTCGCAAGCAAAAGAATTCAATCAACAATGGCGAAAATCCGTCATGCGAATTCGAAATTTACCCAAATATTCCATGAAATGTATTGGACTTATCAATTGTATTCAACCAATGAATGAACGATACAATATCAATCACATAAAACGACGAATATTTGCTATGAAACGTAAAAATCGACGATTCGAATTCTTTTCAAATAAAAATCCACAAAAACGTCAAAAAAGAAATTCTTATGCGTTGATCGATAAAGAAGGAGACGATCGTTTGATGCACAACTTTCGGGTAATTTTAACAGCTTTTTTTTTTACAAAATTTTCACCCTCAATGCATCTCATTGAATATTTGAAATTACAATTTTTTTAAATCAATGCTTGAAACCCCCACCCACAGCTCTATTCACATTACCCATTTTAAGATGAATATTACTGGAAATAAAAGTGAGAGCTTAATGATTCCGAGATCAACGACAGCATTCCATCTAAGCCGTTTACTTTAGCCTATTTATAACTGATAATCAAATGAACAAATATTTTTGGTAAGTATGCCTTCTAATGGCTAAAACGTTTTGCGGCTTATAATTTTTTTTCCTATGGCTAAAAAATGGCTAAAAAATCTTAGCTGTTTTATTCTAGCCTTGTTTTACTGAATGAAGATTTCAGACGTTTCAGGTAAAGAAAATGGAGAAAATATCAAAACTAATTGATCCAACACCTAAATCACTCGCACAAAGAGTAAGTCAGTTGTATTTTCCTCTACGTTTTTTTTTTTTACAATAATGGTGATTTTTTTTTTCGAAAATAATAGATAAATTTTTTATAGATAAATTTGGCATATTTGTTTATTACTTACTTTAACTAGATAACTAAATAGGTTAGAAAAGCTAGGTTATTTAATAATTATAAGATAAGTTTTAGTCATTTTATACTAATAATTAAGTGTGCTTAATTATTAGTCATCATCGCTTAATAAATGATGCAAAGTGCAATAATTAAACTCGCATAAGATAGGATATTGAAGACAGTTATCTCAATAGAACTCATTTCGGTGCCCAAAAAAAAATACTTCCCAACTATCTTAAGGAAGTTTTTCCTTAGAAAAGTTCTGCAGGAAGAAACCAGGATTATTCTGCAGGAAGAAACCACTCCAAGGAAGTTTTTTCTCGAAAGGTCATTTATTTAGTAAATACCTACGAGCAAATTTACGGATATTAATGTGACTCACTGCAAAAATTTTAAGGTGACACATTTGATTCGATCAGCGATTCATGGCAATGAAACATTGAAAGATGGTGAATGGTCAGAAGCATATAAAAGGCTAATTCGATTCAAGAGTTCTCTAGAAGAGAAGAAAAAACTTCCCGGAGCAAGAGTTTATGAGAGACGACTATATGATATTGTTATCGACAGTAAATATCCGACCACCTCACCGAAACGAAAAGTATAATCATACCTGTATTTCAATGATCATTTCTCTGTCCATCCAACTTCATCGCTCGATCACTGATGGTAGTTACAGATGGTAGCATTAGGTCTTCACGAATATGCTGTAGAAACTTGCCATCTCTGAATTCAATTTCAATAAATTAATTTCAATTATGCAAATTTCAACATTTAAGGAGCAGTTCTACTCATAAAATAAAATCTGGTCACCTTTGCTAAAAATTAACTGATGAAAATAAAAATTGCGATTGCGATACAGATAAAGCATCTATGAAATATACTATTATTTTTGAAATTCTCAGCGATCCTATCGAACGCGTATGAATGCAATAGCGATTAATAACCTAGCCCCTCCCCTCTTTCCCACCCCTACTTTGTCGAGCAATTCAGAGTCTTTTATGGATTAATTCAACAATTTTCACCAACATAAATTGATGGAAATTCGGGCAAATTCCAATAGAAAAAAAAAATATGTTGATGTAATTATTAATTATTTATGCACTTAGCAAGCACCATCGCCTTTCGAAGCAAAAAGATTCGTTTTTTTTTTCAGGAACGAATTCCCGACCTACTCGTATCAGCATACAATTTAATCGACTCTCTTGGTGGTAAACATGCGGAAAGAGGAAACATGAATTTCAAATTTTTAAGTCCAAGATTTGCACCAATTATGCCCGATAAATTCGACAGCCAATCACGACATCTCTCACCCTCATTCCTCTCGTTGTATAAGGATGATAGCGTTGATAATATCGCCTCTTTACCAAAGGTAAAATTGCCAAAAAATTCGAAAATTTTTTTAATTTGTCCCGTTGATTTCAGAAATAATCAAATAAACTTACACGAAAAGTATAGTAATATTTCGATTCTGATTGTAGTTTATTTTGAAAAATGGATTGCTTCTTCAATTTCACTCGAATGCATTGTGAACCTGAAATCATAGGAATATCGGAGTACCAACTGAATGCGATATTCTAAATGGGTCTCAGATAAAAAAATAGGTTTTAAGCATTAAGAAAAAAAACTACAGTAGAAGAATTAGCGCGACATACGCGCTGTTATATTTCCTCAACCGACCAACCGGTTTCATAAATTGCAAATAAAAAATGAATATGCAAATGTAATATCGTGACGTTTCAGTTAACCCAAACGCTCACATAAGATTAATTTTTTTCTTGCTGGTGTAAACAAATAGGATCAGTGACAAAATACGTGCTAGCTTTTGACCTTATTATATGCCTATAAATTATTTAATTTGATATTTGATACAAAATTAAGTAATTCTAGGGTACTAGATAAAAGTAAAAAAATCCATAAAGGTGTTTTTAGTGACTTCCGAGTTGAAACTAGTTGCAAGAGGATGAATACCGCTATAGCGTGCTAGACATGGGGGGGGGGAGCATATCGTTCCTAAAATTAAACATCGGAAATTGCGATTTTTGAAAATTTTACTTCAATATTTTATCTCTTTAAAATTTTGCTCTATTTCACTGCAAATAGTCTAATTGTTTAGGTATTGGAGGATGGCGGAATGAACAAAAAAGATCGAGAGGCAATTATCGAAACAGTGATGGATGTTAGTGGTGCAAAAGATGCGCTTAACATGGGACTTGATCTTCTCTCGTCGATTAATTTTACGGGTTTTGAAGGCGAACTGATTGAGGTTGACTTATTTGAGAGAATATTTAAGCATACTAGTGCCATAGTTGATTTGTTTATAGTATTTTAAGTAAGTCAAATATCGGCACATCATTATGCACCTGATCATATCGAAATAAATAATCGTCGAAAAATCTCAATTGGAGCTATCATAATATTCGCAAAAAACCGCGACAATCTCTAGGTGGTTCAAAAAAATTGAAATAAAATAAAACAAAATAAATAAATAAATAAATAAATCAATAAACAAGAAGAAATGAATTGAAATTAGATGTCAATTGATTAAGTGTTATAAATAGTGGATTAGTCAATCTATCAGAAAAAATACTCGCTGAAGATGCCTTATTTAACAATTTCATCAAATAGAATTTTACATTTATATTTATACTGCTCATATTATATTTGTATACACATATATTTATTCGTATTTATATTTATATTCATACATTTATATTTAAATTTAAATTTACAAGCAAATTTCAGGTGACATCCCGATTAGGTAAAGCTTTCAAGGAGTTGGAGGGAAGCTTGAATACCGAGCAGAAACATGAAATTGACAACAATGGTTTCTCATTTCTAGAGGTTCAACAAATGCGGCAATTAATGAAAACTCACGGTTTGCTCAATGCATTTATCCATCTAATTTCTACTCTATAATATAAGATGAAGATATATCATTCAGAGAATTAGAAACAATTTTTAAAAAGCATAAAAATAATTTTTTAAAAGCATAAAAATAATTTTTAAAAAGCATACCTTTTGTTGTCGATTTTTCAATAACCCAAAAATAGCCAATTGTCGAATTTTTCCTTCTCTTTTTTTTGAGTAGAATCAATTCAACGTGCTATTGAAGCGCGTTGAATTTGTACGTCCACCTGAAATTATATACTTTTAATAAATTTACTTCAAAATGAATAAAATTTCAAAATTTCAATTTTCGAAGTATCGTTCTATTTAAATTGATAAATGATTATAAATTAGCATTTTTCAATAAAATAAATATTCTCAAAAAAATTCCATGAAAGTGAATCCTAAAAATGCAAAAAGAAATTTTTTTTCCTTTGCTTTTGCTGTGACGATGAAAAAACTGAAAATAAATTCGCAATTCTTTATTCTTTATTCAGGAGTACAACAAATGGAAGAGGTTGGTTTTGATATGAAAAATTATGAAAATCTAACGAAACAAGAACGATATACTTCTTTATGGCGAACAATTGAACGTATCGCTCAGAACGAAACTTTGGTATACTAATTTTTTATTGAATTCAGAGTAAATTTTAGTCAATAGTAATAGATAAGTTATTAATAAATAAATTTTATAAATTAAAATGAGTAAAACTTGTTAATGCCTGACTGATTATAGACAAAAAATGAATATTTCATATCATCTATTTATTTTCTTCTGAGAGAAAATTATAAACAATTGCTCGAATCTCGTTGCATAAGATATACTTGGATTAAAGCTTTCTTTGAGTCTTAGTTGAGGTTGTTTTTTTTATCTCTTTTATCAGCAGCAACCAATTATGAATGAACTTAGCGAAGGATTTGCTTGAGGGGATGAGAGAGGGAGAAGAGGGGATCTAACAAAAGCCTTTGAAATCCCTAATCATGCCTAAAGCCATGGATTCCTTGATTTTAAACTTATATTAAGAAGCATTTATACATATTCTATATATAAATGTTCCTCATTTCAGACACATAAACGATCGAAACGTCAAGTAATCTCAGTGCTTGCACCAATGGTGCTTGCCCCGTTTGTGTTTTCAACGATTGTTGGTCTCTCAATTTTGGGTCCGGTCGTTCTATCACCAAGTATTTTCAGTGTATTGCTATTGAATCCATCCGTTCTAGGACCATTCGTATTGAGTCCAGCATTCTTTCTACCTTTCATTATATCGCCTTATGTTCTTACTCCATATGTTCTTTCGCCTATCTTTGGGGCACCTTTCATCTTAAATCCATATGTATTATCACCGAATGTTATTAATCCATATTTTCTTAGTCCATTAATATTGAGTCCATATGTGCTCTGTCCTGATGTATACTCACCGCAAGCGTTAGGTGGTCCAATTCTTTCACCAAGTGCATTCTCACCCGCTTTTATGACCGAATCTGTTCTTATGGCTAGTGTTCTATCGCCGACATTTATGTCCTAATCTAATATGAATAAATAAATATAAATCAATAATAAATTTAACCGCAAAAAAGTATTGCTTACCGCAAGAGAACAGCAAATCTTTGGGCAGATTCCGATCTGGCTTTGCATTGTTGCCACTTTTTGCATTCCAACTATTTACCGCCTTGTTTATCGCTTTGTGCCGCCCTATCAATGAAAACCTGCAAATCTCGGTTGCTTTTCTGTGTCGTCTTGTTGCAGAAGGTCTGCGCTGCAGCTATCTTCCATGGAGTTAGTTTAGAAACATGGTGCAATAACGGCTTTCCCACTTCATTTCCAGGTCCATGAATAAATAAATAAATAAATAAATAAATAAATAAATAAATAAATAAATAAATAAATAAATAAATATATATATATATATATATATATATAAATAAATAAATAAATAAATAAATATATAAATAAATAAATAAATAAATAAATAAATAAATAAATAAATATATATATATATATATATATATATATATATATATATATATCCATAGACAGTATTAATCCAGTGATACATCGTATAGCAATTTTAATCAAAGAACAATGTTTATGAATATACTATAGCTAAGAAAGATCGTCATAACAAATGGAAGTTGCAAAAGAAGGAAGTTAGGTAATGTTCGACGACTTTATAGCTTAATGACTATATAAAATCCGTTGAAAAACTAAGGGAAGAAACCAAAAACTTTTCCAAATGATCAAAAAACTTCATCCTCTTCTATAAAACTTAATAAGTTGAGGCAATATTGGAGACTAACCAAATCACTCCACAATTATGGCCCTATTTCCTTCCGCATTCGATCCGGGTCGATCCGGTGCATTCGATCCGGGTCGATCCGGTGCATTCGATCCGGGTCGATTTACCTCAACCATTATGACCTGAAAGTCATTCTTCAACTACCCATCGTCTAATATTTATGTGCTTTCTACAGCGTTACCGAAGAGGCATGGGAAAGATACGCGAATGGTAGGGCAGGATGGGCAGGTATGAGCTCAGTCGAATCGACGCGTGATTGATTCCGAGGGTTGAGCTATTGAGCGATTCCGACCTTGGGATCACTAGAATGATCCCGACCTTAGGAAAAAATCTCTTCTTTGACTTGGACTGGTCTCCAAGAAATAAAGTAATGAGCTCCGTGTGCAATCACTTTTAGAAGTGTCCTTCTTCTAAAATGAACTCAACAATTTCGAAGGTTCAAACCTGAGCCTTCTGAAGGTTTAAACAGCTTTCTGAAGGTTTAAACCTAAGCTTCCTGAAGGTTTAAACCTGAGCCTTCTGAAGGTTCGAACCTGAGCTTTCTAAAGGTTTAAACCTGGGCTTCCTGGAGGCTTGACCTGAGCTTCCTGAAGGTTTAAACCTGAGCTTTCTGAAGTTTAAACCTGAACTTTCTGAAGGTTCAAAGCTGAGCTCTCTGAAGGTTCAAACCTGAGCTTCCTGAAGATTTAAACCTGAGCTTTCGGAAGGTTTAAACCCGAGCTTCCTGAAGATTGAAACCTGGGCTTTCTGAAGATTTAAACCTGAGCTTTCTGAAGGTTTAAACCTGGGCCTTCTGAAGGTTTAAACCTGAGTAAAGATTTTTCAAGAACGCTTTAACGTGTAAAAACCCCAAAGACTCATTGTTGAAATCGATCAACAAAGCTCGATGTCCCAAGCGGTCCAGCATAAACACCTAGATGTTCAGATCACCAAAGAACGGTTAATAACGATTTTTTGGGGTTTGTAAAAAAACTAGAATATTTCTTATAGAACATTCATAGTTGACCATATAATCCCAATGCTCCTTATTTAGTGTTAGAAAAAATCTCCAATTCCTGAAAGAAATTCCCCTTTTGTTGTAACTTCATTTCATATCCAAAACGTCCATTCGGTCATTTAGCCTTTTCCACTTACGGAAATTCGGTTGACATCTAAAGACGATAAACTAAATGCTAACAATATATCATTTCATCAATAAAACACTCATTACGTCTTCATAAATTTTTGATATTCCTAGAATTAATTAATTAATTTTTTTTTTTGCTCATATTTCCCATCACTTATCGATGAGTATTATTTATGTGAAATACGGTAAAAATAATTTATGCAAAATTTATTCACAATAACTGAATTTATAAAAGTTATTTTCTTTTTATTACAGAAAAAACAAACAAACAAACAAATAAACAAATAAGTACATTGTGAAAAACGAATTCGTTGTTGTTGTTGTTATTTTGAAATACAACGATGAATATCGTTCAATAAACAAATAAATAGTAGAGATCAAAGTTACATCGGATTCATCATGGCAAGTATAAGATAGTTCTTATGATTATCTATTAGAAATTCTATAATAAAATGACCTAATTGCTGAATATATATATATATATATATATATATATATATATATATATATATATATATATATATATATATTTAATTTCCCAGAGCAGCGAAGTGATTTCGTAGCTCTATGGATACGTATTGTTCCAGGATGCAATCCACAAACCAGTGACTAGGAAAGTCCTATGTCGGAAAGTTGGGCAATAAAACATTTGGAGACTCAATTTTATGTCTTATACAATGAAAAAAAACATACGAAGATTAGAAGTGATAACATAGAGAGAAGCAATAGGCGTGAAATATCGTGTTAATGCTATTAATGCTATTAAGGTTAATGCTATTATTAATCCAGATTAATTCTATAAAGCTTAAATTATGCGCTTTAATAATTTTCTCAAAAAAAAAGTATGAACCGCTATACTATCTAAGTCATCTTTTTTTCAACAATCTAATTTTATAACGTCAGAGGTTTCACAGCAACAAAGATTCTCTCCGCTATTTTGAAACCTACAGGATTCTAAATGGGATTTCCATCGGGTTTTCTTTTTCAAGAAAAAAACGAGGTATGTAATATGCTGATTCAACAGCAATTGAAATAATAAATGCGCTAGCGGTGCAATTCAAGAATATCTTCTAAAGATTTATTTCCTGCCACAAACGAAAATTTACTATTCTTTAAAATTTCAGATATAAAATAAAAATAAAAATTTTCGAAGTACAGAAATTGAAAATTTTTAAAATATAATGCGCTGACAGCTCGATCGAATTTGCAGTTTGAAGAAAGCTAATTTTCGCTTTAAGTTCCATTTTTTAGTTTTACAGCGTTTTTTTTTCATTGCTCATTCCTACGGGGTCCGATCCCAATATCACATTTGCAGTATTTTTTTTTGACCACATGAAAAGGCGTATTTTGGATTTTGGAATAACCAGCATGCATGCCTGTATTCATCGATTTATTCGATTTGAAACTAATTCTTCATTTTTTTTAGATTCAAACCTGATAAAATTTAATTCAATAATGAAAAATTTTTGATAAAAGATTTGAAGGAACGATTGATTCAAGAGGAAATTTGATTGTTGTCATTATGAGGCATTTTATGATCTACTCCTTATCGTCGAATGATAACGGATGATTTAGCGAGCTTCAAAAAAATAAAAATAAAAATAAATAAATAAAAATTCATCAGTGCCTTCTGTGTGCCAAGTGGTCAAAAAATTAGTCGATTACATCAAAAAGTGTTACTAATAAAACAAGCGAAAAAACTTGCCAAGTCGGCTGTCACGTACGATAAGCATTTTCGCGACTATCCTTTATACGAATGAACTAGTTCTTTAAACTGTAAAAAAAAAAATAAATCATATGCGATAATAAATTCAATATTTCATGCTTACATAGTTTATGATAGGTGTTACATAATTCATTCAACAATCTTTTGCAAAAATTTTGCCCTTTATGATTGATAGGCGTTAAAGATAAACCTAAATGGTACAAGTTCGATTCGATTGATCATTGAATGTATGCTAATCATTCAACACATTTAAATATCTTTAACTCCCCTAGACGGAAAGAGATTCAACTAAACGGTGGTGTAGAGAATACGTTAGTGTAGATCAAAGCAGAGAATACGTTAGTGTAGATCAAATCAGAGAATACGTTAGTGTAGATCAAATCAATGAAATTTCGTTGCTTAATTTCAAAAATTTTTGAATTTTGATTAGTGGCCAGGGCAAAACCGATAAATGTAAGCATAGAAATATGACTTTCCAATATGCTCAACAAAAAAGGAAGTAAATTTACATAAGCGCAAAAAAAAGAAAATTTAAAATACAAGTTTTAATTTCATAATTGAATTCAAAACACGACTATTATTTTTAGCACGATGTGACATCGCAATACGTATAGCTGTATCGAACACATTTCTGACGCCCTAAAATTAACATAAAATATTATTAGAGTATCAATATAATAAATAATAAATAGATAGATGGTAAGAGGATGTGTACACATATTATCGCAATAATCAAATCATCGACTTGAAGTGTTTGCTTGAGAAAAAAAAAATTCATAAAAAGTGAAAGAATACAAATTTAGTAATTCATTATATTCTGTTATTTATTTTCCATATATATCCAGTAATACTTGAGCTCTATAATACTTCATTTTTGAAAAAAGAAAATATTCGATCCGTTAGGCTTATTGTATTTCAAATTTTTTTCCACTTCTTAAAATTTTAATAATAGGATAGTTATCAATGAAATTATAAAATATTAAAAGAATGCTATAGTATGTAGGAATAGAAATTTGGAGGAAAAATTACTTGTACCCGGAAGACTAACTAGTATTGCTCTATTTAATTGCAGTCATGATGCAATTAGAAAAATTAAATTATACAATTACAGAAATTTTCCATTGAAAAAAAAAAAGTTAAAATTAGTATAAATAAAGACACTAGCAACTTACCTCTTTTGTTTTTGCTGAGCATTCGAGTAACTTATAGGAACTATACTCTTTAGCACATGCGGATGCTTCTTCAATATCGACTAATGTATCGCTGTGATTATGCGGACTACTTCCTTCACTAACGATATTCGGTGATGACAGCTTTTGATTCGCTCGTTCGTTACGAATATCTTTCTTATTGCCGACTATCATAATAGGCACTTCCGGGCAAAATCGACGAATCTAAATTTTCAAAAATTTCAGCACAAATTGATCTCAAAAATAGAGAACAGATCGCTTCTAAATTAAAAAAAAAAAATCCTCTTCCTACTTTTATTATTATAAATATGCCCCAAAATTCTCTTCGTTAAAATTACGGATATGTAGATGTCATAAAACAGAAAATTTGCATACATCTTGAACTATTCGATTATTCTAAAAAAAAATTATAAAACATTGTTTTGTCTACTTTTCGCACAGAGAAACAAGAAAAACAATCAAATAGAATCATCAATACGTTATAAGGAAACAAACAGTGATGATTCGATTCGTTTAATGCTTATCGTTTCAATAATCGCCCAAAGTTTTTTTTCATTCATTAAATACTGATCCTTTAAAAAAATTTTTTTTGGAATCACTACAACATGCTTCAACATAATTCTTGATGAATTAAATGAAATATTCATTAGTTATCACGTGAGAATCACGAGAAATTCTTATTTCACTACACATTATGAATTGGAAATGTGAATGCATTGCGATGGAAAGATGAAAATTGAAAGCGACTAGTTTACAAAATGAAGCATTCATCGACGTTCTATTTATGCTTCCCTGCATCAGAAACGCCTCAACTCTAATCGTACGTTGAGAAGAATTAAAGAAGCCTAACTTCCCAGAATTTAGCCATTATAAACTCAATCCGAAAGCCAATATAAAAACTTCTCTTTCATTCAAGAGCTTCTAGTAGAGGGTAAATGAACTAAACTGCTCTCAAATTCATGCCTAATTTGTTGCTTGCTAACCCTCTTTTTGACCACTTCTCGCATTCGCCTCCACAGTCGTAGCTACAAGTCCAACTTGATATCTAAAGACCTGTAGGTCACGACTTACCTCAGGAATCCATTTCTCTCGAATATTCTTTATCGATTCGGGTCTTTCGACCGAATAGCAAACAAGGAAGACATCAGCATCTGGATAGCTCAATGGTCGCAATGTATTGTAGTCATCCTCACCAGCAGTATCACAAACCGTTAACACTTTCTGCAAAACAAAAAACGGAAGTATATCGTAGCTAATCGAGATGGATTTTACATCAATTTATTCATAAAAATTAAACCTTTTGTAGGAAGGTTTAATTTTTTTCTCTACTGCTAATAATTTATGATATAGGTTACCTTTAATGAATGAAACTACAAGAGCATATATTATATTAGCACTCATCTAACATTTCCTAAGTATTTAAAGACAAACTGCTAATTAAATTATCAGCAGTTATAATAACGGAACGAATTTTCTCGAATTTCGGCAAATTTACGCAAATGATCAAAAATTTGTGCAAAAATGACAATTACCTCAGGTTGAGCGAAATGATTAACAAAGGATATTGAGAGTGTGAGCTCATTTTACTTTACAGTCAATGAATTTTTGATGACAATGCATTTGGTTCAGCCATTATTCATTTTTATAAAAACAGTATTTCGATGCTACCTCCAAAAATATTATTAAAATAAAACGATCCATTTTATCGATTTTCGAGAAGGTAATCTAGATAGAAACGATTCATTTCAGTTTGAAGCATGCATGATTTTTATTCAAGCATGAAGAAAACGTTTCATTGTGGAGCAAGGAATTCAAACAAATCACGGATTCATAGTTTTCTCCCTAATTTATGAAATGTCTTCCTCATCCTTTCTCTTCAGGATGGACGATCCCATCGATGAGGATAGGCTTAAATTTATTTTCCAATGGCGTCATCGAAAATATTCCCACTTGCTAGTTTTCAGCTGTGTTCACTTATCAAGAATCATCAATCAAGATCACTTTAAATTGCTAGAAGAGTTCTTTTATCAGTACCGTTTTTCCGTTGATGAACGCTTCGATTGCATAATCATCAAAAGCTGTCGGTGTATAGTGTTCATTGAATTCACCTCCAGCTTGTGCGATAATAAGACTCGTCTTACCGCACGCACCATCACCAACAACCACAAATTTAAATTGCTTCTTTGTCATGCGATAGAAAAGTTCGAATTTATCTCGAGATCTTTTAGTAGCTTTTTTGCGTTTAGAAGTCTTCTTTTTACGCTAATCCACAACAAGTGTAGAAGAGATGAACAGATGAGAGTATCGAATAAATCGATTCCAGTAGTCACAGTCTCTATTTTTGAATATAAAGAATACAGGATGAATAGCAGATGTTCACAGATAACTTAGATCGTAGACTTTAATAATCGTCGATGATCAGACGGACGGTGATAATATCATAAATAATAATAATATCACCGATGATCTATGTGCCAAGAGTAGAACAATTGTGCGTCGACTAAACGTTCGTAAACAATGTTTACCTTCAGAAATCTTTGATCGTCCTGAAAGGGAACATTTAATTTTAAAAGAATGATGACGAACGTATTTCAACGAGCTTAGTCATTGAGAAGGGTAAACGACACTACAATTAACAATTAATTACTGCATAAATGTACTTCAATTTAAATTGATTACCTAGTAGTTCGTCAACTCACAACTCAATCATGTGGCCAGCTTATTAGGGCATAGAAATGATGGAAAATTTAGAGTTTTTGTGATGATATTGATGAATAAGCAGCTATTATCAATTACGACCTCAAACTATTTATATTCAGAAATAAATTGTCTGATTTTTATCGCACATGAAGGTGGCAGATCTATTGCCTAAGTTTATCTCTACCAAACCGCCTTTCTTCCTTTGCTGACCTCATAAACAAACTAGTGCGCGCTCATAAGGGATAGTTGATTAGCAAATACCGCTCGTTGTTTTAAATATACTGCATATAACGTCTACAATTATGATACATACTAATTAAGCTTATATGAACGTCAATTCATAAATGCTATCAACACCCTTATTTGTTCAACAAATACAGATATCAAACAAGAAATCAGAGGATTGAATTATCCACTCTTCTGCCTAATATCTTCAGATATTCACCTTTGAAAAAAAATTGACTAATTAAGTACTCTCGAAAACTTCTCTAATACTCATGCTTTTGAAATTGTATATATTTTAGCTTGAATTGTCTGTCATTAAAACTAAAAAAAAAAAAAGATGAAATTAATGCTGATATAATTATTGCCTTATCAAACAGCAATATTAACATACAAATGATTCTTTCCGAGGTTTCTAATAATCGCAGTAACACTTTAAATCGCATAAATAATGAGTTCCTCAGTGCAAGTGATATCCCATAAAGCGATTGTAATGATAGAATACAAATAGACAATAGAAAATTAGTAGAGAATATACAACGCTTTTTTTACATATCTTTAGGTTTTTCTTTACAACGAATTACCAATATGGGCAGTTTTAAGGGGAATTTTTAGACCAATATGAGAAATTTTGAGGGAAATTTTTAGCTTTTTTTTTACGATTTGCAACACAAAAGAAAATTATCAATACTGCAATACATAATACTCGTATTATTTAGAAATCTAACACAAGGAACGAATCATGAAGATTCAATAAAATGACAGGAAAGCATTTGGCACATAGAAAGAAAATCGAGTCGGATTCTTAACCACACAAATTAGAGTTCAGATTCATAGCATAAATGCCGAAATCATTGCCACTGATAATGAACGAGTTCAATTTCTATTATATTGATCCGTCAAATACATCAATAAATTCTCTAGGAAAATTGCTAATCGCTGATAAGCTGATAACTGATAAGTGCTAAATATAGTGATGAAGACAGTTTAAGTCGAAAAAATGCAAAAGAAAACTTTGTAGTTAAACACTGTCGATGTGTTTTATCAAAAATGAAGGCAACTTTTTAAACGTAATAAGACTAAACTGTATCCATCTATTTATATTTGTGTTTTTTTCAATATTTATATGAGTAAAATTCTATTACAGATTTGCAACAATTAAAAAAAATATTTATAAACGACCGCCTAGTTTGACGATAACAAAAAAAATCTGAGAATATATATTCTGATGCATTTATTTTATGCTGATCGTTCTATCACAGTCATCCATTTTCTCTTTCTAACACTCATAAATTTTATCATTCACTATCATTAAAAAAAAAATGTAAATCTATCATAAAGATTAAAATCTGTAAAAAATTGACGCATTAAAACGTTTATAGACCATAGGTAAATACCATTTGCAATGAACGGAAATGCGAAGTAAGCCGAAAGATATAACATATAAAACAACAGCTGCTTTAAACTAACCGTATTACATAATATTAAAGACAAGCAGCTAAACACTGATAAGCTGATAACTGATAAGTGTTAGAAACAGTGATAAATATAAATCAAATTCAAAAGACAAAACTTTCCAGGTGTTTAATTGATGCGAGTACCCATTAAAACGCTATGCGATCCCCCTTAAATTTTTAAATTTTCAAATCGTATTTAGAGCAATATCGTCGATCTTTAACAATATTATAGAATCCATACAAACTACTAGTAATTCTAACGTTAAAAGTGTTTCCAAGAAGTAAAGGAAATCATGGTGTTACAAGAAAATAGTTGAATCGCCTGATATGAATTGTTGTAGATTGGCACCTGCAGCTGCGCCATACCATTCTATGATAATTGAATTTAATGGAAATGTCACTTAAAAAAAAAAGAAATTCACGAAACATCCGTTGAAGTATTGTAAATTTCTTTTCTCTTCCTTATGATTTTTATTGATAAAATTTGCTTCTCTTTACTTTATTTCAATATTTTATGCAGTATATAATAAATATAAAATGGAAAATATATATTAATCAAAGGTGTCAATAGATAAACATTTTTTCGATTGTTCAAGAACAGGTGATTATTCAACGAGGTAAAACAGGTATTTTTCCTTGTAGATATGTTTGCATAGGAAAAACGCTTAGACTTCACTCAAGATTTCATCTGTCATCAATAGGAAAAACACCTCTATTCAAGTGATTTCAGCAATCATGAAAAAAAAATTCTTCGGTATCAAACCAATCAAATTTTTTTTGTTACATATAGATATAACGTTATGCATACGTCGCAATTTTACAGCGATGCAGGATTATTTACAATAGATTTAATTATTTTTTAATCATATAATTATTTAACAAAAATATTGGAAAGAAAGTTTATTTATTTATTTAATAGCTAAGTAAAACGAAAATTCAATCAATTATCATAACTCTTCATTTATAACATTTTAATAGAGAAAAAGTTTTTTTTTAAAAAAAGTTTTAGCGATTATCTTAGATAGTAGTAGATAGTTTTTAAATGGAAAAAGAAGAAGGATATATTTCAATTTCATCTTTGACCTTAACTTTTTTTTGGTTAATACCCTCTAAGATAATTTTCTAGGCGATTAACGATCTACTTGACCAATATCCTCAAGGCCAATAGATAAACAAGTAAGAAATTGAGAAAAGCAAAAAAGGGAATAATACATAGATGATTGGCATCTTTGGCTCAATAGTTTTGCCATTTTTAGTAACATTCTTCGTATTGACAATCAAAAAAAATTGACATATGACAGAACATCGGAAACACTTTAGAGATCGAAAAAGAAAAATAGGAAAAAGAGTTCTTAATCCCTAAGGAATTAAGCATATTTTTTCGAGCAAAAAAAAAGTTTTCTTCCGGCAAAAAAATTTATCATGAGATGATATAAGAATGACCAATATAATCGAGAAAAACTTCACTACGAATACCGTATCACCTACATAAATACCGTATAACTAAATATTAAAATCCTTCCTAGTGAGGGTACAGTCGTTTCAATCATCCTAAAGAATTTGTTATACAATCAGTATATATCTTATAGTAATATTGAAAAAAATAATAATGCTATACTATCTCAAAAAAAAAAAAAATTATAGTCATACTATCACCTATTCGAACTATAGATCACGGTCAACAAGGCCGTGATTACGATTTCTCTCAGAATTCAAAATTATCTATTTCTGCATGCTATAGTCCAGAAAGTAAGTAAGCGTAATATTTCGTCGATCCATCTACGTTGAATATATCGCAATTTAATTACAGATTACCTGTAAGTTTCGCTAATGATGCACCTTAAAAATTAATAGATATGATAGCTTAACTGACCACGAAAATGCTCTCATTCACAATAGCACTATGAAACTTCAAGCAATGATTAAATAGTGCGTTTTCATTTTTTTTTTTTTTTTTTGCGCTCATTAATGCAGATATTCCACAGAAAGAAGCTTTTTCAACAAATATTAGAGAAGTGCTTTGTCAATATTACACATGATGAACGTTAAGAACCTCATAAAGTCATATATCATTTGCTAAGCGATACGGATATAAAATTGAAAAATGGAAAATTTTAATGGAAAATTGGAAAATTTCAACTGTACATATTCCCTCCTAAACAATAAACCTAAAAATAGAGTAATATTATGTAATTTCTATAATTAAAAGAGAAAACCTTCTTGGATTTTGCAAATCCTAAATTTAAGGATCAAGATAAAGGATAAAGAGGCAATATGAGATGAAATAATACTTAGAAATTATCTATAAGAATTGCATCAATCGTCTTCAAAAAAAAAAAAAAAAAAACGACGGTACAATTTGCGGTTCCAAGAAAAGCGTTACATTTAGTTAAACTAGAGGAATCGCTTTTCGTAGAATATTTCAAGGAAAATTCACTAAAAAAAAATACCTTCTCTATGTTATTTCAAAGAAAACGGCTTTTAAAGGTAGCATTTAAATGTAGCAATGCAATATTTTGACATTTACAGTCAATTCACTAGATTATGATGTTTGAGGTGGGAAAAAAAGAATACCATTGAAATTAGCTAGTGCCGCTGAAGATGATTGCTAACAAAGGTGTGCTGAAAATGAAGATGCTTAAAAATTTAAGAAGCACTCAAATGAACATAGATATTGGCATGTTAGAGAAAAAAAAAAAAGCGGAACTAAAGTCTCTCTATTTAAATTATTTAACTCCAATGCATATATCCTTTTGATTGTGAACGTTTAACTATAGAAAAATAAAAATAAATAAATAAAATTAGTGATAGCCGAAAAATAAAAAAAAAATAAGACTAAAATGATAAAAAATAGTGATAAGTTAATAGCAGAAAAAATACGAATAAAAAAAAATAACAATATTGATATATTTAAAAATAATAGTGATATATTTAAAAGATAATAGTAACCAATCATTATAAAAGCATAAAACTGAACGCTCTCTATACGTTCATATGACGTTTTATGCTTGCTTTTTAATCTTCGGCAATTTTCATCAATGGTTTAAACAAACGTTTCACATCAATGACAAGTTTTGCTTTTTGATCTCTTTCCACGTCAAATTGCTGTCGATCATTTTTCTATGACATCATAAGCTCCCAAATATATTTTACAAGGTTTTTTTTCATTATATCTTCAATATGTTTAAATAATAATCGATTGAATGAAAATATTTGAAAAGAAATTTAATAAGCGATTTAAAAAAAATGCGATATGCGCTTTTTTGTAAATTTGATAATGAAAAATTTTTTTGCAGCGAACGATTGCAAAAACGATGCAAAATAATATGAAAGTGCAATAGTGAAAAAAAAAAAAACAACTATACTTGTAAACGATGAACGCTCTATGAGTGAGGTAAAAATCAACGCCTGACTACATTCCAATCCTTAACAAATCAATCAAGTTTGAATTTTTGAATCACAAATATTCAAAATCTCATTTCAAAGTTAATGAGTGCAAAAGATATCACGTTTTGAGGTGATCGTTGACCAAAGACCATCGCTATCCTATATCGCTAATGAAAGCAATTGTTTTATTTGAGAGCTATAGTTTTTGTTACAGCCGGCTGGTAGTTTTGTTTCATTAAGATAAAGGCATGAATCGGATATACTCATAAAGATAACATGAAATATTGCAACAGATTAGGCATTAGTAAATAAGAAACGCAACTTAGATGCGATACTCGGAGATTTCCTTCATAACAATAAATTCCTCGAAGATGCGACTCATTTCGTTCTATGAAGGTGATAATTATGTATAGTGCCTTTACTAATGCCATTCATGTAAAGCATAACGGGTGTTGCTTCTTGAATAAAGAGACGGATCATTTAGTGCTGAATTCGTTGATACGATAAATTAAATATAGTAATAGGGATAGTTTCAATAACGAGTTGTGTTTCAAAAATCATCAAAAAACACCTATTGCAATTCCATCTGATAGAATTCATCGCAATTTAATTTCAATTCCATTAAATACATCCGCTTAAACATTAAGGGGATTTAATAACTCGTATATATTAAATTAAAAGTATATTGCATAATAAGGGAATTAAAAAATGTTGAAAATATAAAACTATACTAACGCCGATTATTCGATTCTTTTGAGCAAATTATTTTTTTGCGCTTTCTTCTCTATGAATTGTTCGATTTTTAGACGATTTGAGAAATTGAAGTGATAATTTTTGGGGATTCGTCAATATATCAGTTTAAAAATAAAATACGAGAAATAGATGCATGCGTAAATGGTATTAGAGTCGATTAAAGATCAATCATATCTTTTCACTTATCAGTGCTATAAGGCCTATAGGCATAGATTATATCTTAAAAAGCGCATGAGAGAAAAGCGACATTTTTTTTGTTCATGTCAGGTGGATGGCGCATTTTACAGTGAAAAAATACCCATTTTTAAGTTATTTGGCTCAAATGTGAGTGTATAGGCTTACGCAGGTGCAAAAATTTCTGCAAAAATCGTAAATATGAGAACGCGATGAAATTTAGAGTCGCCGAAACTTTTTTTTTTCAAACGATAGCAGTATTCGAGAAAGAAGTTAGCGATTTCTCTGAATCCCTTTCAGCACTCTTAAATTCTCAAATATGATTTTATGGTCCCTTAGGGTTTATAGGCGAGCAAAAAATACCTATGAGATTAACACCTGGAAACCTTTCAACGCTTTGAAATATTCGCCAAACCTAGAAATTACTCTTTTTCCAACCGGAAGAGAAAAAAAAACGAGAAAGGATTGCGAAAAGTCAAAAATTACAAAAGTAGGCTGATACAAAGGTGTCAGTTGTACAGAAATTTTAGTAAAGATAAGATGACGTCATTATCAGGAGCTGGAAACTATCCTAAGAAAAAAAAAATAACAGAAGCACGAAGAGAATTGCTCTTAGCCAAAATTTGGGGGAACGGTAGACAGAGGATTTCGCATTTCACAAGAATCTTAGGCTTTGATGAGGACAAGAGGAGTTCTCGCTCTTTCTGCCCTCTTTTGTTCCAAGCTTATGTACCTCACAACAAGCAGATATCATGTATTAAGGATATAAGATAAAAGATATGAATCGGCTAGAATTGTGAAAAATGAATTATGCAAAAATGACCATACAAAAATTTCGGTTGTATAATTAAGCATTATATTTTTAAATAAAAACTTATTCAAAGGTAAAATCCCTCTTCACCTCTTTATTCCTCGAAAATCACCTTAAATATTATAACAGTTGTTTATGAGAGAAAAGAACGATGATAATTTATGTCAAATGAAAAAAAAAAAGCTAGAAAATTCAGCTACAACCAGGAACAATTTATACGCCAAACAATGTCCTTACGATAGAGATTTTAGAGAATAATAGCCGCAAGCAACTGCTGTCTACTAACAGCTGAAGCTGATAGATTTAAGTGTAACATGGCGTAAAGTTGAATGTTTGATTAGAAATAGTCGAAAAAGCCAGCTGGTTGATAAGACACCCTGCCTTCTCTCTTTCTCTCCCTCTCCCTCTTTCCCTTTCTCTCTCTCCCTATCTCTCTCCCTCTCTCTCTCTCTTTCTATGATGATGAACCATCACCTGACAGTTAGCAGTAATGACAGATGAAGAAATGAGGAATGAATTATTGCGTAATCGTAAGTTCAATAATTTTTTTTCGAAATTCTCATGATCTATATGCAAAATGAACAACAAAGGTCTTCACTTATGATTCTAGCTTAGAGGTGAACTATGGTAGCCTAACTACGGTAGAGGTGAATTAGTGACTACGGTAGCTTCAGAGGCAATATACTTTATGCATTTCATTAAACATTTGTTTAATAAAAAATTAATATATAAACGATTAATGAAATATCAACGTTATTTATTCATTTTATATATTTAAAAAAAAAAAAAAAACGTAAGACATTTATTGCGATATTATCGTAATCATTTAGCGCAATTACTGCAATTAATTGATGCATTTATTGCAATTATTTTACGCATTTTTTTTTTTAGAATTTATCGGCGTATTTGCTGCAATTTTTGTATTTTTTGCAATCGACATTAAAGAATTTATATTCATTTTCATACGATTACTATTGTTTTGAAGAATGCTAGTGCTAGTTTAATGAGTCATACTAACAACTATACCGGAAATATTTTCATCTATAAAGAAATCAAAGATTACTTCCAGTGATTTATCCTCTTGCCCAACATTTTTTTTTTTTTGCAATCACACTCTCAATGGTTTATCTTAAAACAATTCGTTTTTTTGCATCGTTGAATTGTGCTTCGTTAGAGTAGATAATAATTGATTAACAAAAATTAGTCAACGAGGATTTAAAAGACGTAGGTAGAAGAATAATTCCTATTCAGTTGAAATGAGGTTTGAATAAGCAGATAGGACAATAACACCTAAGTAGGTAGGAAAATAACCGCTAAGATATTCGTTTTTGGAGATAGTATGAGGCAATGGGAAATGAACTTTGAAATAACAACAAAATATTGGCTACAGAAGTTTGCTGGCAATCCATAAGCTAACAGCTGATCGATTTTTATGCATTGAATGAGTAAAGAAAGTAGCTATGAAATATGCTCATAAAACATCTAACGATTCAATTCGCTGTTGTGAATGTTCTTACATCTATTTTTTTTACACCTTTCTACTATTCACATGCTTACAATTTTATAAAAGGTTACATTTCCGGTATCGTTACCTTCTGAAATCTTAATTTCATTAACTAAACGATTGATTACAACTAGCTGATCCTCATTTTACAAAGTCAAATTCTCCTCACTTATTAAAACATATAAATTCAAATTAAAATTCCAGTGCTTTCAATATAATAGAAACGATTTGTGGAATTTGCAAAATCATCACTCATTTATATATAATGCATTCGAACATATGTTATTATTGCTAATAGTGCACAAAAAAAAAATGATTAGATGCCGACTGCAATATTTTGGTTGCAATTTCGTCATTGGTGCACTTCCGCTTATATAATATCAAGCATTTAGATTACACTCTGCATCTCGATCTTTGCATAGACACATTTATTTTTCACTGCAATTGCTAGTATATATATATATATATATATATATATATATTTATATTTATTTATTTATATATATTTATATATTTATATATAAAACTCCTTTAATTTATTTAAAAATAGCGAACTTAATCTGCATACTCACTATGGCTGATATCAACATCACCTCAAACATACTAATATTTATCTTGCTAATCAAAACAAATCAGACTTGACCACAAATTACATCTAAACGATTTTGCCACCTAATAGCCCCATAAGTAAAACCAATTATTTCAAAGATACCCTACTATAGCGATTATAATTAAAGATTTAGATTCATGAAAATGGCTATAGTGCAATGATTTCAATAAAACTGAACATTTACGTCAATGAATACTACAGATGTTTCATAGTATTCTAAAGTGAATAAAGCGAGTTATAACCATAAATGGCCACATCAAATGCATATCGTCGTACATTCTGAATGCTTTATTCAAGCACAACGCATTGAAATTTGATGAAAGAATTTGTGTAGAAGAACGCAAAAATTATTCCCACGAAACGATATGAATAAACAAACGTTCCCTATGAAATTACTGCGAAAAATGCTTTCAAGAAATTCCCATTGAGCATTAAATATTTAGAATTCCATTTGAATGATCAAAATAAAGCAATTATAAATAGAATTTCGGTTAAAATTTTTTAATTAAATTTTTTAATGCTTTAAAGGGATGAAGTATTCGAGATGAACTCTCCCGATATTTTTATTATTTAAATAATTAAAAAAAATTGAATGAATAAAAATTATTCCAAAAAAATAATGAAGATAAAACAATCTTTGCAAAGATATAAAATAGAAAAAAAAATTGAGAAGAGGATAATATAAATAGCACAAAAATATCGCGTCAACGGAACAAAAAGAAAATAAAAAAGAGCAGGCTGGAATAGAGAGCCTATAAAGCTTTACCAAGTTGGACTACTTCTTCAAATAGTAGAATAAACTTGAGTAAATATTTATGTAAAGCAGAAATTCATTAATATAGAATATTCATAGACAGAATAATATAGTACAAAGCAATTTCTTAGCATACAATAGAGAAATATTTCAATTTTTTTTCGACTCTCTTTTAGTCGCAATTGCAAAAAATATTCGACATAGAGGCTTTATAAATTATTTAAATTCTATCAGTTAGTCCCTCTCGTATTGTGGAAACAAAAGGCTTCGCTTTGCTCATCAATTGTATGGCTTCATGAATTACAAAATACAAATATTTAATTCTTTTCACATATGGCTTACAAAGTTTTTATGCTGCAATAGCACAATATCAACCGCGAGTGTCTTGACGTGAGAATAAGCTAGAAATAGGCAACCTTAAAGCTCGAAAATAGGCGAGAGCAAAATATAAGGAAAGCTGATAATGACGCCTCGGAACGGGGGGGGGGGGAAAGGAAGAATATGTGCCTAACGCCTTTTAAACGTATAAAACTGTCGAATTAAATAAAGAAAAATAAGGTTAAATTCTCTCAAAAATAGCATTCTAAAAACGAAGTACCTCGGTGATGAACGGGGTTCACAAAAAAAAAAACATTTCAATGCTGACACCATTCTGAAAAAAAATGTAATTAAAGTTTTGTGCTGCGGAAAAAGATTTACGGCTCATTAGCATATAGCAGGACTGCTGATTGTTGATTGAAAAAAAAAAAAAAGGCAATGTGATGATTTTTGAAAGGTTTCCTCTCGAATTGCATTCTTATTAAGCGTTTTCACATCGCTAAATATCGCAATAATTTGACGGCGAAAAGACTAGGAAGAAATAGTGCGATGATATGAACGAATGGAAATCACATAATTCCAGAGGGAAATATTAAAATTACAGAGCGATATGATATCAATAACTATCAATATAGCTGCCAATATAGCTGTCAATAAAGCTAAGTTATAATTGTAGAAAAGTTAGCCATATGAATACTAAAAAAGAATGGAAGATAAATATTTAATATTTGATGCGAGAAATTTCGATGAGAAAAGAATTGCTATTGTTGAGTAGGCGAAAAAATCCACGATAATTGAATTACATTCGCATCTTTTCATGACTCAATAATGAGCCTATCAAATTATAGTTTTACCTCTTTCATGCAATGAAACGCTATAAAATTTTTATGAAGTTTTTATTTTCATTTCATTTCTTTTTCTTTCGAATATTTTCATTAATTTCTGAGAGAAATTTTTCAAAAAGTTTTCATCAATAATAATGTCGTTTCTATCTTTCTCTAGGATAGTTTAATAATTCTTTTTTTATTATCTATGATAAATTTCTTCTCGAAATCGGCTATATTTTTATACTATAGAAATTTTTGTGCTACTCAACTTGTCTTGAATTGTTTATATCGAGACAAGCCATTGTGGTGATCAGAAAAAAAGACTACTGATTTAAAGATCCCTAGAAGGCATACCGTAAATACAACAAGAAATGAATCTGCTTCCTAGAAGGCATACTGTAAATACATCTAGAAATAAATCTGCTCCCTAGAAGGCATATCGTAAATACATCAAGAAATGAATCTGATTCCTAGAAGGCATATCGTAAATACGCCAAGAAATGAATCAATCTTTTTTACGTATATAGAACGTTTGGAAGAGATGCATATGCGAAATAAAAAAAAAAAAAAAAAAAAACAACGACAATTTTATTCACTTATCGCTTATCGCTCTAAAAAAAAAAATTTTTTTTTTTTGCATCCAAAATTTATCTATTATATTTTTATTACTTCAAAAATGAGAACATCATCTAAATATTTTATCGATATTTTTGTTATTTCAGAAAGGAAATGGCATAGATGAATGACTTTACAATCGGAAATTTGATTTTGGCTTCTAGTAAAAATGACTGATATATGAAGGATATTTCTATTTGCGTTTATTAAAATACGCTATGAGAACAACTTAAAAATAATACTAGCTAATGAAAACTTCAACAAACATTGCATAAATATTCGCATATATGAGTATATGAACGTAGGCAGTTATATTATTCACCTATACATAGTCATTTAAATAAAATTTTATATAAAGTTAGAAAAAAAAATCACTTTCGCTGATTAAATAAATAATCCAGGTGAACACTAATTAAGTATGCAATTTTAGTTCGTTGATGTATGAGTATCCCATTGAACATTTGAACGCTAATTAAATATGCAAATAAATAGAAATATGAGTAAATAATAGCACAAATGGACAAAAAAATTAGTCACAAAAATCACAAGGTGAAAATTTTAGGCGACTACAAAACCATACGATTAGAAGCTATGGGGAAGGTTAAATAATGCTAAGGGTATGCGCTAAATTAAGCGAAAGTTAAGAAATTGAGCTAAGCTAAATTAAATTCAAAAAACTAGGGATTGAAAAATAATAACTCCATCCACTTCTCGAGTAGAAGCTATCTCATAAATATAAACCAAAAATTAAGGCTTCTACGTAAGCGAATATTGAAAAAAATTTTTTTCAGCTTACACTGAACGATTTGAATATTAGCCAATCAAAGATTATTACGATAAAAGTGTTTCATCATCGTTTGATATTTGATTGAACGTTTGATTATCGAAGAACTTTTGACCTTTGACCTTTGACCTTTTGATCATTTGAACTTTTAATCGCGATTCTAACATAATCCTTATAACATAATATCAACTGGATAGAACCGATACATTCAAAAAGAATGTTAATATTAATATAAAAAATGCGCACAACAGAAAATAACTAAGCTTATAATATTTCATCCCGAAGGATTTTTTAAATTATTTTTTTTTCATAATTTCTGTGGAAATTTGCATAGGGATTAGCTAATTTACATAAAGCTAATTATCATACATAACGATGATATTCAAGAATTATTCTTAAAACTATACACCACAAAAAAAGATATTGAATTGCCAAATTAGTCTAAAAATTAAAAATAAAATCAAAATATAGCTAATAAGGTATAATATTTAGCCGAAAATGATAAGTGAGATTTCATGATTATCAAAAAATGTTCAGTTTATCAGCACTATGTAGATATATATTTTATTCAAAATATTTCAATCCGCGCGATAAAATTTTGAATGAGAAAATAACAAGAAACGGATTGTGGAATAAGATCGCTTGATTAACGAGAATATTGAGTCGTTATTGAGAAAATAAATTATCAGGAAACCCATGGAATAGTTTTTAAAATTTTAGCTGATATAATAAACGATCAATTCAACAGCCCATTTTTTTTCTTTAAATCCAAGAAAGATGAGCTATTATACATCGAAAACTTCGTTTTTTTCTGGAACAACTATTTTTATAGTTGAAAAAAATTCACTTTTTTAATGGAAAAGTTGGAAAAATTGGGAAACATTTATGAAAAAGTTGATCACTAACTAAGAACTCTTGCTGTTTTCGTTTTTGAAAAGAGAATTAACTTATGAAAGGATTTTTTTTTCGTTGTCGATAAAATTGGTCTGTTGACAGAATTTCTTCTCTATATTGGCGAAAAAAAAATTTTTATTAACAAGATTTGTGTTTTATTGATGGACAAAATATTTAATGCTTCAGGCATTTTTTCTTGCCACTATAAATTATTTCCGTTTATAGAAAATAAAACAAAAACGGATAAAAAAAAGCATTTTTCTTAGAGAAAACAGAAGAAAACAAAAGTTATAATGAAAAAAAAAACGGACTTCCCTTTCTTTTCCCCATAACTATGCTTTAAATAATATAACTGTAATAAAAAAAGCAGATAAAAAATAGGTGATCGAAAATTGTAATTTAAAAAAAAAATCCCTAAACGTCCTTAAAAATGACTGGTAAATATAGAAAAAAAATTTTTCAATAAAACTAATAGAATCAATTATTCTGAAAAAAAAAACCAATTCAAAACTAGCGAACAAATAGAAAAGTGAATATTCTCAATAAAAATTTTTCAATAATCGATATTTTTATTCATATATATTAGACGTATGGGGAAATTCTGTTGCTGAATTATTTAAGAAGTCAGTTGGCATATGAAATGAAATGCACTTAGATAAGCAGATTTTTTCCGAACGCTTTCAATATATTAGAAAGGAGAAATTACCGACATTCAAACTAATATAAGCGTTCGGAAATTATTCTTGACTTGAAAGAAGGACGAATTGAGGGAAAATAGTTTCCCTGCTGAGAAAATTAAGAAACCATTCGAAAAATTTAACATTTTTTATACAAAAAAAAACATTTTTCTATGAATATTTCATAGTAATATTGCATTATTTAGCATTTTTATTAGCATTAATTAAGCTATTATCATTTTAGAGTCATATGCAAAATATATCTCAAATGAACAATATGAAATATTTGTTGAGATGATTTGAAATGATATGAATAGATTTAAAAGATTTTATGTCTATCTACAATATCAGCTGCAAAATAATAAAAGCATGAGCATAAAGTTGCAATTTGAGTAAAAAGATAATATAAGTTTTTGAACTTTGGATAGCCGAGTTGTTATTATTGATTTATTACATATTTATTAATGGTAAATTCAAAATTATGGCTCTAAAATTCTTTTAAAAAAAAAAGAAATATTATGCGCACATCATCAAAATAAATAAAATAAACTTATATAATAGGCAATATTTCTTTGAGAAAACTTAAAAATAAGAAAACTTAGTAAAAATTTAAAGTGATTCGCACTTGAGGTATTCGGAGGTTTGAGCGAAAAGGTGAGAGATACTTATGAAGAATGAACATTATTTGCACGTATGCCAATGAAAATACGCTTTGTCTAAACTTCTATCTTTTCATTGATATATTTGGCAATATTCGGCAAAAACACTTCACAATCAAAGCAGTAAAATTATATTAAAGTGAAAAATATTTTTTATAAATATTACAAAAAGTATATCATTAAAAATGTAGGCATGAGAAAATTTATAAAAAAGTATTTCACTGAGTAAAAATTTATCAATGAGAAATGTTATAAAAGATTTAGGATTATTAAAAATGAGATAAATAAAAATATTTGAGAATTATTAAAAATGAGATAGAAAAAAATATTTAAAATATGAGCAAATAAATATGCAAACGATTA
This sequence comes from Baylisascaris procyonis, assembly GCA_037389465.1. Taxonomy (NCBI): domain Eukaryota; kingdom Metazoa; phylum Nematoda; class Chromadorea; order Rhabditida; family Ascarididae; genus Baylisascaris; species Baylisascaris procyonis. The sequence continues at coordinate 5,751,741 of JAZARR010000171.1, read as the reverse complement.
ATGCGAAATAAACGAGAAATAAGAGAGAAAATCAACAAAAATAAATGAAATAAAGAGAATTGATTATGTTAGAATAGCTTAAATAAAGATGAAGCTAAATATTTGAGATGAAGAGAGTAGCTAAGCTACGAACGATAGAGTCGACCACTAATACACTAATCCAAGCCGCTCAATCGATTAGCTACTGCAAGAGGATTTTCGTTCAACAATGCCACTCTACGAACTAATAATTTCAATTATGTTCACATGGATCTGAGATATCCTGATCCCGTTAATAAGACTCATCAAATCTCTAATCCGACAAGGATCGTTGATATACCGGTAGGTACCCATAGTATTGGAGGCCATGATCGATAATTTTTGAGGAAGGAACAAATCAGTAATGAATTTGAAAAACTAAAAAAAAAATTCCGCCAAATTGATAGCTATTTTTTTGGCACAATATTGAAAATAAAGACAACAAAGAAACATCTCTAGAAGCTTAGAAGGCAATTAGCTTGATGACATAAACTTTTTTTTTTAAATATTTTCGTTCGGCTTATTGCTTTATTGCTTGAAAAAAAAAAGATTTTAGAGACGCTAAATTACTGCAGCACAAAATACTTAACCGATCAACGATAATTAAAGAATCAATCATTTTCAACGAGTAATTCTGATGAGGCAATCAAATTTTCCATTTATGAATTTTCCATTTCCCATATTTTATGGGGATTACACTTCCCATTCCTTCTTCCACCTTTCGCATATCCTAGAAAAATACATTTTCGATTTACTCATTCATTACTGTTTCAATAGTGCGAAAAACTTTGGCCAAAACTTATGAGACATGAAGCATTTTCAGCCTCGAAAAGAAAATCGAACTACTATTTAATGAAAGATCTATAAATGATCAATATTTTCATTACTTTATGGAATCCAGAGAGTGAACTCTCTTAATTAGGCCATTGCATTTATAAGTGGTTAAGCATCACAATTCCCATGTGCCAAAAAATCATCACCATAGTTTCTTTCTGAGCAATAATCTGTAAGAACTTTACGTTACCTTCTTTTTTTTTGTTTTGTAGATTCTGTTCAGGAGTGATAATAAATAAAGGTACACAATGTGTGACTGCAAATGAAGAAATTTGAGTTCCGAGTCACGTAAGGCTCGAAATTAATAAGGAATTATTATTTTTATAGAAAAGCAATAGGGAGGTATTCATCTACAATTTCCGGTCTTTCCTATGCGCTACAGGCCATGTGACCATTCATAAACAGATGACGCAATATTTTTATCAACTGCAAACATTTTCTAACATAATTAGCGAACGCTCTTGTTTTTCAAGAATCAATCAATAAAAGACTTTTTGTTTTCTATTTTAAGTTGAAAATTGCATGTGAATTTTATGTTTGAAAACGTGTTCCTAACAATATTGGTTTTTCTCTATTTTAGTGGATTTATTTTGTCTTTATAATTTTTTTTTTGTAATTTAATATTTGGCAAATATAGAAAAGGATATGATAGATATTTTTTAATGAAATCCATTAGTGATATATAAATAATTATAACGATAGTCTGTGATACTTCAAAAATGCCCATATATCATTATAATATTTTTAAAATTTCAAATACAAATTCCCTGGTCAATAATGCAAACACTGCACTGATTGCATCATAAATCGCTAAACAACAATCATGATAGAAACTCGTCAATCTTTTCAGGACCTTGAAAGCTTGGAAAATGAGGTTTTCTCCAGCAAAAGTTGCAAAAGACATAATCCTCTAAGATGAGATTTATGAGACTTTCATTATTGATTAAAATTAGATCAAATAAGTATAGGTTTAGTTCCATATTTCATTCAAATACTGATATAGCCGATCGATAAGATAAATAAATTATATTAAAAAAAAATTCAAATAAAGCCTGAAGAAATACATATCACTCAAAACTACATCTAATAATAAATCGACGAATCTATTCTGAGTGAAAGTTGAGCAATAGGCAAGCATGATGCATTAAGCTTTATTTGATGCGCATCAATAAAACGCTTGAACGAGAGAAAACGCAGAAATAAATGAAGAGAGAGAGCATGTGAGCGCGTAAAAACCTCACTTCAACAACAACAACCTCGACAATCGTGTGTAAAGCTTGAATTATTGCCACCCTCTTGTTAAGAAGAATTTCATGCGGCTGGCTGCTCACTTTACGAGATTATTGCACACCTCATTATACAGAAAATTGTCACCAACATATCGATAGATTTTGAATTTATGCACTAGTATTTCATAATATCTAAGTTTATTTTTTCTTCGAAAGGAAATTTCAACATTAAAAAATTTGTGAATTTTAAATATCGAATACATCTTAAAATTATCTCGAAAATTGAGCGAAAATAAATATGTTATCTGTGTGTGGTCCAAAAATTCTTATTTTATATCAATATGGCTTTTAAAGATTTACTCGCAAATAAAGCTTTCGTCATACTCATTGCTAAGTTATCGAGAAAAACTAAACAAGAGACGTACTGATGAGAAATTTTCATTGATCGCTAACGTTAAATAAATTATAAACATTATTATTTTTGACGAATCCGTCTATCATCACTCAAACACGAATTTTTGAAAATATTTGAGGATATTTTTGTTGAATGCGAAAGAAATAGATTTAATCTCCCAGAAGTTAAATGCATTTCTTTTCCAAGAGGAGTTTCCCAGAAGGGTTTTTTGCTACCCACTATAAATATCGTATACTCTCAAATTTCAACAACAGCTGAAAACATTTCTTGACTTTAGACTATATAAAAAAATTTCACGATTACAGTTGAGGATCTACTGAAATTGTGGGAAGATTTATTAGCAGAAGAAAAATGCGAAATTTGAAAAAAAAAAATGCAGAAAAATTTAAAAAATTTAAAAAATTAAAAAGCAGAAAAAAGATGTAATAAGTGGAAATAAAACAAGTGGAGAGATGCATATGCGCTATCATATCATTAGTCATTTAATCAATTATTTCCACAAGAAATCAATAAAAGATTAGATTCATAAAAGATATGCTTCCTAATATATTGATCCGACCATCTATGCAAATCCGCGGCAAATGTTCGCCTGGAAATAAAACAAGTGGAGAGATGCATATGCGCTATCATATCATTAGTCATTTAATCAGTTATTTCCACAAGAAATCAATAAAAGATTAGATTCATAAAAGATATGCTTCCTAATATAATTGATCCGACCATCTATGCAAATCCGCGGCAAATGTTCGCCTGGAGAAAGTGAGGAATGCAAAATGTATGTAAACTTTTGCCAACTTTATAGATTTATATGTTTTTTTAGGACTAAGAAAATACGGTGATGAATTATTGTATTACAATTCAAACTCTCGGTTGGACCAACAAGAATATATACATGCAAGTGTACAGACATATTTTATTTATTTACTTATTTATTTATTTAATTTTTTATTTTTTTATTTTTTTATTTTTTAAATGCGAAAACTGAAAAATTTTATTAAAACAGAAAGTGGAAAAAAATAGTACGACAAATAGTTGCATTAATTGTGAGCGTAAAATTAAAGATATTTGAAATCAAGAAGAAATAATTTAAGGTTTTAATGATAGGTAACGTTTGTGAAGTTTTGGAGACAAATTCAACAGATTTGAATCCGATATTAATTCTCATGGAAAAAAAACTAAGTTTATTCACGATGATAAAAATTAATTTCAACTTCGACGATTTTACTCGAATTTTTTTTTAAATTTTACAATTGTGCAAAAAAAAAGAGAGAAGAATGCTTTCAAGAAATGCGTGAAGCAGAAACTAATACGAAATGAAAAACAATCAATGAAATATTCTTTCATTTTTTTTGAGCGAATTTTACACATATTAGAAGCAATCATGCATAAAGAAATCTCTTTTTTTCTTCATAAATAATTTCAACTCAAACGAATTTGGGTAATTCGATTTCAAAATTCCTGAAATTTTCGAATCAATGAAAGAATTTTCTATAATTTTCATCCAGTTTTGAAATTTCGTGAAAATTTTCAAGTGCAAAAAAATTCACTGAAGCGTATTTAAGCACAAAATTCAAATATAAAAGCCAATATAAAACGATAAAAAGGCGTTTAAAGTATACTAAAGATTTATTGATTAGCTAAAGTGTTAAATATTATTAATGTAATGTGCATATATTTAAGAATATTATCGTCTGTTCGCCGGAAATTAGAGACTATAAGCGCTTAAAAATTCTTTTTATTCTTTAGTAAAAAAATTTTTTTATTCTATCTAGAAGAAGGAATGCTCAATTTTAAACTATTATATGAGAAAGCGTTTCACCCTATATGATAGCGAAAAAAAAGAGGGATATTTTGATACGTTTAGAAAAATTGAAAAAAAAATTTTTTCTTACATATTGCTAAAATTGTAGAAATAATAATATACTGTTGAAAAAAAAAATTAATAGAAAATCTAAAAATTTTCGTTTGATCAAGTAATAATTGAAGAACTCATTTTTTCATTTTTTAGAAATTAAAAAATTAAAAAAAAAATTTTAAGCATTTTGAATAAAAATTCATCTTTTTTTTTTATAAAAAAATTTTTCCAGCATTTAGATAAAAATTTGTAGCATTATTTAGGCGATGGCATTTTATTAAAGCAAATCGAGCGTGATGAAATAGAATAGACGATAGACAGAGCGATGTTGTAAATTAATTGAAAAAAAAAGAGCAAAATTAGCTTCACAACGACGTTATCAAACATTCGGCAAATCACTAATGAGTATCAACGAATACGATTGATAAAAACTTCTAAAAATTCGACGTTTATAATAAAAAATAAATATTAGAAATAAATAAAGATAAAATAATAAAAAATAAAATGGAAAAATAAAAAAAAAATAAGAAAAATATTATAATATTAATTAATATTATAATATAATATTTTTTATTTTTATTATAGTGGAATATCTATGGGAGTATTTCTCGACTTCACGTATAGCTGATTTCCGTTTTGAATTGCAATATATATTAGAGTTGTATTTGGCAAAAATTATAATTTATTTAGCTTTTTTTTATGTTCTACAACTTTTGATATTCTTTATTCTTTATGCGGCAGAGGGGATTACATTTACTGAGAAAATTGAAAAAAAAACTTTATTCCTATAGGTGCAAAAATATTCTCAAATATTTGTTAAAATTTCATAAATGCAATTCAAAATTTTAGATGATTTCAAAATTTCAACGTATATTTCAGAAGTTTTTTTTCTCAGAAACAATAAAAAAAAATTTAGGTTCAAGTTAAATAGGTAAATATAGGTGAATTTTAGAAATATAGATAAAAATTATAACTACACACTTAGAAAGTTTCCTATCTTACAAATACTATGATATCCAAATGAAGGTAATAAAGATTTGCTAATAATTTACATCACAATCAAATAAATGAGCTAGTAAAAGCTTTATTCTTTGGGAAATTTCGTCGAATTTTAGCTAATATTCGATTCGGCGCTCATTGATGAGGACTGTTAATCAATCTAACAGGTAATGAATTGTTTCTAGCGAGGCTAATGAATATGGTCAAATATGATGCATAATCTGCATGGCTTGGCTATATTCCACGATTACCTGTTGCATATAAGGCGAAAAAATAGAGAAATCCAACGAAGCAAAAAAGAGTCAAAAAAAAATCATTGACTAGTAAAATCGTTAAAAAAATATGAAAATATAAGAGTGCAATTTTCTTCAACGCTAAATATACTCGCTTAGTCAATATACACGCTGATTAGGTTCGAATAAAATATGCAGAAATTTCCTATGGCTATTAATAAGCGCTAAAAAAATTACTTATAGAAGCTGATAAGGAGATAAAAAGTTTGACATGAACAATAATATTTTTGTTCAACGGTTTCAGAGTAGTCGATCCGCATGATGAACAAAATTTCCTTTATTCCGCTTACACAATCGAAAATCCTTAATGATGAAATCCTATTACTCTATGAACAGTCTAAAAAGTACAGATTCATCGATCCTGCAAGTGCGGTTGAAAATTTTCTTGAATATATTTATTACTTTTGGCATTTTTCTTCATTGAAAATTCTTTATCATGAAAATTTTTTCGACAATTTCAATGCTTTTGAAAATTTTTTTTGAATTCACCTCAAATATTTGCATATTTCAAGTATCGTCGTATCTAAGTGTTATTGAATTTTTATCTCTACCAAATGCGAAATCTACTATCTAAGTATTTTTGATAATTATCAATTGTAAAGTCATTTTTCTAAAATTCCGCAAAATCGTTCGAAAAAAAATTTTTTATTTTCCCTAAATTTTTTTTTCGAGAAATCATTCGATATCACCCACTTATCTATCGCCTTGTTTTTGACTGGAAATATAACATACAATATAAAAAGTAATTTATTCCAACAATAAATTATTGAATGATTCGTTATTATTGCTATACTTTCTCATAAATAAGGAATTATTCAATTAATGAATCATAAATTAACATTAAAATAATTCAAAGACATTTTTTTCTATAATTTTTGCAAAAAAAAGTTAGGAATGATTCATGCCTATACGAATTCATCGCTTGAAAATTGACATATAAAACTCGCTAGGTGAACGTATTTGGATTAGTAAAGCCGTTCAGATTTTAATTAAAAATAGGCATATATAAGCATCATAAAGGTCTATTTACCTGTGAAAGGTGTAATTTAATTGCGATTTAATACAAAAAAAAAACGAAAAATATTTAAAAAAAAAATAAAAGACTGTAAGAGAAAATTCATTCGTTCTGCAAGTGGTCATTGGCTTCTATTGAAACTTTAATAAATCATCAGCTTCTAATTCCATAATTTTCCACTCATATAAAGTGATGTTTGCTTATTGTTAGCAATCTCCCTATATATATGACGTGGGTTCTATCGATCTCAATCTTTGCTTTCAATTCATTTTTTTTAAAGTCACCTATTTACAGAATAAGAAAAAAAAATTGACATTTAATCACTTAATTAAATGTTATTTAGGTATGGGGAATAAAATCTATCTGTTGACGTCATAGCAAATTAGATAAGTCACACATCAAATGAGCAGCTACAATATATTCTTTAGCATTCCTTTCCTCAGATCTTTGATAAATAGTATGGGGGTCTTCTAATAAAACATTTGCTTTTTAAAATTGCCAATTAAAAGACCACCCGACTGGAAATAAAATTTATAGAAATTTTTACGCACTTCTAGCTGCCTATAATTTTTTTACGTATTAACTGATGGCAAAAAAATGATCATTCAGAAAAAAAAATATAGACGCTTGAATATTGATTGCTAAAAGAGGTAAGCCTTTGATGGTAAGCTGCAATCAGTCTTATAAACTTAGCTTTAGTGGCAGATGGGTTCAAATTATACGAGAAAAAAGATATACTCCTCCCACACAAGCACACACCTACACATGGATAAACACACAAGTGCACAGCACCACACACACACATACAGAGACGCATGCATGGTGCACAATCAATCACGCTTTCGTACATAGAGTTGTTCATTAATTGAAATAAATGTGAATATATCTGTGCACAAACGGGCAAAGACGCATAGACGCACACAGACGCACACAGACGCCAATAGACGCACATAATTACGAAGAGATTGGCGTTGCCATAACGCATCAACGCACTTTGCAAATACAAATATGCAAAAGCGTATAAAAACTTTGAAGAAAAAAACGCTCATTAAATCAAGCTAACATACTGTATCATAAAATTATTTTCGTGCGTATAAGATTACTGATTAAGAGTGAAATAGTGAGGATACGAAATAGTTTTTTTTTAGAAATTTACTTTAGAAATGAAGCGATCAAATGGGAATTTTTCAACGATTTGTAAATTTCAACGGGTAATTTGGTAATTTTCAAGTAATTCTGGTAATTGTCAATTTGGATCGACGATAAATTTTATCTAGTAAATTTTGTTACTTTCGGAAAAAAAAATCAAGTAAATTTATGGTAATTTTGTTGACAATGAATGCTAATAATTACTACGATGCTAATTATATATTAAGGTTAGAAATATTCGGAAAAATAAATCTAACGCGAAGGTATCTCAATTTCGGATAATTCGAGATTGTTTTATTTTAATTCATTTATGTAAAAACATCAAAAATATTTGATAATAAGAGCTTTACAAATCAAACAATTTATTTCTTACAGTAACAAGGTTGGAAATACGATACTATTGCTTTCGATTGGAGTTAACTGCAAAGGAATCTATTTTTCGTTGAATAAAGTTGCAAGTGTATTACCTATTGCAGTAAGAACGCCATAGGTGTTACTTATAAGTGTTTGTTATAAACAATAGTCTTGGTGATAGAGCACACATAGTTGTTCAAGGCCTATCAAATCAAATATTTCTAACCACCAATTCCTTACGTTCATATGATGAAAATTCGAAAAAAAAATTTTTTTCCCAAAAAATTTAAATATTTTATTTAAAAAAAACACTGATCATCATTTATTATAGCACAATCGCTATTATATCGTGAATCGTTTCGAAAATTCATTTATTTCTAGCAATTTGAATAACGATAACGTAAGCTATAATTTGCGAGAGGGAGGAAAAATAATTTGTGCTATTCACATGGGAGTAATATAGTTTGAGTGAAAATTATCACTTGCGAATTGGATATTGAATCCGCTCAAGCAAATATTTTTTTATACGGATAGATGAATAATAAATAGAAATATTATAACACTATTTATTATATGCCACTAATAGGTAGAATTGTTTTTATTCATTTAACAATGGAAAAATAAAAAATATTTTGAAAAAAAAATCTATTCATTTAATTCTTTTTTTGATATAAATGATTTTTCTTTAAGGACTTTTTTCTATCCAGTTAATTATACACTTTTTAATCCTAGCTTTATTTTTTTTCCTATTTTTTAGGTGTAAATCAAAATTTTCAAGTTGCATAGAGTTGTCAAAGTGCCCTAGGATTACTAGTGCATCCGGAGAACGTTCGTATAGGAAAGCTAAATGTGGACATTGCGCTATGGGATATCTACATCTTAGACATTTGCGCCGCCACCACCTTATCCAGCAGAAAGTTGCACCTTGTGACATTTAGGCTGTCGACAACGATGTCCTAGTATTTCAGACAGTTACGCAACACCACTGTAGCGGATATTTGCATGACGAAACATCTACGCCACTCGATATGTTGTATACCGTATAGAGTTGCTTCTGGCGCAAGTGTCTAACACGAAGTGGTACTAACAAAAGTAATTATTGCTCTTCGTTGAAAGTTTATTTCTTCGGCTACAATATGCTAAACTTGATGGCTATGAGAATCGGAAACTCAAGTATTGGCAGCAAATATGGAAAAATTTTGGTACTAGCAAAATAGAAACTGATTTTATTAGTTACGAATGATAGTAATCCGAAAAAAGTATGAAGAACGCGCAAAAAAAAGAAATAAATTAGCAATGAATCTTAAATATATAATAAAGGAAAAGAGTTATTAAAATGAACAAAGCAGCTCAATAAATTATTGAATATTTTTAGAAGCTAGCTGGCGATAAATTGTGAAACCATCGATCAGCACAATTCCTATTCTCTCTAACTCATAAATGAGAAATAGCTGAGCAGCTATCAATTAGCATTGCATTTAATTTTAAAAAAAAATATTTGAAGCATTGATTCGAAATAAATTTTAGAGTCACCAGTTGTCATTCAAAAAAATATTTACTGAAGAAAATTGATCATTCGAAATATCTCAGAAAATAGTGTGCATTTTCAACAGGTAATTAGTTGTTCAACAAGTAGCAGGTAACTAACAAGTAACATTGATATACTTGATTCATTAACAGTTATTGATGCAATACTAAATTAAAGTTACACTTGTATAATATAAAAATTTTCGATAAAAAAATCTCTGAAAACGAAAAGCTCTTATATCGCTTATAGGATTTTAAATTAGTTAGCGTTCTTTCATGCTCATCTAATGGGCGCATAGCAACTATAGGCGATAGATGAATATTGTAGTCAGTGCGCTTAACCGTGAATAGCTCAAGGAGTGTCTAAAATTAGAAATTATTGAAATGAATTGAATTGAACTAAATCGTCTTTATTCATATGAATAAATAAAACTGCATTTCTATCAAATACCTAAATCGATACTACCCTCTCAACTATTTCGCTTGTACCTCTCAGAAAATAAATAAATTAAATAAATAAATAAATAAATAAATAAATAAATAAATAAACAGACAAATAAATAAACAAGTAAATAAATAAATGTGGTAAAGTGATGCGTGCAATAGTTACTTCAAAGGATCTTAAAAAAAAATTGAAAAATCAATGATAACGTTATTGCCACTACTAACGAGAGAGATATATTTATAAGAAAAAAAACTTAAAGGTATTCGCCTCGTCAAATCAAATCTATTCGATTGCAATGCCAAAAGAAATACCTCAAAGGAAATTAGCTAAGCGTATATAATCGTTCAAGAGTGAATAATGCAGATTAAAGTCGACTATGACGTAACATAAATTGATCTACATAATACATATCAACAAGTTGTTTAAGAAATTCTCTGCGATGAATGCGAAAAAAACATTTCAAAAATAAAAATAAAAAATAAAAAATTTGACATTTTATCGATCTTGAATAAATTTATATGAGTTTTTTATGTAAAAAATGCAAAAAAAATTTATATAAAAATTTATTTACACAAAAAAATTATTCAAAAAAAACAATAGAATTGAATAAGTGATCAGTTTTGTCTGAAAATTGTTTATTTTTTTATTTTAAGAATTATTTCATTTACAAAATACAGAATATCTTTAACGAGAGTATATAACATGCAAAAGGTGAGCGCAATGATTAGGGAAACTCACGAAGTTTAGTGAAGTTTTATTCAGCTAGGTTTTACTAAGGGATCGCTGGAATCATTGAAACCGCTAGGCAAACAATTGGCGATAACTCTTCTTAAAAGTGTACACAGCATATTTCCAATATTATTTCCCGAGTGCATCAACTGAAAAAGAGAGTAAAAAACGAATGAAATTATTCAATGCGTTCGCTAATGCAAATTATGCAAATTGCGTGGGAAGAAAATCCGGAAATTTTCCGCTTACAATGTTTTTTTTTTAAATTTGTTGAAGATGGAATTTTGATGTTCAAAATTCTTTGAATATCCACACAATTAGCATTCCTAAAGCGCCATTACATTAAGTGCGTATCCGCGTGCGCGTATATGCGCTTCTCCGCGTTCCTATGTTTTTGATTGGCAATTTCAAACGAGAATTTGAGACAAGAAATCAAAAATTCACATAGTAATAACCGCAATCATTTTCAGCTCGATCAATAAAAAATCCAGGCATTCAAAAAGATCTAAAAAAATTTTGCGTTGTTTTGGATTCATAATTTACAACCTATAAAAACACAGCAATTAACGTTTGCTTATCATTTGCTTATCATTTATCATCTTCAACTTAACATTTAATGAACTACAAAAAGTAAAAAAAAAACATATCAGCTCCTTTGGAGCTCCTTAAAACTTCTTTCGAGAACTGTAAACATCTCACTTAAACTATGCAAAGCTATTTTATGGAATTCATATAGTAATTTTTACATTAAATTATTTTCTAGAATAAAAACTTCAGTCACAATATAATTGTAAGGGTTGCCGCAAAGAAAATATCAAACTCGAAATGCCTTAAATGAATTACTGTTTACTTAGCGTTCTTGATGGTATTTATTCAAGCATACTAAATAAACTATCAATTATTGCACCATAACAATTTTATTATTATTTTTGCCTATTTCGACTTCTTTCATTTTTCTTATTCTTTAGATTTTCGACTATTCTTTGATAAAATATAAAATATTTCAATCGTGCACGCATATTGCAATCATTCAATTGAATCATTCAACAAAAATTATTCGTTTTTATACTTTTTATGATACTTGTAATATTGTTACACAGTACATTGTCATAGGTTTATATAAATTGAAACGCAATCAATATCAATCGATATCAATTTGCAAAAAAAAATTGATTTTAGAGAGTGGAAATGAATGTATTTGAAATCTTTCAAGCCGATTTATTCGACTTGACGATGAATTCTTTTCGATCATTATCTTAGTAAATTCAAAGTGTATCCATTTATGGACGAGTGAATGTCTCAATATCTTTGCAAAACGATGCCTGAGTGTATCATTGATCGATCCTCAATTAGATGCTTAGACATCGTTCGTGTTAAATGTTCGCGACCAAAAAAATAAACAACTAAAAAACAAAAAAATAAAAATAAACAAAAAAATAAAGAAAAAAGCATTAACAATATTTATGTCGCGCAAAAATTCTTTTAGTCTTCTAAAAAGATAAAAAAAAAAACGCACTATATGAGTGAATGTATATATAATTCCTAGAATCGAAAAAATTTAATTAACTTTAACAGTCTAATTTATTCACTCTCAAATTCTAAGTCGACAAATTTCTATGCCGGATGAAATAACTACCTTGATATCCGATTTTTTAATTTCATATATGCATAATTCATCTCTCTATGTACTAATAATTTATAATTTCTTGCAATCTGTACATTCAATTCGTATTTCTATTCCAAAATAGAGAAAGCGTTTGTGAATCTATCTTAGGGTCATCGTAATGATTGATTTACCCATCCATTTTTCTATATTTACCTAAAGCTTAATTTTCAGCTTTAATATTTGAAAATCTAAGTAATGTTATATATTTTCAAGTCATATATTTTCAAATTGCAATTAATTAGTATTTTTCTTTTTTTTCTGCAAAGTCAGCTTAAAATAAGAGGAAGACGAATTTACTATGTAGTTGATGATTCTCAAAGGAACTTCCGATAAAATGAAAGGCATAAAAGCGTTTAGCATTAACGGGTATCAAACTCAGCAAGCGATATTTACTTATACAACTTCTAATGGTATTGCATTTTCTATTTCACATCCATAAAGAAGATATTTTTACTTGTAGATCATGAAAAAGTTCTTTTCACTACAATATTTAAAATCCTCGTATACTAGGAATTATAGTGAAAGTCCTGAATTCTACGATTAGAGAGAATCTGCGATGATAGAATGTAAAAAATTAGAAAGAAATCATGAAAATCACTTAGATCACATATTAAATTCCTTATAACCATAGTACTATGAAGAAAAAACTACGGTATATTTTAAAAAACGTATAACAAGTAAGTTAATTTTTAAAGAATTCAATTTTATAAGCTTTATTTAGAATTACTTTTTAGATGAAATCGAATTGATGCAAAACGTTTATTTCTCTAAATCAAATACAGATTCTTTTGAAGTGTTAAATTTCTTCCCTATCCTTGTAAATGAATATTTATGAAATAGGAAAATTTTGCCAAATTTTTTGATTAACTTACTGGAACGAATAAATATGAGATGGATTTATCTCGAAAATAAGGAGTCTTTTTTATGAATTTATTCTTTTGTACGATAAATTTAGGACTTATCCGAGGATTTGAAGCGCGTTAATTTCTCTTCATAGCAACAAAAGTAAATCATCGTATCCTGTGATATTTTGGTGTGGAAAATGAGTTTTCTTGTATTGCTTTATTCGATATCCCAAATGATCTGAATATGCATGAGTAACTCGGATAACTCCTAAATTCATTCTAAAAAAAAAGAATAAACTCATAAAACAGATTTCTTAGTTTCGAGATGAATCCATCTCATATCCATTAATCCATCTTATTCGTTAATGAAAAATAGACGGGATTTCCATATTTCATAAACACACATTTACAAGGACATACAAGAAATTTAAAACTTCAAAGAAATTTAACATTTTTAATAATGCCGCATATTACTTAAACTTAAAAAGCGAATAATTATATGTCATGACTTGCTGAGGTAATCATTAAATATTTTAGGTTTACTTGGTTTGCTCAGTTACTCATAACCTAAATAAACTATTCGATAATTGTAGCCAATCGTATTTGAGGCCAAATTTCTTAAAATTCCATTGGCCATATTTTAAATGCTTTCAAAAGAAATATTATTTTATCATTATTTCACAACGCAATGATATTAGATTTTGTTACTTAATTACTACCCTCTCCTCCTTCCCCTTCCCCCCTCTCCCCGCCAAATTTCACTAGATGAATAAGCAGGCAAAAAGCTGCAAATAACACTTATAAATTCTAGCATCGCAACGCATATCAACTAGAGAAAAACGAACAAATCGCATCATCAATGGCAAAAAAAAGCATTATCCTGAGATTATTTTTAACGAAAAAAATAGGAAGCAATTATAAAAATGTAAAGTGTGCATACTAGTAGGTTGATTGTGTTATGAACATTATTGCATTGTCTGAATTAAATTAAAGTAACAAAAAAAAAGAATATAAAACAACTAATAAACATTGGTAAAGGCACAGTCCATTAATTCTAATATCATTTACAAAATAATTACTATCAGTAGACATGGTGGACATAAAACTGCAAGAAGTGGATAGTGGAATAAAATTAGTGTATCCTGTTTTCCAAGACATAAACAGTGACCTAAAGTTGGACCATATGGCCCCTCTTGACTTTTTAAATGAGTTGAAGCAATATTTTCTAAAGTTATTCGCCTTTATTTGGTGGGCGAAAATTGAACAGTGACAATGCTACAATCGAATCATCTAACGATAAATAAAATAAATAAAACATGACCACCTAACACTACATAAAACATGACTATGAATAAATAAAATAAAAAATGAAAATTTATATACGGTCGATGACATATGGGTTATTTAAAGAAAATTCAAGCAGAAAAAATTGAAAAAAACATATTGAGTGGAAAAAAACAACATATGAATATATATCCAATCGTTACGATGATAAATCATATACATCAACGATTCATTGCAAAACACTTGAAAATTTCTAATAATTCACTATCTTAAACACATTCAAATATATGAATAATAAAAATAAATGATAATGATTTAAGAAAAAATTAAACATTGTAAAATTAAACGAAGTGGAAAAAGGATAAGAATTTCAAAAATATACGAACCATTTGTATACGACGTGGAATGGAAAATAGCAGATCGCGTGGTCTCAACAACAGCCACTCGCCTTCATTACTGCGCTCCTACTAACTAACCGTTCTTCATCGTTCAACAATATTTATGCAAGAAATCAATAAAATAAAAAAAAAGATCACAATAATGATCGAAAATAGAAATGTGTCAAAGTAGCACTCAAAGAAATCTTATCTACTCGTCGATCTATCTATCATCCCTATACTAAGTCGAATAAAAAGTAACAATTATCGACGCATTTATTAAATTTAAAGCCTTATTAAGTGCAATTTTGATAGATACGAAATTCGTGTCGGAAAATAATTTCAAGTAGGGAAATTATACTTTCACATTTTTAAAATTCGCATCTCAATAGCCTAGATCGAAATGTTCAATTTCATCGTAATGAGTCTTATTTACGTTCAACAGCATCCCGCCAGTTGCCGAAACTATAAACGTTTTTATACAACAAATTTTACGTTTATAGATTTGCCCTTTTAGCGATTATATTGATCAACTAAACGATTACTACCATTCGATGAGTGAATTTAATCTTATAACCAAAATAATATAATTATATGTTTACTTGTTTTATGGATGCACTATGCTTACAAAGCTTCATTAATGATACCCCTTCTTGGTCATTTGCGAATATAATATGAAAGTTTTGAATCGATGAGGGAGAGGGAGAAGGAAGAAGGAAGGAGGGAGAAGGAAGCGGCAGGGAAGGATGCAGCCCAGCATTCACATAAATCCTTTCCAGTTTAATTCACATGCAAGCAAAGTGGTTATAAAAACTAAAAGTAATTAAGCGCTTCCTTCATATAAAATATAAAAATCCTTAAGAAGATAACAATAATCAAATATGGCATTTTCTAGAGAGAGAGAGAAAAAAAATAGTTGATTGTTAACTAAATAATCACTAAAGAGTAAATGCAAAACAATCGCTTATTTCAACAATATATTTATAGATATTCGTCAATTAAAAATTAAAAAAAAAAAAACTTTATTAAGGAATGAAAAATCACCATTTTCACAATCGAATAGACGTTATTGCTCTTTTTTTGAGTAATTTAGACTGATTTGTTCTATGTTTATATAACCTATCCGTTGTCATCTATGAGATTTTTTTAATGCAATCAAAATAGAGCACTTTCAGACGCAAATCTCTTCAGTTATTTCCATGCTATAGAATAGACATGATAGTATGAAAATGACTCTTTTATAAAGCCATAATGTCTAATAAAGCCTATCTCTACATTTGTTTGACCTTCATAGACTTTTAAGCATGTTATAAAAAGGTCTGCTTATAAATTAGTCGATCACTTCACTTTAAAGAGTAATGAGTTTATTAAACTTAATATATATGTGAGAGTATTCGAAAAACTTATAAAACTTATAAAAAAGTTAAATGTTCTCTCTATAATAAAAAATGTATTATTTACGGCTAATTTCTAACTTGACGTTGTAAGTAACAAGTAAGATCTAGTACTATAAAGTAATATTATAATTGAAAGTAACGGGAAACATTTAAAACTCAGAGAGTTTCTTTTGTAATGGCTTAATCAAATGATACATGCAGTGCTCTACGTGGCAAAATAAGCTTAACTACTTTATGTTCTTTTTTCTCTAAATTATTGGTAGCTATTCGATATGAAGTTCATCGACGAGACGAGTGAAATCGGGTCTTGCCTAGACTTTGCGTCGTTAAGTATTCCAGTTCAACCGACAAGCCATCTAATAAATTGCACATCGAAAAAACATTTGCTTTATATGAATGAAAAAAAATAAATAAACAATTAGATTATACAAAAAATAAATAATGTATTTATGCATTTAAACAGACTTCAAATATACGTTTATGGATTTTATTAGAGCCATTGCTTATCATCTTCGATTATTTGTTGAATAAATTTTCTTCACTATTGTAATTGTATCGTCAATAATTTATGCAATAGAACAGTGAACATTTTTACAATATAACACAAATAGTATAACATATAACACAAATAGTATAACATATAACACAAATAGTATAACATATAACACAAATAGTATAACATATAACACAAATAGTATAACATATAACACAAATAGTATAACATATAACACAAATAGTATAACATATAACACAACTATAGATAAACTTTTTACTTATAATAACATAGGATAGAATTCATAGAGGTTTAAAAACCGAGATCTATATTTACTGCATATGTATAATATTATATAAGATATGATTTGCTATTAAGCAAATATCAACTACTATGCTCGAATTTTAAATAAATTTCGGTTGGTTTATTTTTCACCACAAGAAGGGAAAGAAGGGATGGAAAGTTTTATATAGTATCCGATTAGCTATAAGAGGAGGTCCCGATTGCTTTCTCAAATGCCCTCAGCTTAACAAGTGAAAGTTTTTTTAAGCGACTAAATTGATGATAGATATCAAAAAATTTAGTCTAATATCTGAGTGAAACTATAGAAATCTAAGAAGAATCAGGTATATAAAAGAGATTAGATAGGAAAACACACCAATAAATATAACAGATTTGAATAGGAAAATACGCCACGCCAATAACAAGAGATTAAACAGGAAAACACGCCAACAACAATAAAAAAAAACACAAAGCGTTTACGCTCTCGAGCCACTACATTCAAAAAAGCACATACTGTATTGCTACGAATGGAAAATCCTCGGAGATAAGTTTATTTTTAAAAAAGGTCTCCGAGAAATTTTATGGCGAATTCTAAATGTAATTTTTTTCCGCCAACAGTTTTCACGGTGAATTAGAGTGCCCGCAATGTTTCATTAAATAAGTTATCGGGTTGCAGTTTTTATTATCACCATTGTCATGCTTTTTTTAATAATCCAAAAAGTAAAAAACGTTGCCAGAAGGCGATTGATGAAAAACACACCACACAGACACTTACATACACGCACAGACACGCGTACACATACACAGCCTGTAAAAGGGTGCGCGTTTTAAAGAACATCACTACTTTCATGTACTACAAATAAAAACATTTTCGAGTAACAAATCGTAATATCCATTAAAATCATTTAAATATCGAAAATAATTCACCGTACGATCGCATCATCATAACATTTCCCAAGTTTGCAATCGCAATATCACTTTCCAGCTAATTAGCGTTGTATATTTTATATATTATCTCAGCGCCTTTTAACCGTTCCCAACGTATAGATCGACGATGTAACGTCACCAACATAGTTAGTGCCATACAATTTGAATACCGTATTTGCATGATTGGAGGCCTTTAGAATTTTCTCGATACTCAAAAGTGCTGAAGCCGACTAATCATTAAAATATACACGTATATCAGGTTTTATTTAATTAAAGCTTCAAGTTTAAAAAAAAAAAGTAAAAACTACTCCCTATGCAAATACAGCAATTCTTTTAATCATCAAATATTTAAATCGAGACAAGATGAAACATTTATTCTTTGCATAATTAATAATAAGCTCATAAACATTTCTTTCAAAGCATTATCCCACTATTATAGTTATTCAAATTATATAAATCGTTTCTAATTTGAACAATTTAAGTGAAAATGCTAAAAGAAACAATTGTGATAAATTCCGTCGTTCAATTAATCGATTTAAAAATAATACCGGAAATTCTTCCAATGGGAGACTCGAAAAATATATGAAAAATAAACGCTGCAAAAAAGCTAATTGCCACAACGAATGGCATCACCGCAAGAAGCTCATATGGAGTTGTAGCCATTTGAAGGAATTGCACATAATTGAAGAAATAAATAATAGGCATATGTAGTAAATAGGCACTAAATGTAAGACGTGCCAATATGGACCATATTATAGGTACGTCAACTCTGAAATCATTCAAAACGATCTATTGTTAAATGAGAAATGCAAATTTGGCACCTAAAAATTGCGATCAACAAGATTTTTATTACGGTTAAGCGTGATTCGAGACGCTAGGAATGCTTCCGATGAATTCTGGATCATCTGGCCGTCTTATTTGTTGAATGCTTCCGCTCAACGATACTATTAGATGAAACGTTAGAGTAGACCAAAAAAACTTCTACAAGTTTAAGCTCTACTTATTACTTAAGAATGCAATTTCATATTAACACCACTATTAGCTATGACGAATATTAGGCCTCAAATATTAGGCTTCTATATAACCATTTCAATATTTAGTATGAAGGCCATAATTCCTATGAGAGAGAGAGAGTAAAAATAATTTACGAAATTAATAGGCTGGTTCTGTGTCAGTTATAGAGAACGCAACGAACATAAAATTTTATAGTTTTTAAAAAGACAAATTTTTTTTTTTTGATATTTCTTTGCAGAATCTTGCGATTTTTTTTTGTTTAGTTTAGGATCAGTTCGAGCTCTACACATTGCCAACTACATACCACACCTTACGGAGCAACCAATAACATTCTAAAAAAAAAATTTCTACAGCTTGAAATTTGATATAAATGAGAAGTCACAAAATACAACATAGACAAAATTATATTTTTTAGAGAATTTTTTAGGAAGTTTTTTTTTTAGAAAATTTTGAAATAGTCTAAAAGCTTATAGAGAAGACAAACACAACGGTACATAATTGGTATATCGATATGGTACATATCGATGATATCACGGCTGCTCAAAGTATTCAAAGTAAAGTAAACATTCAGTCAAGAACAGAATTTATTCGTCGAATGATTTATTAGCAAAAATAGAATTTAAAAAATCTTTACGATGGATCTAATCTATCCAACTATCTTGAATTTTTCAATTTTTCAAATTTTTTCAATCACAATTTTAGTTTTTCAAAAAATGAAACGAAAATATTCCACTCACCGTTCTTTTCGAAGAACGAATGCAGCAATTATAAATGATATTGCAGCACCAAATATCGTTCGAAATAATGCCGTATAAAGTGTATTATAAAGTGTATTGCCTTGATAAGGATTCCAATATTCCGGTAGAATACCGTATATCGTTGTAATAGCTACAGTAATCGAACAATAGAACACCAATTTTGATTTCGTCAACGAAATATGTGCATTATTATTGAAGATATAATAGCCAAGTAGAATTCCAAATAGGAATGGACCACATTTCGTATATGGACGTGCATACATTTCCCAAAGACCGGCATATACATGCTTGATAGTCGACGGATCTTGATCCGGATAAAAAATAAACTAAAATCAATATTAATCAATTATCGATTCACAGAAGCATTAAAATGCTGATAGAGAAATGCGTCAAACAAATTGATATATTAGAGGGTTTTTAAACGATGTCGCAGTATTTCGTTAGTTCAGTGATTGTGGAATAACCCAAAAGATATACTGTACCTATTTGACTATAACCCCCCCCCCCGCAAAAAAAAAGAACTTCTACAGCGCACCCCAAAGATCACAGCTTTCACAAATCCGCTTAAAAACATCGGCATCTCATACGGTATTGGGTGATACCAACACCGTCCAACCTGGTATAGTTCACATACATACATGAACATTCATCGAGTATTCATCTAAGAAAATAAAAAATCGAAATAAGTGAAACGAAGCAAATGTTGAAAAATACAACTTCCGGTTTGCAGGAAGCTCCCCCTTATAAATCTAAGTGCTTTAAAATATAGCACAGGCTCTTCTCTAATAAATGTAGCAGAAAAATGGTTGCTTTGTTAACGCTATACGATATTTCATTCATAAATATACTCTTGAAATAAAATATTCAAGAAAAAGAAAATTTTATATAAAAATTTCAAACAATTTTGCATTAATTAAAAATTTTATCCACCTATATCATATTTCATATGGATTATTTCTCGTACTCATATTTACGCTGAATAAAAATTAAACTACGTGTCAAATTTCTATGCCCAATTATCGGAAAACCGAAAACAATAGTCTTTTTTGAAAAAAAAAAACATAAAACAGGAAAACAAAAAATTTCTTTGATTACTTTTTTGAAAATATATACTATTATCTATGAGATTTGGCATTATTGGAATATTTCTCCAAGTAATTTCAAATATTCCGGAACCTAATTTATTGTCCACATCCCACATTTTAGTGATATCTCTCATTATTAAGAAAAATGATATTCTCAAATATTATTAAGAAGCGAAGGATGCATAATGATAAACGAACACATATAAACTCATTTTATCCATAAAATGATTTTTAAATTTTCATTTTATCCATAAATTTTCATTTTTAAATTTTCATTTTACTCATAAATTTTTACTCATGAATTTTATTTTACTCATAAGTTTTCATTCCACTTTTTCCCTAAAATAACAAATTTTTACAAGTCTATAAAGGAAAAATTTCAAAACTTCAAATATTGATTTCACAAATAGGCTTACATTTACGCTTAGGGAAACGGCAATCAGAAAGTAATGCTCCACCATATTTCGTTTTAGTCTCAAGAAAATCTGAGCAAAACATCTTACTACTTATATCAAACGACATATCGTCAGTAATTTAATTTACTATTATCCACACCAGATGAAATAAAGCGAAAATGCGGATCCTATTTTATTTGCAAAACTCTCACTATTATTATAACCACTATTACTATAGCACTACGGGTTTATATTGCGCTAAGTGTACGGTAGAAAAGCTAAAACCCATCCTAAGCGCTAAACAAATACAATGCATTCCCACTTGCGGTAAATAAGTTTTTGGCGGACGATTCATATGCTCGACAAGATATGAGTCGATTCAACTAAAACCGGAAATTGATGTCAACAACAACAAAAAAAAAGAAAATAGAAACGAATATACCGGAATATCAACGTCACTTTTATTGCACACATTATAGAATATGCAATATAGTGCACGAAAAATTGCCGAAATACCACTGAGCAATAGTGCTATTGCAAATGCTTTATGAGGAGAATTGCATAACATTTGTAATAGGAATGGAGCTGCCACATATAATTGCATATCCAAACCTGAAATATGATTTTCACAATCCACAAAATCGAAAGAAATATTTTTATGAGTTTTGAGAAAGTATTCAATATTCATATAGCTCTCTTCTCTCTCTCTCCCCCCCCTCTCTCTCTCCCCCCCCTCTCTCTCTCTCCCTCACCATTACCTCCCTACCCCTTCTATCGCGTTTTATTTCCACCCGAATTTAAAATTGTAAACAACATTTTTTGAATTTCAACTCTTTGAAAATAATCGCAAATCGACGTACTATATGTTTGTTGCCGCTGCATCATAAATAATGCTTACTTTACTGATTGCATTTTATTTGAAAAGAAATTTCAAGGTTGACATATTCCGCAGCTTGGGCACGTGAATTGCACGTGAACAGGAGCAATTTACACAGGTGCCCTCAAATGATGCCTCATGACTATGATTTTTTACCTTTGGCGAGCATGAACGATGTGGATCTCACCTGGTGATTGCTGCTCAGAAATGATCGTCTATAAGATTAAGAACTGAGGCAATAAATAGAACACAAAGAACGTTGAAAGAGCGTTCTCTAAAACGTTTGACTACATTCATTTCTTATACTTTCGCAAAAAAAAAAAATACTGATTTCCGAATTGAATGTTGATATCCTTTTTCCAAATTTTCGCGAAATTTTTTTCCGGAATTTTTCCAAAATTTTGCGGTCAATCGTGGTGTTCATCTAATCGAAATAAATACTGCTATCTTTAATATCATAATAATGGAAAAAAGTATTGTAAAGATGAAGATGATAAAGTAAAATGAACATTGATAAAAATTGTCGAACCTAAATACCAAAGATAACCCATACAGGTTGGTGTTTCTTGCCAATTACCGAGAAATAAAAGATGTGATGCAATCCCCGAAAATCCACAAGCGGAGATCATAGTCGTGTGATAACTAAAAAGAAAATCACCTCACACGATCTCGAGCATGAGATATAGCATAACCTCGAGCGGGAGACATAGCATGACCTCGAGCAAGTGTTATCAGTTACAAACTGATTGTAGCGCGATAATTTTTTTGCATTAAGGCTAAACTAGGACCGGTGGTATTATAACACCAAAAGGTGCATGAAAAAAAAACGGCCCTGTGCTTCAATTAATGGAATATTCATCAAGAAAACGAAAAGATCGCAAATTTGAGTTTTTCTCATCGAGAAAAAATTTTTCTTGCTAAATAATGAAAAATATTAAAGGGTCGTAATGTTCAATAAGCGGTCACACTAGGACATATTTCAACAGCATAAATTTTTTACGACAATTTAGGACAAGTTTTTATAATTTTAGCTGCAGTTTAGAAAAAAATTTGGAAAATTTTCCTGGATTGCAGCCGAAGGTAAAATATATATATGGGGAACTCACCGAGGTAGAAGCATTTTCGTTATCGGACCGGCTGCAATATAGATGAAAATAGCGATCGTTGGAAATAGACGAAGCCATCGCTTAGTGAGAAATGTGAAATAATGTGACCAGAAAGGTTCGTCGATTCGACGAAACCATGAAATCGCAGCCAAAAGGCCGGATAGTACAAGGAAAATCTCAACTCCCAATGCTGAATTGCCGAGAAGTGCACCGAAAACTACATGCTCATGGATTGATGACTGCAAAAAGTATTCATTGAGTATGGTGAATTTACGGCAAAAATTTGGAAATGTGATAATATTGTCAAAAAAATTGCTCAAAAGAAGTGCTAGATACTAATAATGGCCGTGGATAGATTTGTTATGGATGGATATATCCGAGCAGAGGAAGAGGAAGTAATGGTATCCAGGATTCAAAACGCGCTCATTAAATCCTGGGCAAGGAATCTTACGCTGGTCTTATTCCTGTTCAACATGATTAGATATGTCGCTCATAGGAAATCCCAAATCCGGCAATATATGAGGGCAGAGTGACTATTGTTATATTGAAGTGCGGAAGTGAGTTGGCTCGAGCTCAGGGAAAAGGTACGACCATAGCTGAAGAAACTACAAAAACATACAATATTTCATTATGAAATAGTATAACAGTTTTTAGTTATGACCATGTGATGCGCCGACTAGAGATGGAATAATAATTTATACTGACGTTTCGGCTCACTGAGCCGTAATCATAGGTGGTTTAATTGCCCAAGTTTGAGCCTGGTGTGCTATGGTGTGCTTTGAGCCTTATGGCTCTTTGAGCCATAAGGCTCAAAGAGCCAAAACGTCAGCATAAATTATTATTCCACTTCTAGTCGACGCATTACACGGTCATAACTAAAAACTGTTATACTACTTCATCTATCGATTATGCGTCTGCGAAACAACAGTATTATTACTTATATGTTGCACTATTTCATATAGTTAAACACATCACAGTAAACAGTAACAGGCTTTACACACCGAAAGAATTAGTATAATGTATAGTTTCGGCCTGAGATCAGTCCACAATAATTTTCTGGAGATTTTGACATGTCATATCCCTGTCATATCCCACCACGATAACCAAGTAAAAAGCCTCTCACACTTTTTAATTAACAAAACTCAGTGGAATAAATGATGTATACCTTGAATGTGTGTGCCGATGGCAACCGTTCCAATACGTCGATACGTCCTTCGCTTCCCGTATGATTGATCATCACCCATAAAATTGCTATCACTCGAATCACATCCAAAATATCAAGACGTGCATTACGAGCCGATGTCAATTCAGCCAATGATTTTCTGATAGAGAGAGGTTGTAGAATGCTGCTTCGTGAGAAAGTCCCATAAAAGACAAGCAATACCCAAGCTAAGAGAGGAGTTCCGGCTGCCGTTAGAGTGGTCGGCAATAATGAATTCAGAACGCTGTCAACAGTAGTGTTGTGAGAAACTCTACTCAGAATTAAGCCTTCAATACTATCACTCACTGGTAATATGCCGATTTTCTTCATTCTGCAAATCACCTTTAAACTTGATGAAATCTTTATTCACTAATCTGAAAGTTTGTAATAAAACGTATATATCAACAAGAGGATATAGG
This sequence comes from Baylisascaris procyonis, assembly GCA_037389465.1. Lineage (NCBI taxonomy): Eukaryota > Metazoa > Nematoda > Chromadorea > Rhabditida > Ascarididae > Baylisascaris > Baylisascaris procyonis. Next base: position 5,726,753 of record JAZARR010000171.1, on the reverse strand, counting down.
TGAGATATAAATTATTTTTAACTGTCGAAAAATTTTTTTATACTACCTGAGCTATATAGGTAGAAGTGCGAAGAAAACTACCGACAGTAAAAAGTTAACAAAACTTCGGGAATTATTGATAAAAATATTGGGGCATTACAATTTAGAAATATTCGCATTACAAATTAAGCAGTGATAAAGTAACAGAAATAAAATTTAATCGAAATATGCGCGAAAAGCTTACATGATTTGCGCTCTTAAATCCTCACTCATTGAACTAGCCAATTTCATGATTACAGAAAAAGTTAGATAGATAATGCCTTGGTACTCGAAGTGAATTGAATATTCGATGTGAATATTCCATAAATCATTCATAAAAAGTCCGTTAATTTGACCAATACTAAATGCATGTTAATTTTTCTCGGTAAACTTAATTGCCCATTATTCTTTTCAAAAATTATGGATCGGCGAGAAACTCAGCACAGGTAGTCCCCAGGTGAGTACAATATACCTGGCTAATTTCATAACTCTTGGTTATTTTAGAAGGTGAGATTGCTAACGAGGCAAAGGTAAGGCACAAAGCAATGATTTCATCAAGGTGAATCAAATAGTGATCGTAGAATACGAATAAATTAAATATTATTATAAAAATTGTGCAAATTATTAAAGATAATATATATAACTATTATTTCAAGCATCCTTTTGGAATCGTGAAATAGATTACGCCTAAACGATGCATCTTCATGGCAACAAACAAGAGCAGCTGTCAGCAAGCGATATACCTTTGCCGTATCGCTTAGCGAATTAAGCTATGTTGCAATTTATAGAGAAAAAATAATAAAGCACACACAAAAATACAATCATATTTTAGCGCTTTCACAAATTTCATAAATTTTCACAAATTTTTCACAAATTTTCCACAAATTTTCACTAAACGCTCTCATAAATTTTCCACTAAAGATTCATTTAGTTCGCTTTAAACTATTTTTTTGTGTAAACTTTAGTATTTCGATGTTCTGGGATGAAATTTTTGGTAAACTTTAGCATAAATTATAAATATGCCTAAAAATTTGAAAAATTTACAAAACGTTATAAAACTATTAATCAATAAAATTAAACTATAAAAAAACTAAGACTAATTCATCTAAATTCTCACTCTAACGATCAATAGAACGATTTCAACGATGATTTTTTATCGAGACAGACGAAAGACAGGAAACCGGAAACCTGTCACAGCATTTGGCATTATATACGCCTTTTGCAATTCCACCTGCCAGAATAACCGGAAATTTCCGGAAATTTCTCCTAGAATAGCCGGAAAAATAAGAACAGAACATCCAATAACGTCCTTCCTATAAGATTCAGCCTACTATACAAATTTGCTGCCAAAATATTTATTTTTTATTCGCAGTGAATCTCTTGAAAATTGGCATAGATAAGTTCTGATATCATTTCTTATAGTTGATGATGATAGCAACGAATAAATATGAAACTAGACTTGGTAGAACATGTTCCTAAATAAGAGTGGACATAACTCAATTATGAAAGTTTCACAGATATTTACAAGTAGATATACGAAAAGAATCTAAAAATAAATAAATAACAACGAATATTTGAAGCGATCAATGTATATTATGAGGTGAGCAATCTATTCGACTTACTAATTTATACCGAAAATTTGAAGAGAGGCGTGACTTTGAGAGAAGGCGGAGACTATGAATGTACATTGAAAAAGTAACATTGCAAGAGCAATAATGACAACAATAGTTGATTGTACCATGCGGTGCTATTGATGTTCACCTAGAAATTTATTCATTCCTCTTATATTACATCAGAAAAATTCGGTGCTTTTTGTAACGAATATTCTTTTCATTCCCATTCCCACCCCCCCCCCCCCACCTCACAAAAAACATTTAAAATCTGGAGTTCACTAGCTTAGAATTTTTAAGCCTTTTCTCCACTGAACAAGGCCTACAGAAATATATCGCGTCGGAGCAGGAGTCGTAGGTAGGAGCGGGGTGGATGAAGAGGAAAGGAGAACGGAAAATATTGGAATGAACGGGCGCAAATGTCCGAACGACAAAACATGGAGATCAAAAAAATTGACACATATCAGAAAATAATCTCATTCGTTCAATTTTACTTCGTACATCCTTCTCGAGGAAGTCTTTTCCGGTCAAAACTATCAAAAACTATTGCTACGATTATTTTAATGGTTATAATTTACATCAACTATATTTTACGACGACAAAATTTGATAGATAAGATAATGATATTCAATCATTTTTTTCACATTTTTTATAATTTTTGCATATCACTTAACGCACAATGAAATTTCGATTCAATAAAATGTCAAAGATGGTAACGTTGAAATTTGATATAAATGATTCTCAACTTCGCATAGATTAATTCAACTTTGCTAAGTTTGATCGATTCACGAGTTAAAAATTTCAACTTAGAGGTCTAAAATTTCGTATTTATAAGCAATCAAGCTAAAAGAGACTCGTCGAAAGCTAATTTTACATTGCCATCCTTTAATATGTACTTCAGAGTTCTAACAACTATATTTGAATCCCTTAAAAACGGAGTAAAATCGCATTTGTTCATCCGTATTGGTGTTTATCAACATCCTTGTTTAATAGAAAAAAATTTCAGCTATGATATATGAAATTTTAGTATTTTAACACAAGAACAATTTCGTTCATGTTAACAACTATCAAATGTTATCAGTTTATCAAGTGATAAATCGAAAATTGTAATACTGAAATATTCCCGTGAAATCTATGATTTATTAGGCCAACAGGCCAAATATAAATTTAATCTTATCAGAGCTTATCAATTTCACTTAATATCCTGATAACATTAAATTTGCACATTGAAATTATCGTTGGATTTTCTTGATAGCCGATCATTTAAGAGATCATTCATAGATAATCTATACGGATCAATCAATCTGCGCAAATTGATATTTTTACATCCGTTAATTTTTTTCAAGAATGGCGAAAAAAAAGTTGCATCCTTCCTTACACATATGCGTATATAGGCATATAAATGTCTTTCTCAATGGGTAAATTCCTCGACATTTATTACTAAATCTTCTATCAGTGAGAAAGCATATCCTTTAAATCCTCTGAGATTATAAATAAAGTTGGGAAAATATGTAGATGATTAGCGAAAGGGAAACCAAAAGCGAAGGGGAAATTCAGTGTGATGATTATTTTTTTCAATCAAAATTTTGACTAATGTAACAAACGATGGCTAAACTCTTTGGTAAAATAAGACCAATCTAATTCGACGAATACAAAATTTCGTTAAAAATCTCTCTTATTTTCATAAGTTTTTTTTATTCAATATCACAATATTAAATGATTATTTTCGAAAAGAAAAGGGAAAAGAAAACAGAGCCACAACCGATTGCAATGACGTCGATAAGTGATAAGAAGAATTAGATGAAATGCAAAACGAGCACTAAATAGCGGCGATCGATATCGATCAATATCAGCGATCAAAGATAGATATCATTCGATATCACTAAGCTACGAAATACCATAAACATTCGTGTGGGAATTTTTTTCTTGCACTCATAAACAAAATAAATACGCGCTTAAAAAATGCATCCATTCATTTCTTTCGCCGATTAGAATGGGAACACACACCTTGGATACTTCAAAGAAAGATCTGAGAATCCATAACGGAATGCCTGCCTTTCCAGCCTTTTGCCTAGATAAAACCGTCTTCTAGTAGATAAAACCACCCCTAGCTAGTAGATAAAATTGACTTCTAGTAGATAAAATTGACTTCTAGTAGATAAAATCGCCTTCTAGTAGATAAAATCGCCTTCTAGTAGATATGAACCTCTCGTCATTATCATCTGTACACCGAAGACATTCTTATAACCTTACCAATATGCTTGAAAGAATTAATCCAAGAGCAATATATGCAAATTTAAATTGCATACTATTTGAAAATTATGAACTATTCGAGGGTATCCGATGCTTTTCCACAAAACAATATATAATATACATATATACAACTATACCACATTTATTTAAGCAATTGAAGTAATGAGTATGAGTCATTAGTTGGTGGGTTTTTTTTTCAGATTGCTATAAATAGACGCATGCCATTTACGTTTTATTTTATTAAATGTTTATAGTGCAATGGCTAAAGATAAGAATCTCATTACCGTGGTCGTTTTTTTTTTCTTCCGAAAAGAAAAGATATATGAAATAAATATTTAAAAATTCTTCGCACAGGTAATATTTATCAAAATCTATGATGCGATAGTTGTTGCATATGTTTTTCGAAAATAAAAATATTTTTGAAAGAGGATGCTTGCTAAGAGTCTTTTTATTCATTTATCATTGATAAGAAGGCTTGAATTTTATCACTGATAATTTTTGGCAGCAGACGTGTTCTCGATACATTAAAATATGCTTTCATTTTCTTTTCGATATGAACGATTGAATTGATATTTTTATACGACTGTCGATAAAGGAATGACTCATTCGTCGAATCATTCCAATATTTCGATGCATTTTTAACTTACTAAAATATTTTCAAAAAGGTGATAAAATATTTTGCAGCACTGATCAACAATACTAAGAGCTCGTCCAATCGAAGGTGTCTAATTTCAGAGAGCTTTATTCTAGTTGATGTCCTATAGTGACTTTCTAGAACTTAAACTTCACTCCTTAACTAGTAATTTGAGCCAAAAGTGAAATTCAAGTATAAGATGTACGATAATCGATTGCTTGCCTATAAACGAGGAGATTAACAAAGAATTATTTCATTGTTTTGAAACTTAGTGTAGCCTTATTGCTTCAGTGATAGAATTTTAAAAAGCACATATCGTGCCAGCCTCTGTGATGCGTTTTCTTCAAATGTTGGTTTTTTTTCGAAAAATATTTCCAACCTTATTAGGCACGATGGTGTTTTATACGGAAAAAAAGAGACATGAGTGCAATTCTGATGCAAAATGATAGCACAATTGCATCAGGAAAGGTGAAGTAAAAAAAAACGACAAAATGATGATGCATTTGCGCCAGACGGGTGGTGACAAATAAACGCTCACTTGTTGTTAGCAAATTCGACACATTGAATAGGGAAATACATTGGATGACAAAAAAAAAAAAAATAATTGCCGCAGAAATGGCGTATGCTTGCGAAATTCCACTTAAGCATTTACGTCAAGTTACAATAAAAAAATAAACTTTCCGAATAAATTTTACGTATTATCTGAGATATTCTGTCGTTTAACCAGACAATTTTATTATCGTTGAAAAAAAAATTATTTACTTACAAAATTTATTCCTTATAACGTTCGAGTGCTATTATATTTTTAGAAATATTAATAAGTTATCAAATATAATTTTCTAAAGTTTCTTTCTGCTTTCTTTTTCTATAGTTTTTATTTTTTTAAATAAATTTCTATGATTTTCTCTCTATATAGTTTTTAAAAAAAAATTCAATTAAAAGAACTATTTTCATTGCATCCACTCCCACCTCACCCATCATTTATATCATTTTGCTAGATTTGAGCCTCTTGTTATAAACAGCTAAAAAAGTTTAGCATATATTTTCATATGAATTTAACATCGCTAATTCGTTAGCAATTTTTTTTAGATGTAGTTAGGGATATGTCCACCCCCTCCCTCTTCTCTGCCCCCTCCCCTTCCCACTCAACTACAGCAACTTCTTGATGGCTTTTAGGTGCATTCACTTGTTCATTTGTTGAATTAACGGACCTCTTTAAAAGATAAAAAAATAAATATTCGAGCAATCAAGCTATCATAAAAATTCATAGAAATTTTCGCTAATCCCGTTAAAAGCCAAGATGCACATTCAAATGAGTGCATCAATGCTATACGAGAAGGGGGATTACTTCATAATTTGGGAAAAAAAGAATGAAATTTCAATTTGACAGGAAATAGGCTTAATGGCTACGCTTATTGGCCATCATATATTTCCCTTAGGTATCTAATATCTATTTGTTTAATAAAGTTTTCATGATCTCTAAAATTTTTTTTATTTCTGAAAATATTCAATTAAATAATTCAAAAGCACTCTCACCCTCAAATAAGTGATTTGAAAAGAGTTTCTCTCTTTTTAGATTACATTTAATTTTAAAAACTTCTTATGATTATCAGTCTGCTTGTTTCTATCTTTTTGATTATTTCTATATATATATATATATATATATATATATATATATATATATATGTATATTATTCCATTATATTTTTTGCTTTTTTCTAGAAAATCGACATGGAAAGTGATTCGCTTCTGGCAAATTACAACTTAATTCAATTGATGTCAAATCCAATCGTTTCACTAGGTAGATATTTGCGCAACGGAAACACGTATAAACCAACACATACAAATAAATATAGGGAATTTATAAGTCGAAATTCCCTCTCATAAGGTCAAAGAAATCGTTGAGGCGAATAGATAGTGAGCAAGGAGTAAACGATGATAACCCCTTATCTTTTATCTTTTCACCTTTATCAATGTTTTATCATTTATTATCAGAATCAACGCAATAAACATTCGATGTGCTAGATTACATAGCGCTATTTTGGTAATCAGTCACTTAATAATATTATGTTTCCTTTGCTTCTTATAGAATCTTGTTTTTTTATTTATATTTTGCAAAAGAAAAGTATTTAGAAAAAAATTTTCTTAGAAAATATTTAGAAAATTTATGTTGAAATAATAATTCTACTAGAAATTCTCCTAAATTTACCCATTTCGCTTCTGAAAGTCTACTAAAAAAAGTCTTTTATAATGATGATATGAGCGCTCTACATTTTCGAGAATTTTTTTTCTATTATTTATATTCGGATTGTCTAGCGCATTCATTTAGGATTTAATTTTAGAAGATGATCTAAATTCTATGAATGCTTCATTTAGATATTTAAAAAAAAAAAATTCCTTTAGGAGTTTAAAAATTAAATTTAGAAAATTTATTGAGAAAATATAGTTTCCATAGTATTATTTCTAAAAGAAATGATAAATTAAGAAACTAGAGCTTTTTAAGTGAATAGTGCTTCTATTTACTTTAGATACTACAATGATCAACTAGATAGATCATATTCAAATGTATCCTAGATTGAAATAATTTAAAAAATATATAGCAATTAAAAATTTGGAATACCTGTTGCGACTTGCAAGTGAAAATTTATTCTATGCTTATTAGAGGATTTTATAACATCTCTATTAAGACCGGATTTACTGCTGATTATTGCAAATCTTTCAGGATAATCGTTTCTGTTATCCATACGATGATGGAAGAAATGAAATTCGGTTATGTCTATGATGAGAGTATGCTATTGCATAAATGCAACTATGATTCAACAATGCTTGAATGCCCACAACGAATTGAAATAATCTACGAGAGGCTCCTCAAAGATGGATTACTTAAAAATGCACAAAAAGTAAGCACAAATGTGTATGGTTTTACCTGGCTAATAATTAAGATTGATTTAACGCACCTGTTAAGGCTGACTTATCGAGTATATCATTCAACGATGTTGCCTGATCTGAAATGCGGAAGGAAATTGCAGACAAATTAATTACCTTATTTGTTAATTATATGACATCATCGATATTTAAATACCAAATGAGAGAAATAAATAAATAAAAATAAATAAATGCTGTCGTTTTTTAAGTATAGTTGTTTGGATCCATAGATATTCCTTAAATACTCCTTATATATTCCTCAGGTATTCTCTCTCTCTAGTATAAAATCATTGTTAATGCTTGGATAAATCAACTGCTTGCTTAATCCATTGTTCTACTGTAGAAGTTGAACTCGCTCTTCCAAAGTCAAAAATTATTAAATAAATATAAATATTTTTGTATAGAAAACGATTTATAATAAACAATATTATAGCCGATACATCTAATCATTTATTAATGAGTGACCGGAAGTACTTTTGAAATAACTTTTGGATTTGTCTTAGGTGGACAGTCCACTATGATTGAAAAGAAGCAATAAGAATGGATCGGATGGTTGATCATCACTTTAAATCATTATAATTTCGATTTCAATTTTAGATTCGATCACGAAAAGCTGAAGATTGGGAATTGTTATTGAATCATCCACAAGAATTGATTGATTCATTAGAACGTTTAATTAGCGATGAAGAATGTGAAGAATTTTGTAGAGGATATGAGTTGTTATGGCTTTGTCCTTATAGTATACAATCGGCTCGTATCGCTGTTGGAAGTACAATCGATATGATGAAAGCAAACGTTGATGGAATGTGAGAGATTATTTATTTATTTATTTATTTATTTATTTATTTATTTTTTGCTGTAAACCATCTCATCTTTGCATATCATTATGCCTTTCCGGTTCATGAATTTTAACTACCGGACGAATGACCTCTCCGATTCATGAATCATAACTACAGGACTAATGAAAAGGCACGGAAGTGGATGCCTACATGCCTATGGATGTAAACCGCATTATCTCGACATTGTCTTGTAAAAATGTATAAGAAATGAATAAAAAAAAAAATGAAAGGCAATCAAAAATTTTTATTAGTAACCTCTAGTGTTTGATCAGCCGAACATATCTGACATTTACATATGAATTAAGAGCCAGAAAGCGAGTTAAATTTCCCTTTTTTTACTGCAATATATGAACTTGAAATGCATCCATTAAATTTCTCAAGCTGAAGTGGAAAATTTTTCTAGAAGAATTTTGAAGTTTTAAATTCAGGATTGGCAATGGTTTTGCAATAGTTCGTCCACCAGGACATCATTCATATTCAAATCACCCACAAGGATATTGTATTTTCAATACGATTGCAATTACGGCTAAATATGCCGTCGACAAACTTCATCTTAAAAAAGTAAGCTTTTTAGATAAACTTTTTCTTGCAAGGAAATTTTAAATATAAAGGATAGTGTGGATTGAAATTTGCATAGTTAAATACCTATCTCTTATCGTTTGGAATGCAGAAAAAACTATTGCAAACAATTTTATTTACTCCAACGGTTTATCAACAACGGTTATTTTTTATTATAATTGTTTTAACTTGAATTATTTAGTCTTACCTGAGTACATCTCTACTAATGACTTCTGGACTTCAATTTTTATGCCTCGTCACTTCCGGTTTATAGCTGCATCCGGAAAGATCAACTACTTCCAGTCTGTTTTACCGATAATTTATTCACCAACTTGACGTTATTTTTTGAGTGCAGGTAAGATTTTCAGTCCTACACCGCTTCCGGCTAGGTCATTATCTCCTTCTGGCCAGCTGTCTTCGACGCAGTGGCTTTGTATAAGACTGCACCCATTAATATCATACAATATTAAGGTGTTGATAATTGATATCGATTATCACTGTGGTAATGGTACTTATCAATCATTAAAGAATGATGATCGATTTTTATTCGTCAATTTTCATGCCTATCATTTCGGTGCATCATGGCCTTTCGATAGTGAATACGATTATGATTCATCTGGTAAGAATACTATCAAATAGTAACATTCAAATAAAATTCATCGAAAATTTCGCATAGGAAATTTACCCGAGGGAGCGGGAAGGGGAGAAATTCGAGAGTATAGCCTATTTGAGCTTTGCTACAATGAGAACCTTTTCAACGTAAATGGGCTCGTCTAAGTTTTGCTTTTTTTTTTTCAATAATTTTATACAAAAAGTTTTGCCTTTACTAATAAAATTTCTCATGTTCTTCTAGGAAGTTTGAAGTGTTTTTTTTCCACTTCCCTGTAGGTCACCAGGGGCAATAGTCTTCTCTGATTCGCTAATGCTTGTTTTGATAAATCCTAGCTAAATTAGTGATCTCTAATCTCTTCAATTGCCCAGATCCTGTTACACCACTTACTCACTAATGGTAAATCAGGTCACTGGTAAGTCCCCTCCACCCACTTTTTTAATGAAGGATATCCAGGACAGTGGCCTCCTCCTCAGCAATACATCCAGATTAAATAGCTTCAAGTTGAAATAATTCCAAAGTTTTAGGGACGAATCATATATCGATCCCGTTGAATGCAGCAATGAATAATGAGTTCGATTATATGGCAGCATTACATCTTATCGTTATACCATTAGCAAAAGAATTTGCACCTGAATTGGTACTTATATCGGCGGGTTTCGATTCTGCTTATTGCGATCAAATTGTTGAACTTGGCGATTTTGGACAAGCGATTAAAGCAAATGGGTTGATCTTTTAGTAGTGATTTTAACCAACGATGTTATTTATTTGTTTTATATTTATTTAATTTACTTAATTATTTTATATTAATTTATTTTGTACTATTTACTACTCACACAAAGACAACAGTAGATATGAATATAAGAAACTCAACGTTGAATATTAACCGATAGAATAACTGTTCGTTAGACTTTTGAAATTAGCGACTACAATTTGAGAACCTCTCTTCCTCTTCCCTCCCTCTCTCCCCTCCCCGCTCCTCTCTCTCTCAAAAAAAAACTTGTGTTGGAGCTCCGTTGGTTCCTGCGTCCTATCCTCCAAAATCTTCCTGAAAATGAATCAGTTTTGAGGTGTATAAACCTAATTTTGAGCCTGGACACATCGCTGTTTGGTAAGATCCTTCGTATCTTAGTTGCACAGGTTTTGCGTTGGATGAAGCTGGTATTCATACAAAAGATTATCAACCGTACAGCCGGGTGAATCGTACTTTCCAAACGAAAACCTCAACCGTATTTTTGATGGTTGTTTGCAATGAATTTACATAGACTTTAGAAATGGCTGCAAATATGACAATGACCGAGGAGAAGGAAATACCCTATCGAGTAATTTTTGAAAATTTTTGAAAAATTTTACCAATATTATTGCTGAGATAATCCGATTTTAGGACTTAAACCGATTAAAAAAGATATATAGAAACAATGAAACTTCGATCGATGAGATAAACTATTATAAGAAAAGATTACTTCATCGGTGCTAAAGTGTAACATGAAAACAATAACTGTTGAAAACTTTAATTTTGGCCATTGGTCATTTTGGTCATTGGTCAATCTTGGTCATGAAATTTTCAGGTTTGGTCATTTTGCACGTCTTCTAAATAAGCATTGGCCTAATAAGGTGTTAGCTATACTAGAAGGTGGCTATCTTCCTCAAAGCTATGCGGAATGTGCGTCACAATTAACGCGAGGTTTACAGGTATACTTAGCATTTACAAGTTTCCATATCTTTGGGGGAAAAAATCGCAAACAAATAAATGAAATAACGATCAGTCATTCAATGTAATCAGAACGAATCACTAACCGCATGTATTCGATTTTCAAATCTCCATCGAACTCTACAGTACCTTGCAGCTACAGTAGCCAAGTAGCATTTATCAACTCTTTTTTTTTTTGCTCCGTTAGACTAACATGCCAACTCTAATAAAAGATACGTCATAGGTTTTCTATCTATGGCAGTAAAGTTATTTGTTGGGTTACTCTACGCTAATCGTATTCATCCATGAAAGTTGCCTTCATAAATGCTGCCCCATAGTTCCTTTATTTAGCTAAAGTATTTCCGTTTTGCGTCGATTATTTCACTTCGAAAAAATTTTTCCCCCCATTCGTTAAAAATCTTAATCAACAATTTTTAGGGAATTCCTTTACCTAAAATATCTTATCAAAAATCAGTCAATATATGTATGATTCAAACAATTTGGAATGTATTATATCATCATTCAAAACGATGGAAAAATGCTGCTATAATGCTGTCGAAATTACAGGAACAACAGGTGATCGTTATTCACTTTTCTATCTTTCAATATTATTCGAAGGAATATGAATATAGCTATTTCAAGCATTTTCTTTACCTTTATTATTAATATTTAAATAAGTAATAAGTAATAAATAAGTAATAAATAAAATATAACATTTTCTTTACTTTTATATTACCTGTTAAATATGATCATATCACCTGTTGAATATAACTATTAATTATACTATTACATGCAATATTTAAATAAGTAATAAGTGGTAAATAAATTATTAAGTATATTCTTTTGACATTATTTGTATATGATATCGTATATTATATTATTATATATGTATACGATAATAAACAAAAAAATATTCTATACATATATTTTTTAATATATCACTTATTTCTACATTTATTATTGAAAGGCTGATAATTAATAGTAGAATTTTTTATTGTTAACGGAGAGTATTTATTCTAAATTTATTTACTTATAATATAATAATTAATCATCTTCGTTATAGGTTCATAATGGATTTCCCATCTATGCACCACTAAATGAAAGAATTTTTGTTGGCCGCAAATTTCGACTCATTTGGGATCGTATAAAAGAACTTCGAGTTGCAAGAACGCGTAAATGGATTCAAACAGATGAAACAATTAGCGACGATAATAGCAATCATAACGAAGCCATAAATAGAATCAACGCTTATATAATGGTAAGCATACAACAATAAAAACTTCTAAAAAAAGCTGAAATATTAAAGTTTTGATTTTTTTTTTTGTCACTATATATTATATTATTATTTACTTTATAAATTTGCGCAAAAAAATAGAAATAATATTGAATTGAATTATAGGATTATGATTATACAACATATAGTGATAACCTCGATGTGGAGACATTCATTCAACGAATGCTATGGACATCTACTAGTGCAAGTGAAGCATTTCTTCTCTCTGCACCAGCAACTCTTTATTTCTACACAGAAATAGAGCGATGTTTAAAAAATGATACCTCGAAATATTTGATTATTGATATGGCCACCCTCAAAGATGCAGAAAAAAATACCACCTTTTAACTCGGAGGTAATTTACATAAAATTTGCCACCTATGTATTATCAATATATCACTTGTTAACTCATAAATAATTTGCATAAAGTTTGCCACTACAACGGCTGATTATATGTATTAAAAATTTTAAAAAAATTAGTGGACTCATATTTAGCAGACGCGAATAGATTCATATTTCAAACAAAGATTCCGACTCTGCTGCAAGGCTTACACTTAGAAAAATGCGTTTATACCGTTAGTTAACTTCTCAGAGCAAATAAATATGCAAGATCAGCTCAGAGAGAAAAGGGGGGCCTGTAAACGAGGAATTACGGTAGTCATTTTAGAAATACGAACAAATAAGCACCGATCAACAAGTGAAAAAAATTGCACAATTGCATTAATCACTGTATAAACGTAAGACGGCGTATATGAAGCATAAACGCAGATACGATCACGATAAGCGAATAAGAGAAGGGCCTCCAGTCTCCACCATTCATCGACTGCAGAGGAGGAAGGCGAGAGGGGTGGGGGGAGAGGGGTCAAATTTTTTGTAATTTCTGGAAAATAGAAAAACTTTTAAAAAAAAACTAGAAAAAAAATTTCTCATTCCGTGTAAGTTTTCAGCATTTTTACGTTTTATAATAAAAGTTTTTTTTTTTTTAATTAGCTTACTGAAGCGTCCAAAATTTTATTTGCAATCACATATGTATAAGTGGCCACAGCAGTTGGACCTTTCTCCCTCCATCCTCTTCCCTCATTCCTCTGCCATACAGCAATGATCACATAGTTCATCTATCGCAAAAATACATCAGAACACCGGAACGATATGTGGAGAGCGAAATCATGCAAGCAAAATCACCTTATAGTGACAACTTGAAATGCTATTGCTATCCGGAAATCAATAAAAAGAAGGAAAGGATTCAGGAATGAACGTCAGGATTATTCAGCATCAACTGACACCTCCAACCGATCGACATTGTCAGTACTTGAAAAGCCTTTCGGGCAGTCACATCCAGAAAAAATTTTATACCACATACTAACCTACCATTAAAGTAATCACTGTATAAATGAATCAACGTAATGCTGATTTAATGGATGCTGAATAATCAAATATCAATAATGAAAAAAAAACACTTCGTTTATGGGCACATATCACCTGAGAAAAAAAGATTATGAAAACATCCAGAGGTATTTGAACGATTCTCTGGAAATTCAATAGCACCACGAATCGCCTTGCTTGCCGTGACTAAAAATTGTGAGCACAAAACAGAGATCAATAGCTCGTCGCACATAGCTCCTCCACTCTTTCCAAAACGTCCTTCGAGAGGTCTGTAAAGATGTTCTTGATCGTTATATTTTATAACATTATATATAAATATAAATATAAATAAATATACATACATAATGTTGTACAATATAAACTGTGCTAATCTATAAGCATAAATATATGTGTGTCTTATACCATATATAGTACACGCGTACACATATGTATAAGTGTATATACAGTATTAACAAAACACGTTTATTTGCAGAAAACATGACTGCCTACTTTTGCTCCCTCCGCCTTCTCCCACAAAAACGAGGAGACTGAAAAAGCAACAGAAATTGCCAACAACATAAATATTAAACACAACGAGGTGTAATACCCATTCGAGGAGCTCAAGAGGCAGGAAAGTGGGTTACCCACATAATTGCCTCTCTCTAAACGATATCAGTGATGAACTATCCAATAAATCTCAATACCATCAACGTAATGGATAGCTGCTTGCATTAACGATAAATAAAATCGAACTTAACTTCTCACTGTTGGTATATTTATTAATAGCTCGAAACAATAAACTCACCTTTGGGATCCACTTCAACTGTCTCCACAAGACTACGCCACATCTGTGCATTCACACATAACGAGAGTATCACCTTCTGGATTTCGTTCCGTCTGTTCTTCACACGAAATTGAGGATATGTCATTGCGAAATCGAAGGTACCACCATTTAAGCACTCCTGAAAAATTTCGAGAAAAACTTGCGATATAGATTCCTCAGTAAAGAGAGAGAGAGGGAGAGAGAGAAAGAGAAAGAGAAAGAGAAAGAGAAAGAGAAAGGGAAAGAGAAAGAGAAAGAGAAAGAAAGAAGGAAAGAAAAAGACGGAGAGAAAACAGAAAGAGATCGAAACTAGATGAAGGCAGATAAAACAGACAAATCTCAAAAGAAAGTTCGTGTTTATCACTAAAGGAATTATTACTCACCGAATATGGTGTTTTACAACATTTAAATCAACAAAAAAAAAAATGAAGTCACAAACAGCCCGTCTATCATCAACAACAATTGTTCCACAATGAGATGCTTGTCGTCTTGTTCGGATAATATCAACTAAAGCGACCTATTACCGCATAGGTCCCTGTTCGATCCCCGTTTTCGACTCCTTATAGGAAGGCGACAACTCCACCCTCCCCCTCCAATCCCAACACTCCGGTGCTTTCAACATCTAAGGTCAGGTGCACGGTCAAGTCGACGCGTTTTAAAGGAACTAAATATTTTGAGAGAGAGAGAAAAAAAAGAGGTACAAATATTACCATAGAAGGTTGATGGAGGAGGAAACAACGTGCATACTCCAAAATAAAGATACCACAGTCGACATTATTCTCCTGTTGTGGTAAATTGTTTGGTATAACGCATTTCAGCATATCCGCTTGAAATACCTCTTCTTCGCTATGTTTGATACGCCGATTGAATACATACTAAAAAATAAAATAGCCTCAACACTTCTATATTTTTCACTTAGAATTATTTGATTATAAACTTAGATAAAATTCAATTAAAAATCGGTAGATATATTTTGTCGGCTAACAAATTGCTTATGTTTGCCAACAAACCAACAGCAATTACTGCCAACACAAAAACAACAACTATCTTATGTTGGCAAACATATTGTTTAAGATCTAATAAAAGAGACGATACCCATACTAGTCAACTATTTACCAATTTTTCAATACACGTTCTTATTGAAGCCTATCACTTGCTGCACTCATAGTATAGCTTGGCTAGAAGAATAAATTTCACTTGGGCAGGTGTCAACAAGAAGTTATTGTATATGGTAAACAGTCGGGTATCATCCACCTAGATGAGCTAATAGGATAGCATATACAAGTAAATTCAGTGGTCAAGTCATTCCTTCAATTCGAAAAAAAAAACAAGTATGAATGAAATAAAAATTTATAGGATTTATAAAAAAAAAATTTTTTTTTGAATTTAAGAAATACCCCAAGCAATTGACGAATCGTAGTGATGATGATATCCTCGATAATTTTCGAGTCTTCATCTTGCTGCGAATCGAAAACAACTATCAGCGAAGAACCGTTGCTCGGATGGCTATCGTTTTCGATCGACTTCTTGAGCGACAATCCTGGTGAACAAACAATCGCCAACATCCTGCAAGAAAAATGTCTACGACAAATTACTACCTATTGCCGAATCAATGCTGATTGATATGATGAGTCTGTGGCTTAACGGATTTCACGAGAATCTTTCTTCAACACAATAAATAATAAAATTTCAAACATTTCCTCTCGCGTTGATCATATAAAATGAGAATCTCCCAAAAATATCAACCATTTCGATATAAATTGTTCTCAAGGAAACTTTAGAAAACAATTGCCTATCATCCTCCCCTCCCCCTCCCCCTCCCCTCCCCATCTCCCACCAAAAAAATATACTTTAAATTCTTTAAACCATTAAAAAAATTTAAATTTTTAAAAGTTACCGCTCATTAACTATTAAATATAAGTAGTTGGTATGCAATCGTCAATTAAACACCTAAAAACTTAAGCACTCTTTCATAAAGACCTCTCTGGCCTCCCGTTGTTACTTTGCATGCAGATTTTCAAACACTACAATCACAAAAAAAGACTTTTTCTCCCCTTTTCTCCTCATTTCTTTGCAAAACCACAATACCCATTCATATATTCCCTTACTGGAGAAAAAATTTGCATACATAGATATTCCCTTCACTAGAGAAAAAATTTGCATATATACAACAAGCGACCAACCAATGTTGTCTTTCAATAACTGGGATGACGAGAAAATCTGCCTCAAAAATATCCACCTGCTCGAACCAGAAATTAACATATGTTCGACATTCCTGTAAGGTAATTTCATATTGTCAAAACGAATATAATAAATCAGTCGGCGAATAAAATAGCGCAGAAAGAAGTAACTATGCAAATCCTTTCCAGATAACATTCTATGCATTCTTAACGGCAAACAATAAACCTTGGATTAAAAGATCCTTCTTAGTTGTTCTTCAGATGCCTCGCAGGATGTCTTCCTACTATATAACTGTAGGAGGTTTCGACAAACAAACCAACGAAAAGCTATCGATAAAACATCACGACAGGAACCCATAAACCGAGATACCATGTAAACGTATCGCAAATATAAGTTAAAACAGATCATCGGGAAAGAAAGTGAACGTGAAGCCTTTGAATATGCCAAACAAATATAAAGTGCTAAACGAATGCTGTAGAAGTGTAAAAATAAAAAATACTAAGAATAAGAAAGAGAAAACATCGACATACCTTTGAAAATGGCCCTATTGAATCGGAGTTTCTAATGTTGATCTCTTCGAAAGGATTCGTTGAGGTGGTCAATCGGTGCCAAAGCATTGATGGTAAAACGTGGATCTGTGAAGTGCTGAAAAAATAAACACAATCTTACATTGTTTAGAGACACATTTAAATTTTATTTCATTCATGACGTATAATCATTCCTAAATGGCAATATCCGGTGCCAAAAAATATGCATCTTCACTAGACTTTTAAATTCAGAAAAAACTGACGTCCAAAACCGAAATCAGCTATTTCTTAAAAATCAAGGAAATAGCTATAGAAAATCCGCGTATTCATGCGTCTAATTACTCTTTGCCCTGACCTCAGCCTCCTTATCTCTATTCTGACCTCAAGCTCATCATCTCTCTCTTGAACTCGAGCTCTTCATCCCTAACTCATAGGATTAGATAAAATAAATATTTGAGAGTGGTGAAGTAAGTAATACAAACACATCATCAGGAAGCATATGTGCGACGATATGATTCAAATAGAAGTCAATAATAGCATCGGTTAAGAGTGCCCCTTGTGCCAAGCTTACGAAATCGGCGACTCGAATGCTCATCTGTAGAAGTGGGAATCGAATATGTAGCATTTCCTCTTCGCCATCCCATACTTGTACCTCAATATCCTGCAATAATAATATCAATCCATAAAATATATTTCAGTATTTTTTACTTTAATATTAAATTTTTATGGAATGGATTTAAATTAAGACACTTTATTTGCTTGGATATTACTTCTGAGGCTTCTATTTATTCCCATCCTCAAATATGGAAGTTTTATTCCGAACGTATCTTCAATTAGAAAGAGTTCTATTTTCACCGCTTTATAAATTCATTTGAAACCTTAAAAGTTTACTTAAATCTACTTGTATAAAGTATAGAGCAATAAATTAGAGCCGGAAATTCACAGATAAGCATATGCCCGATGCCACTGAAGGGAAAGGTACTACCAAGATTACTAGGCTGCAAATAATGATGCTGACACTACGCAATAAGCTGCCAATAGACCATAGAATTACAAGGCTATAAAAGCCAGCCAAGGTGATACAATCAATCACAGCAATAATGATATGCAAACCCTTCAAAAACCTTGACCATAGCCTTACAGCCTTTTCGAAGAATTTTTCGGCTATAATTGAGAGTTGTGTTTTCATTGCCTAATTTGACGTCTCCTTCATATTAGCACAACTCAAAATCTACGCCGCTAAATCAACTCATTCTGGGATTACGATATGATACGGTCATCTTACCGATTGCTTAACGAATTCAGATTTCACTTCCGGTTTGCCGGTTTGTTGAGAGGTGATCAACCTATGTCGACGATATCTGCATAGGGTCCTTGAATTTGTAGGCACCTAGAAGTAAAATTCCAATTATATTTCATGAATATTCGATTGCTTAGCACACCTAAAAGGTAACCGTAGTCCTCCAAACTTTCATCGTAATATTATAAGAGGCTGTTTGCGTACAATTCCACTCTTTGATAGCAATACAAAAAAAGGACATTAATTCGTCTCAGATTCATAACATGAACTACCAGAGAAGATTCATATATTCCTAGCATTTTAGGACTACCCACAATGAATATCTACACCCTTTCCCTACCTGTCAAGGTAAAATAATGGAATGTTGAGCATAACGCACCAAATAGAAACCTACCTTGAAATGTGCGCATCCTCCATGAATCCATCGATGAGTGAGTACTCGTTTAGTGGATATGTTCGTGGGAGCGATAGGATCGCGGATCTTTAGAGTGGAAAATTTCGAAGTTTTCATTTGGTTTTAAGACTAAAAAAAATAGTGTCGTTAATTTAATTCAGCACGTCAAACGCCTCCATTTAGAATCGCAAGTCACGAATGATATAATCGCAGAACCCCCCCCCTCTGCCCCCTCCCACACACCCTCTGCCCCCTTCCCCACCCCCTGCCCCCTCCCCCACCCCACTCCCTCCCCATCCACTACCACATCTTACGGTGTTTACTGAACACAGTAGGACACAAATTACTTACGGCACGACTCGATGAAATGGAAAAACTTCGCCGTCAATAACATATGACGCCTCATTCGTTGTTTGCAATGTTGTTCCAAAAATCTTAAAACTTTAGGTCGGAGTTCTCAGATTTTAGTGCATGACTCCAGAAAAGGAGTCATACATTTTGAGCGAATGTCGGTATATCGCGAAAAAAAGAATATCGGAATTTCGGGCATTAAAATTTCATCCCTATTATTTTCTATAACTTATGCGGAAAGTGTAATACCCAAATTAAAAATTCACTGACACTCTTGCATAGATCGATGGCACCTTGATTGGTAATAATATTCGCTTGTGGATTATAGAGTACGACAATAGTGCATACGTAATGTGAAGCAATGAGCTCATCTCCGTTCGTGACTCGCAACCAGAATCCCATCGTCTTATGCAAAAGTGCCTCATCCTGGTTTCTGCAGAACCAAGCAAAACTATATACTCTTTTGAGTAACTCATTAGGTATCTTTATGAAAACTATGCTGATCAAAAATGTTTTGCAAAACAATACAATCCTTACGAATCTTTCTTATTGAGAGAAAAATAAAACAACATTATAGGAAAAATAAAAAAGCAAAGTAACAATAAAATATTACAATCTTTTAAAAAAAAATGCTCAAATACCCAAAAATAATACAAAACAAAAAAGACAATCGATCAAAACTTAGAAATATTTCTATTATAAAGCTGCAAAACACCACAGTACATGCAATTTAAACGGCGGCGGTCGTTTAAATTGCAAGTTAACTGTGAGTGTAAATAAACATAAAAACTATCAATACAATAATTACATAAGAAAATTAATAACGTACAGAAATAAAAAACACAATCTTAAGGGGGATAAAACAATTACAAAAATCCTAGGACGGAGTTAGCATCAAATATTCCCCTCATAACTATTAACCCCCAGGAAGCCATACGTAAAGGGGAAAGGGGATTGGTATATGCGAAATAATAAATAGCCGTTGGGAAATTTGCCGAAAAACCCCCACCAATTTGGTATAAACCATGCACCAAAAAGATTCATAGCAATCCTCATAGTGATGCACATAAGCTGTGTTTTAAATGGCGACCGCTCATTCAAAACACATGCAAATGTGAACCATATGAGTGCCTGAAAATGTGATAACAAAATTTATCATTCTATCATCTAGTATCAGTGATAATTGCAAGGGTTATCACTGATAGCGCAATACTGATACGATCGTTGGGAGCAAAAAAAAGTTCCCCACGGCTAAAACAAATACCCAATGGGAGTGGGTGTAGAAAGACTAGGAGGGATGTACTTACCTAGTACACTGCAAACATAAAAAACGAACAATGTGAACAAACAAAAATCAACAACGTTCGTGCTTTAAATAGCGGCGGGGTGTTTAAAGCATAAACGTATGTCGAAACATATAAATATATACAATGGTAAATAAAAATTCTTCAACAATTACAATAAACAATCTTGGTCACATAATAATATGGCGGCAGTCCACAATTAGTGAAAAGGGATTTTGATAGTCACGCCTCAAAGATTAGAAAATTGTGGGGGCATTTCTCGCTCAAAGGAAAAGGAATCACGCCATATACTTTTTTTCAGTACATTCAAGGCTGTCAATTACTAAAGAGGTCTTTACAGTCGGCCTAAAGCTACCTTTGGGAAATCCACTAAATTGTGACTGCCCAGCCATCTCATAGTAGTGAATAATAATACAACATTTAAAATAAAAACGGATATATCACAATATGGCCGGATTGTTGAAGTCGCCCTTCTTCATTATTTTGACGCCTTCCAAAGGAATAGTTGCTTCATTATCTTCATTATTTTGTCGAATAGTTGCCTTCCCCCATGAGTCGTTGAGTGGCGTTTGCACTCCTCATTCCACCGGGAGGTATCGAGGAGTGAATTTTGGGATCCTACAAAAACAAATCTTCAAACCTTTCGTTTACTAATGCAATAAATGATCTATTCAGCATATGCATCTAAAATCAATACTGATGCCTAGAGCGTCAAAAATGATTTCGTCTCCATCGTTATCCCCCCTATTCATGAACCTGAAATTTCACCAAGGGCTTGACTATGAACCGGAGTATAGTGAATTCTCTAGAAGTGCACACCATTCCCCGATCGCTTAGTCATCGATGCCCACCCCTGCCCTCGTGATAACAATTGGCAAGTAATGTGGCCATATTTCAACAACATATACTGAGAAGGCTAAAAAAAAGATTGCAAAGGCCATTTCATAACGCGAAACATGTCGCCACTCTTTTTCTGTGTGGGAATTCTGTCAAGGCCACTCAACATACACTAAGAAGGACATTCTGTGGGAATTGCAAAGACCATAAGTCTTCTCATCGCTTCGGAGAAAACAAAAAATTGCACTAGTTGAAATCATTCGAATCCACAACGCAGAATTAAATCCGATATGGGGAATCAGTAATTCAATTTTTACTAAAATAGTGAACGGCTCGAAATTGGCCAAACAATTTCTTCGTCATCCGATACGAATGATCCAATCTCCGTTTGAAGAAGAATTTCTGAAAGGAAAGCTTTAAGTATATCGATCCAAATTCTTAAACGACCATTAGGAATCTGAAAAAGTGAATTAAAACTACTTACTTGTCCCAACGGTGGGACACAAGTCATCCTCGGCAATCGCAATGTCGCGTCCTTCCGATATCGACTCCACGGCTCTTCATCCGCTGAACGTCGAAATCCATCGTCGGCGTCCTATCGACTCCAGCACGTTCCTGCAAAGAATTCAACTCCGATTGTCGGCATCAGATCGCTCCACCTACAGTATACCAACACTACTTCCATAGTCCTACTACAGTACCCCTTATATGATCTTACCTACATTGTCCCTCATATAGTCCTACCAACACTGCGCCTTATACAATCCTACCAATACCGCCCCTTCTGCACTCTTACCGACATACAGTCTCCTTTATCGGAGACTGTATGCCGGTAAGAATTCAGAAAGGGTTCATTAACCAAAAAATGTCTACTATATTGCCACATCACCACCCACTAAAAGTTCCCAATATCACTAAAAAGAATCATCGACCTCTACCGCAATTTTTGCCTTTCCCACTTGAAAACGTTAAGAAGAACATAAGAGGGATGAGCGAAACTGTCCCCCACTCATACCAGATGCTGTTCCCGCCGCTGAACAGCACTTTTGAGTTATGACCAGAATAACTGGTCATGAATGGGGGAACAGATTCATCTCAAAATTTAGAGCAAATAGATGCTCTACGGCCAAGCATTCTCTCTCCCGATCACTATAAATCTTTGGATTAATAGTATACCAATAAAAAGTGGACTATATCACTCGACCTAACGTTTCCCCAATAAAAGACACATCAGTGATACTGATCATTCCTCCACCGTCCTCCATACCCTCGCCTACAGTATTTTTCATGCGTAGGTTCAATTGAAATCCAAGAATATTTCAATTTGCAACGTGTGGTAGGAAATGAAAGGCGCAGTGTTTTGTAGTCTAATTTGAAAATATTCGGAACATCCACCCTCATTTTCTGATCTGTTTTAGTTCAAGCTAAACTCATTAACTACGCATGTTATTGTCACTAATGATGTGATCTACCATTTTGTAGTGCAGCTCGTTTCCTGAATCAGGAATAATTATGCTGCCTATCTAATTCGCGTAAATAAAAATTAAACGATCGTGTTCTCAACACGATTAAAAGCAACCATCATTTCTAAATGTGTAATTTCTATGTGGCTATATGCCACATGCTCGAAGATGTATCCATCCTTCGGATGGATAGTCATTGAACGATTTTCTCAGTTAAAAAGTGATCTCATCCATGCCAGGTGCTGCTCCCGCCGCTGAGCAGCAAACATGAAATTACAACGGAAATATCTGGCATGAATGAGACCTACTTTTTATTATGACTCATGGAGTCACCTAGGAATTGGACTTTCATCCAGGCCATCTCCAAAACAATACACCCCAAATATAACCAGCTCTCAATGCACCAATTTTCATGCATTCCGGGAAAACCAACCACCTATTCGCTCGCTACCAGGTAATGCACGTTTTCGAACTAAATGGCCCATCCAAAACCTTTAGCCAATCTTCGTCTTCTCCCGTTGTCGTAAGGGGGTTTTTTTCGTAAGGGGTGACCATCAAAAATAAAATGAAGCAATAAACTTAGCTTCGATGAAATTGTAGAATCCGACAGCTGTCTCACCTCTGAGGACTCTCAATTCACGTGCATCTGCACATAGCATAGCGCATCGGGCTAAGAGAGCCCCAGAGGGTTTCGACGCGTCGGACTTCGGGAGCCTCCGGAAGCCGACCGATGGCAAAAGAATTGTTACGCCTTAGTAGACGCAACATCTGCCATCATGTCGGCACCACTTCTGCGCGTATCCCTGACGACCGTCGCTGGTCGTACGTCCGACGACCATCGTTGGTCGTACCCCTGACGACCATCGCCGCTCGCACCCCCGACGACCATCGCTTCACCCCCGCTCGCACGTCCAGCATCCTCACCATCACCCCAGGGGTTCACTCGAACACTGAATGAAGTAGATGTGAGTCCGCCTTTATATACCCCTCCTAACCGCCATTACAGGTTTTATCGCATAGATCATTTCGAAGATTCTAGAAAAAACGAGTGATACGCAGAAAAGAATAGAGAATACGATAAATGAGTGATTAGACACAAACACAATGTGGTAATATTAATGGTGGATCAAATCGTGGTAGATCAAATATATTAATGGCAGATCAGACTATAACAGATGTATCTTTCGCGGCATGTGAGATTTTAGTGGATCATTCCCTCGTAGATGACTGCATTGCACTAATAAGAAAGGCGCGTTTTATCGCACAGATCATTTGTGATATATATAAGAATGGATACAGAGATCAAACGGCATTAGTTATGTGAGGTTGATCAAATGCAAAAATCAAGGTCAATAGTTATTGCGATAAGAACGCTTCGTTGGTGGCAATGATTTAATCGAAAGTTGAAATATTTGATCTCCTTTTTTTTGGTATCAATCGTTATGAACGTTATCTAAAGCATTTAACAAAACAATAAATAAATAAATCCTATTTATTGAGTTTTCCTTGAGAATATAAATTCATTCCACGCAAATCGGCTTTTTTTTTGCAAATGAAATTTTGTATGGTCAGTGGTCAGTTGTTAGTGGTCAGTCGGGAACATATCCGAAGAGATGAGGCTATCGTTGTTAATAAAATTACTCTAAGAGAGGTTTAACGTCAAAGCGCTTGAGAAAATAATTGATCCTCTCTTTAGAAAGTTGAAAATTATTACTGATAGTCTGAATAGCCTTCTAAATAATTTATAGTTTTTTTTTTTAATTGTAAAGATCAGGGTAGTGATTTTTCCACACATACCATTTCTTCATATAATGCAGCACCCGAAATATATCGTCTAGAACGAAAGAGGGGCTGAAACAAGGTTTTTGAGGTGCTTTCAAGACTTGCCGATATTTATCTGCAATAAATGTGAGTTTATTGCATGTAATAAGATTCTCAGTATATTTGTAGAATTGCTGCGGAATCATAACCATTTCATATTGGGAAATCATTGAATTAATTCGCATTTGAGATTTGCACCGTTAGCGCCGCGATGTGTTTGTGATTTTTATTGTTTTTTGTTGGTGCTATGAGTGAATAGCAGCTCAACGTTGATAGGCAACTGAAATGAGCAGAAATAAAGGGAAAAAAAGAACTAGTGAATAGCTTATCAAATATGTCGAAGGATGGTGGCATCAATGATACAATTGAAGAGAAGCTAGGTATATCCAGAATAAATACTTCTAATGCTCTAAATGAGTTGAATTTTTTTTTGCATGCGGTAAGGAATTGGTATTTTAAGGCGACGAATCGAAAAAAAAAAATTGCATATTTCTATCCGATGTTTAGGCGTTTCTATGATCCACAACTATACGATGTGAATACTTCGAATAAAATGCAGATAACGGTAGTGATACTGGCGTACTCTTATGCGGACGGATATGATCGGAATTCGGTTCGCTGTTTATTGTGAGTGTGCCCACGTTCTCTGCAATTATACCATCCCATAAGTTTTGGTGCAATACCTCTTCATACCTGTGCTTTCTTTTTATTATTGATCAGCGTTTATTATTGACATAGAACTTTAGTGTTGATCAATGAAAAAAAAAAAAAGAATCCTTGAAAATTGTTCGAATGTAGCTGATGTTCAGGATCTTAGGACTCAAATGTTAGCGCTAACTATAGCAGCTGTTCAGCTTGCCGTTAAGTACCTGGCTTGCCTATGTGCATACTGGTTGCATTGTTATTATTCATGGATCTTGAAGTCGATTGTCCACGGTGGTTCGTTGATTATCTGCGAGTACAGCCTAATTTGAGCGTTTTGCATTTATATTTCTACGGGCTCATTTACCTGCCCTAACATGACACTTCTACCCACTTCATCCACCTATCTATCGATGAAAGTGCGTCGGATATTGTGGATTAAACATGTAATCACGCTGTATTACTGCAAGATTATTTCAGGTAATCCATAATGAAGACTGCACTGGTCATTATTGCTGATGGCAGTGAAGAAATGGAAGCTGTTATCACTATCGATGTTCTTAGACGGGCTGGAATTGAGGTAAGGCATTTTCCTTTGGATCGGTTCATCCACAAATCCAGAGAATGAGATTTGACCACAATTCTTCAGAGAGCCATCCATAAGTTGCATTAAGTTTGAAAATTACTATTGTGCCAAAAAATTTTGATAGATAAGATGATTTCATAAAATTTCAATTCCCTCATCCACTATCCTATAGCAATGGCTATCGGCTAAGTTTTAGGAAAGAAGTGATAATGTATTCACCTGTTCATTATCAGTGTCCTGTCCATTTACCTGTTTCAGGTAACAGTGGCAGGTCTTCTTGGTGCAGGTCCAGTGAAATGTGCACGTCATACAAAGATCACACCTGATGTGGCGTTAGCTGATGTCAAGGATCACAAATATGATGCGGTCATATTACCTGGTGGTCAACCGGGAAGCAATTCGTTCGCAGCGGTTCGTAATTTTTCACTTTCACTACTGACTTAAATAGTATTATCTTATGGCTGTAGAATTAAATATTTCCGTTATTTTTGCTTTTATGAAGAAGGAGGGAGGGGGTAAGGGGAGGGGGAGGGGATTCTGTGTATTCTATATATTTCCTATATACCTAACGTTGGGTAATTTTATAACAAATTGTATATTTTTTATTTATTTCAGTCAGATGAGGTGGGTGGCATTCTAAAAAATCAAGAAGAAGCGGGTCGTATAGTGGCGGCGATTTGTGCAGCACCGATCGCATTGAAGAGTCATGGTATTGCACCAGGAACATTGCTCACATCGCATCCATGTGTCCATCAGAAACTAATTGACGGAGGTGAGATTACTTTTTGAGCTGATTGTATAAATTAAAAACTGTTTTTGTGGATATACGTTGTTTATATTTGAGACAGTGATCGTTATGCAAAGCGCCTTAAGAGGAATTTTTTTTAAAATTGTAACAACAAATTTTACTGAATAAAAACCACCTTTATATGAGATCGCTTATTTTTAAAACGTTGCTAGCGTGAATTTTAGCTGTTTATTTCATTTTTTTAAAATTAGTGAACAATATGGAGCCCTTTTTTTGAATTTGGCCATGGAAATGGATTTATCTGATCGGGATTGAGACAACGGTTCCAACCACGAATCAAGTGTTATTCTCGGTGTTTTTTAAATGCTCACAGCTCTCTCCTCGGAGCTTTTAAATGAGCATTTATAAATTTGACACCCACTTTCTCTTCTCCTTCCTTCTTTTTTTCGGGGGGACCATGGATCCCGAAAAGTTGAATGAGGAAGGGAAGTGGGTTGCTTTATTCTCTGCATGAACAAATTGTCGTCCTCTAGCAGGTTGAGGCATTTTTGCGTGACCTTTTTGCCTGAGTGGAAGATTGAGAACTTGACCTTTTTTGCCTGAGGGTAACGAATGATGCCCTGTAGAAGTGCTTGGAGATACCTAAAAGGTATAAAATAATTTAAGGTTACAAATATTCTGAGGATCGTGTTGTGGCCGTGGGTAATGTGGTAACAAGTCGTGGTCCAGGAACTGCGTTCGAATTCGCACTCAAACTTGTCGAACTTTTGGTCGGCGAAGAGAAGGTGAAAGAAATTTCGGCGCCAATGATTCTTAAACTTTAAGCTATCTTATTTCGTTTTATTCATTTCTTGGCAAATCTGGAATATATTTTTATAAAGAACATTATACACCAGCTTGATGCTTGCATACAGAAGAAGTGAAGCAAGAAAGCGTTACTCATTCTGGATTTCTAAAGGCCACCAGGGATTTCCGGATATATGAGGGATGCTCACTTGATCCAAGGAGCGGTCACAACTTTGTGGTTGAAATCCACGAAAGTTCCAAGTTTTTTTCGAGAAGCAAAAGTTCCTTTAATGGAGAGGAGATGGCGTAATTTCCTCAATAAAGTTTTGAAGTTTGGGAACAGTCGTCAACTCCTGGAAGAATTTTTCTCCAATCATATAGGCGAACGATGAAATGACCCGATGAACCCTTTCTTATTATCCATTGTTTTGATATACTCTCTTTGTGTCGTCTTTTCCTTGAAGTTATCCTTTAATGTCATGGCCGCAGAATGTTGCCCAAAAAGCCAAAAAAAGAGAAAAATATATCGACAGTAATAACAAAAAGGAAGGAAATAAAGAATATATCGAAAACGTTTATTAAAGATAAGCGAACAATATTTGATATCTTTACAAAAATTTGAACACGTTTCATCCTGGAAAAATACCAGAACGTGCAGTACCACCGAAGAAATTCCCAATCAATTTCAAAAATTCACCACCTGGTGGAACGGCGATACCCGGTACGATCACTGAAAATATTCTCATTTCATAAGCGATCCATACTTATCATTCATGAGTATTAGCCATTTGGCATACACTGAATTGTCCCTTGATTTCCCTTGCAAATTATAGCCTAGGCTTACCACATTTATAGATGAATATGACATGAACCTAGGTTTATAGGTGAATCTTCGAAGTAATTTTTATTACTAAGTAGTAAAAAGTGACGTTAAAAATGAATAGAATTTAACTAGCAATAAAACCTTATGAATCAATTGTGTTATTTCTTTCACAACACACACTACAGTCGGAGCTAATAATAGCCAAGACTTTTAATTCTTTTTAAAATAGTCTGATTGGAGGTTGTTGTATTTTCTGTTCCGTAATATTCCCCTCCTTTTTTTTGCGGTTCTATCGACTAGATATTCGTTTTGAAAATCGGGAATTCAGTAGTGTAAATGAAAAAAATATAAGGTAAATAAATAAGGATGGCCGACTTACCTGCAGGTTGTGATGTTGTGGTCGGTTGAGGTGGTAATTCCACACAACGTGAACCTTCTTTTTTGAAACCGCATTTACATAGACATCGTCCCCTAAAATATTTGCATAATTAAGGTAGCTGAAAATGAGTAATAATGACAGCCGCAAAATCCGTTGATAAACAAGCCAATTAGATTAAAGTAACTTCATGTAACAGGATGAATTGCATTCACTAAAATGTTTCTGTTGCTAAGGAAGCATCTGCAGTAATTCGGTCAGGCTGGAGTGTTTCTAGCGGAAGGAAAGGACTCCGACTCTTGGCCGATCTTATTGGAGCGCATATTTTGCACCTATTGTCGTAATTTTTCGAAATCAAACCTATAGCATCCAGAGTTCGATGGACATTGTTTCTGAATGAAGCAGTGTGCTTCAAGCGGGACAGGCTTCAGACAACTCGTATCCCTCGACAACGAATCGGAATCACAGTCACGTGTACAACCTTGGCTTGGATTACGCAGTGGATTGGTGACGGTGTCAACCATTGGATGAAAACCGGCTAAGCACTCACACTGACCCTAAAAAAATAACAATTTATATGAAGAAAAATCAACTTGCCCTCAAATTTTCTTCGCCACAATATCGCAGTCTATATGTTTGCATCTAGAATAATCTTTGTGCAGCTATATTCAAATAACTGCACTTATAACACTGCCGACAGACACTCAGACAAGATGACTTCAGACAAAACAACTTCAGACAAACTATTTTCATTATATTAGCTTTGTTGGTAAATGAATTTCCCTGTTATTATGAACTTCTTAATGGATTCAATTAACCTCTGAATTATTTTAATTATAAAAAATTTACGGAAAGGTTTTCGCGATTTTTTTTTGAAAATTTTTCATTAAAAAAAAGAAAAAAAGAAAACATAATAAATAAATCTACAACTCGATTGCATTGCATACTCTCGCCACCACCACATTGTTCATTGATTGTACATTGTGAGTTGAGTTGCCCTCTTGGCATACACATTCCATTCAAGAAAAGTGCATTTGGTGCTAATGCATTGCATGGACGACGACAACAAATTGCTTGTGAGAAACCTCCATCTATAAATATAAATTTTATATTTCATTAAATGGGAATATATTTTCAATTAAAATATTGGTCAAGCTTATTTATGAATAATAATAACTCCATAATGAACAAATATTATCACCTGATATCATTTTTTAGTATAGTATTTCCAAAAGAAGAGGCAATTAACAAGGAAATATTAAAATCAAATATTAAATAAAAATAATCACCTGATAAGCGATGACAGAAATGCGTATCGGAAGGGCATTTATTTGTAGCATTTAGATCACACGAATAGCTCGTATCGGGATGTGTTGCTAATGGGCAAACCACTGCACAACAATGACCTACCGGCGAATCACCGGCCGCAACACATACCTTAAATAATTTCAGTGAATTTTTAAGTTCCAGTAACGATGGAAGGTATATAAAGCGGAGCTAAGTAATTGGCTTAAATAAGCGAAAAAATTTCTTAGTGAGGAATCTAAAAAAAAGCGTCGGAGTTACAATGGCGGGGGAGGGAGGCAGGGGATGCGGATGGATTAACTCCATCCCATTCCCACCGATCCATACTCATATATACTTAATGCAGTCCGGTATTGAATCATTAATGCTTTCGGTAAACCTATGTCCACATCAGAACATAATTTCTTCAAGTAAGTGATATTCATTTATCGTTTCGTATCGGTAACTATGCTAGCAGTTGTAAATTCGACTCCAAGCAGACTTATTGGCTCCGTTCTACCGAGTTACTCCGACCAACACCTTCACTGGATCGAGGACGGCGGAGTAAGCCTCGATCCTCGTTCTAAGCGGAAGAACGATGAATCGTCTTGTCAGCATCTGATGGGGAGGAAACGATACTAAGTTCAAACCTCCATACAACCTTACAACTTTACCCAACCAGAAGTGGGAAATAAATAGACATTATTCATAATGAATATACTTCGTTAATTAAAGTAAAATAAAGTAAAGAGTAATATTTATCTATTCCTCCCTATAATCTATTTCCTTATTCGTTGAGTGGACACTACAAAGGATTTGTTCGATAAATTGCTAATCTTTTATAAAAATTTTATTCTCGATTTTTTTATTTGCTGAATTATTCAAATTTTTTTAAATCAATTTGGCGTTGGCCTTCGATGCAATAATAATAAAAAATATTTTTTCCTACCTGTCCAGGTGGGCAATCGTCGGCTCCTTCAACGAAATTCTCCACCATATTTTGTGTTGCTTTACGTACACATACATTCCCCGGTACACCTGAATATCCTCTATATTAGTTTCAAATTTAACGCTTCGCCTAATTAAGTTTCAAAAATGTTCAAGTTGAATAAGTTTAATAAAAATGCTTAAAGATCGCAGATCATAGAAAAAACAAACCGTTTGTCGTTCTACAGGATCGGAAAAATAATGAATGCAATTTTTTGACGCCTTCAAACATCTACATAATCGATCGATCAATGCCTAATAGTGTCTAGGAATTACGTTATGTTGGGTATTAATATCGATCAGACTTCGTAACTCCAGCTTGAGTGATTGCCAAACGTGATGTTGGCAGTGTATCTAAGGAGAGGAAATCTGTAAAAACGCTTAGTAAAAAAATTTACCTCTCCTCACTTCCCGAGGTACTATAAGGCACCTGAGGGTAAAAAAGCAACTTACCGTTGTGATAAGCCGATTATAAAAATCCACGAAAATAGTTTTATTATCTAGCTTTCAGCTTATAAGCTTAAAATTATATCAATAGAACTAAAAATCGGTTTAGCTCACGTTTTCTTTGATAACTTCAGTAGTTAAAAAATAAGCGTTATACATATTAATATAATTACTGATAAAATTTTATCGTTGTGAAAAGATGGGCTATATTTATAAAAATATGATACATACGTAATATTAAAAAAAAAAGAGAAAATAGAACTGATTTTCACCTCCAAGTGGGCAATTCGCTGATGCAACACAACGTGATCCTTGTTGAATAGTACCACTAATACAAACGCATTGTGAGTTAAGACAAGCCGAGAATGGAGCTGTACAATCATAGTGGCGTGTACAACGATCTCCAACTCGACTCACTGCAAAATAAACTTAACTTACCGTATGCTGCATACTATGAGTAATATACTGTATAACGGCGGCATACTGTAAAATATAGCAGCTAAGACTGCTATAAATACGCGGACCGATTGGTTTACTAGCGTATGGATGATCTAGAATTACGCCGATCGTGTAGCACTATGTTAAGTTTAAACGTAAACGACAGTTGATGGTCAAGAATGACGAACAACAAAGTGCTTGCACCAGCCGTACTCTACAGAGTACGAGTCAGGCCCGTGATGCGGGGGTAGGTGGTATATATATATATATATATATATATATATATATATATATATATATATATATAACTAAGAATTATTTTAATGCAAATAGCATAAACTAACTGGAGACGCACTCTCCGTTGATGAGCGTGGTAGTACCCCGTTGAACACATTGACATCGTCCACCACGACAAAACAACGGCTCTCGGCATTTCGACATACATGGCTCACCAATTGAGGCCGGTACTATAATTCGAAGTAAATTCAACGTAACCTTATTATTATATCGTCGAATAAAAATTTATTAGATTTATGCAAATTAACAATTTTTAAATAAGTGCATTTTCGCTGTGGACAAAAATATTCCTCCTATCCTCTATCATTAGTGCATTTTTGCATGTTTATCACCACTACCCTCCCCCCTCCCCTCTCACCTTACTTTTTGAACCAGCAAAGAAACTCGAGAATAAATATGCCAAGAACTAAAATATCGCATTCCATCATAATCTTTGGGAACTAAAAAAATATTCCATAGCAAATATAATTGATGATTTTTCTTTGATTATCTATTTTTACCGATTTCAAGAAACGTGCTTCTCTAATTAACAGTTATCTGTCACCTAATAACTAAGGATTTATAATTACTAGCTTAGCCGATTTTTGGTATATTAAAAAAAAAGATAGAAAAAATTTGCATATTTCTTAAAATTATTTAAAATTTTTATTCACTACAAAACTTTGTTTTATAGAAATATATGAAAGAGGAAAAGATAGTGGAAAAAAGTTACAACACTTTGTGATCTGTCGATGCGTGAACACAGATATACGCTACTCTCATTAACATAATTTAGTCATAAATCGTTTCTTTATGCAAATTTAGGAAAAGAACTGAGGAAAAAGTATTTTTATGCTTTTCAATGTTTTTTTTTATACGATGAAAAAAAAAATTTAATAATAGTTACATCTTTTGCATCGTGGATTGTGTCCTTTTTCATCGACAACCTCTATATAGTGTGGATGACATCTGCATCGACCACGTAAACATATCGAACCTTTATGTTCACAATCAAAATTTCTATCACATGATCCACCTAATTGTGATTTACCTGCAATTTAATTGAGAAATTTTATTAAAAAAATATGAATTTAAAAAAAAAAATTCAGCTTGAATACAAAATTAAACGTAATATTTCCTACTATCAGATGCAATTTACCGATAATTAACATCTTAACGCTGATAAATTACAGATGTTTACTGATAAGAGAAAATACAGCGTTTATAAATCTGATTCAATGATAAAGAAAAATAGTCATGTATTCAGAAAGCATCCAATATGCCATCCAATTATCGCTGATAAATATTTTTATTTATGACGTCATAGTATGAATCAATTCCACTTCAAGATCACTCTTTTATCATAGAACATTCATTCATAAAGTTTCTTAAGGCTTATCATAGAGCTTATCACTAAACGCTTATAGAACTTATCAATTATAAAGTAATGCACGCAAACAATTCAATTCAACGCCAACTTAATATAAATAATCTTCCTATGATCTGTAGATGGATTAACGAAAGCTTGTTCATTTATATGTTTTATACCGCCATGAGGTGACAACACACAAAAAGATACATAATTGTTCAATTCCTTCTTTCATAAATCATTACAATTTCCATCGTATCTCAAAAATATATCACTATTCGACGTTCAGTTTTTCAATGGTTTTGATTATTTTCAACGATAAAAACAACTTGATTGATGTTGAAACCTAGTATAAAAAATACGAAAACCGTAAAATTATAACCAGCTATTACTTGTCGAATAGAAACATCCATCATCTTCTCCACGATTACTTTGGACACTTTTCAGTCAACTAGATAGGTACCACGGAAAAGTGGGTAAGTGATTTTCACAATATCCGGTATTCATTCATCAATGAAGTGATATAGAGGTGATTCTAATTTTATCTACTTATAGTAGTTAACGACATGCATCTAGTATTAGTTAGTAACAGTATTAATTGATAAGGTGATAACGATAAAACTTTGAGAAAGAGTATTGCAAAGAAGGGATAAAGGCAGATTTACCATTGCAAGGTGTGAAGGCAGGTGCAGCAAATGGACATAGAACGGCCGCCCAAATCACAACGATCATCTTCACGTAAATGCCCGTGTCTATCGAATAACCCAGTTTGTGACAGCCGTCTGCTCGTCACCGGTTCATATCCCCCCATCTGTGACGTGCAGTCGCAATTTGCACATGTGCATTGCCGATAGTGAGTGATTCGCTCACCAGTCATTCAGCGATTTTATAAGGACTCGCGGAGTCGAAGTGGAGCAATTTTGAGGTGTTCGATAGCGAATGATTCTACGATTACATCGGTACTATTATTCATGATTATTTAAAAAAAGAAATATTGAACTGCCGAAAATATTCATAAATAAAAAATTAAGAAAATAAAATAATTTGCATAAAATATACTATTATGCAAATCTTCTAGAGATAAAACAATTACACCTACCTGAAAAAGGTTCACTATTTTACTTGTTGCTTTTCAGTAAGGTATGTATCGATGTCAGCTAAGACGATATCCTCGTTCAGCCGGAAGAACACGAGAGGATGAGGCATGGGGATTAAGGACGAATGAAGTGCCAAGTAAAGAGGATATCGGGATGATGCTTACGCATCTACGCTTAGAGTATATCTTCGAACGGATATTAACCAATCCTTTCAGCTCAGAAATTTATATGAACTGTAAGCAAAGCTATCGCTGGCTTTATACAATGACGAATGATTGCATAGGAATTATGCGTGAATGGTAATTACTCATTTATTCGTTTTAATTACATTTAATTGTTTAATTATTGTTTAATTACTTGTTGAATTATTTAAAATATGTCAGAATTCGAGAGATTTGCTTGATTTTTATACTGAAAAAGTATATTATGCATTTATATTATAGTACAGTATTAATAATGCAATGCAGTAGGTATGTCCATACCTGTCGATGGTTTATCGATGGCAGCATATTGACGGCTACCCGTAGAATTTGAAATCTAAGGGATTTGAATTGCTACTGTATCATTGAATATCAACAACCGAATTATTCACTCACGTCTAAGGGCTAATAACGATACCAGTAATATGGATGGCTCTTATATTAGCCATACTCAGCCATAAGATGTATAGTTAGTAGCTGATACTTGAAAAATGAGCGCAGATACCGTTAATGACTCATTTGTAGTGCCTCGATATCATATCGCATTCTAGAAGACCTCATTAAAGAAGGATATTTTTAACACATATGCAAATCTCTGTTTAGTACCACAGTGATCGTTTATGCAAATTTAATTTTCTATCAATGAACGAATCGATATATGATTGCCTTTAATATTGGGTATATGAATGAACGAATAGGAGAAAATTTCATTTGCATATTTTTAAACTATTATAAAAATTTATAAAAATTTATTCATAGCACCCAAAGTAAAAAAAAAAAAAAATTATAGTGGTAGAGATGTTAGCAAAGATTTCCTACAAGATTATGTGAAGGAATCGTTCGAACTGTTTATCAAATTCCTCACAAAAAATGACAACGAAACAAATAAGAGGTTAGCTATACTATATGAATATATGAGTAGAATTTACTAGAAGGATCTCGTTAAAAAATAATATTTTTAAATACATCGTATCAAAACCTATGATTAATACTATAGTGATCAATTGCGCAAATTTAATTATACCGTTGAATCGATGATCTAAAAATTCTAATGTGATCGATCATCGTTGATGAAAGAGAAATCGTTTGATTTATGCAGAATTAACACTTTAGAACTAATGAAGCCAATATCTACTGATCATAGAAAATTGAGAGAAAATTTCACTTTAAAAAAAAAGAAGATGGAAGGATACTAGAAATCCCGATTCGAAGATTTTTCGATATGCATAGAATACAAGAGTAAAGTTATCGCAAATATTGCAAATAAATCGATATATTAATTTGGTGATTACAATTTGCAATTGCAGTGCAATAAATTGCACTACACGCGATAGCACAATCATATTAAGTCATCATCTTCAACAATTCCATAGTAAGCATTTATAGATTACAATTCGCTGGTGTTACTCCAACAAATCCTAAAGCACGGAAAATTTATCGTAAAACGCCATGGGTAAGTTTGTCAAGAAAATTCTAGAGCTATAGCCTATCTAATTTGATACTGTTTAGTTGTATTTATTGAACTCAATATGGCCTAAATAATTATTAATGTTACCGGTAGACTGCTGACCAAATAAATGCAGTGACCAATCACACGTTGGTCACTCATGCATAGCCATACATTCATTTCGGCCACATTTACGGTATACTACAGTACCTATGATAGCCATTACAGGAATACTTCCTCTTTACCAAATAACTCTGGGTACTTCTTAC
The DNA here is from genome assembly GCA_037389465.1 of Baylisascaris procyonis. Lineage (NCBI taxonomy): Eukaryota > Metazoa > Nematoda > Chromadorea > Rhabditida > Ascarididae > Baylisascaris > Baylisascaris procyonis. Next base: position 5,690,205 of record JAZARR010000171.1, on the reverse strand, counting down.
AAGCTTTATTTGTAAATTCTTTAAATAGAATAAACTACATTCAAGCAATTTTTATCATCGATTTAATTCCATTGCACAAATTTTTTTCTATTATAAATTCAACTCATAAGCGGCTTTCTTGAAGCCTAATAAATAGATGCAGATTGATAATAATTTAGCATTTACATTCAGAGAGGGATTCCAATGGAACATGATCAGTGTGAAGCAAATAGAGGTGATTCGGCAAAAAGGATCAATGAGGCTTCTGGGAGGAGGGAACGACTTCTCGAAGAAAAAGTCGAACGATTGCGCAGGTCTCATTCTCGATCATTTCATCGATCGTTACCCGTTTGGCAACCGATTTTCTTAGAGAAACAAAAACTGAAACTTTTCGCAACATTATTATCATCGTTAGGTAGTGACAGCTCAACTCTTATCGAGTTGTCTTTAAATTCCCTAAAATAAGCCAAATTCAAGCAGTAATAACCCATTATAAAAAATTTGAATATTCTGTTGACTCATCTTCCTTGCACAACAGCATTAAAGCCCCTTAAGATTTTTAAGATCCCAAAATTAAAATCCTGAACAGTTGCACAGATAAAAATTTGGATCAAATGAATTAAAATCAAGTATCCTTTATTATAAAATAATCTACAAGTTACTATACCGCGTCAGTGATTTCACTTCCGTTGTCGAGGTTTTAATTATAGAATTAATTTCTGCAGCAAATACTTTTATCGATCACAACATTGAACCGATCAGAGCAGTGATTTTATTGATCAATTAATTCTAGTTCATGAGCTCAAGCTTTATCTTCAGAGAGCGAGAAGATCGAGCTCAACGTGTTGCCTATAATCGAAAGAAACAAAATGAGAAGAAACAACGTTTATATGAAAAATGCGCAATGAAAGTTAGAGATGAAATGATTGAAAAAATTTCTTTTTAAAATCATAATCTACATGTAGACTTTGATCGATTCTTCATACAATTATGAATTGATCTACAATTATGAGTTGATCTATGTTGTAGAGCTATATTAAGAATTCTACTGTAGTAATATAAATATTAAATGTTAAAATATATTGAATTAAATAATGAATAGATTAGAAATATAATTGAATAGTTTAAATTAGGTTTATTTCATAACGAAATAAATGAGAAAATTTGCAAAACTAGCATTTTAAGTTATCAATTTTTCAAATTCACTAGTATTCTGAAATAAAAATGCAACCCACAAGAGAGGACAAAGTAAAAGATGAAACTGGTTATAATCAAAGTTGCCAATAAGTTGGAGTTGAGGAAAAACTTGAAAATGGTCAAATTCAGGAAATTCGGGAATTTAGACAGCCGCATATTGTGTTAGCTGGTTCCATTCAAAGACTACTAAAAAGCTTCACAAATATGGTCAAAAAATTCCGCTATTTAAAGATTTTGGTGGATCCGCATTTGCTCAGCTATCTATAGGTATTCCATTATAGAAATATTTATACCGAAGATGAATTTTTTTAAATGCTTAGATTTCTTGGATTCTTAGTGCTGAATTTCTGGATTCCAATTGAATCCCTCATAATCACTTTAGCAATCAGCAGCATTTAAATATTCTAAAATAAATTCAGTTTAAATCAAATAATGTCACTATTGTGGAATCGACACCCGTATTGGATATTGTGAATTCAATTAAGCAAAAAAATTGTAAAATGGAAGATGATGAACGACAAGTGGTATCTGATTCCTTGCAAGGATCTACCATTTTGTTTGCTAATGAAGAAGATGGAATTGATCGTGAATATCCTCATATTTTACAACAATTTACACCTATATCCGGCTCATTCAAATCTCATCAAATCGGGTTAATGATTACTGCATTTCAAATATGCAATAAGATATTAGTGAAAAACTCAAATGTGATGAAATTTAAGAAGTCAGGAAAAAAATCAACTGATTCAAACTTAACAAAATTCTCTCAAATTTAAGGAATGAAGGGCTCGAAAAAAAGGCATTATAAGTTTGCGATATTGAACTTTTAACTAATTTTTACTGTTTGAAATGTTGAATTATATCAACTTTATCTAAATTGATATGTGAAAATATACTATTAATGCTATATATTACTATTACAGCAATTAAATTCTATTATGAGTGCTAATTTAATTTCATTTTTACAAATGTGGAACATTTAAATGTATAGCTTTATTTTTAAATTACATAAATTTTGATAATTAGAGATTAAATTATGAAAATATTTACTATCAGAGCTGAGTGCATATAAAATATGCAAAAAAAAAAATAGAAACTTTCTTCATGAAATTAACAATTTTCGACCACTAATTAACATAATCGATCATATAACAATTGGAAATTCGGTTATTTCAGCGAAACTCAAAATCATCGAGAGTTACGAATGAATGGTTATGAGATAGAAGATCATAGCGATGATACAATTAAAATTTTCACATCAAAGCCAAATACTCCAAATATGAAACTTGTTGCCAGTTATGTATCATCCTCATCGTCTGATCGATATAGAACATGTGCAAATGAAAATTTGCCCACTCCTCCTCGTAACGAATCGAAAAACGAGTAAGAAAATTTGAGATGGAATTTTAGTTGAGAGTATTTTTATAAATAATTAAAAAATATATTTGAAAGATACAAAAAATTTGATTAAACTGAAAACACCTTGAACGTAAGTTGTCTTACTATGATCAATGATGGCAAACGTTGATGCGTTAGGTTTTCTATTTCAAGCCGAGAATCTCTAGTGTTGAAATTTTCTAGAACCTATTTGAAACCTCTCGGACAGCTTATGTTCCCTTTCTCCCTCCCATTGATGAAAATAAACCATAATGTCTAGTGACCTATTGAGGATATAGAGGAGATTTTCGAGATTTTATTCGTCATGAAATGCCCATATCCTTGGCATTTTACTTCAACTTGAAAACTAATCATTCACACTTTATCCTTTGACACCTATATCCAGGCAAGGGATATCGAAGCCTTGCTAAACCTTGAAAATAGAATTTCCATGAACTAGTGAAGAAGAAAGAACAATTAATCTATCATTCAGAAATACGACGATACCATATGGTAATTTGCAACAAAAATCTGTCGATACAGTACGTTATTTCAACGAATACAGTAATTCGGACAAAGTGGAAGATCTCGAAGACGAAAATGAACTTGGTGAAGCTCCAATGGAAATTGATATCACAGAGAATGATTTTCATAAAACGAATATCGACAATTTTACAAACGATGAAACACCAATAAAAGCAAATCAAATAAAATTAACAACTATGCGATTCAATAAAATGAATATTTCTGAAACGAAAAATGACAGCAACGAAGATGAAAAGACTACTAAGTAAGTGGTTTCATCTTTTATTATTTAATATGCAATATGGAATGACAATCATTTTTATCGGTCTTATGAGTGGAATTACGATTACCCGATTTTTAATTCGCATTCCTCCATATATCTTCTAATAGCTCTATGCGGCAAATGACTTTTAGAGAAGGAAGGAAAGGGAATGGAGAAGGGGATATTGAGAAGGATTAGGAAGGTTAACGGAAGAATTGAAATGCTAATAGTTGCACTCGCCAAATCGAATATGCATTCCATATATCTTCGAATATATTGATTGCTTCAATTAACCTTGACGAATGCTGCTTAATTTACCTCAGGTAAATAACTAAATCCCTATTAATTCCGGAATTCATTCATTTAATCCTGCTAAATAAAAATTTAAAAAAAAATATTTGTATTTTAAAAAATTTACCAAATGAAAAAAAATATTCATCTTATACTCATTCCGCTACTTCCCTTTCTTCTTAATACCATCATTAATAATATGTCGCCTTAAAATTCGCTTTTTATGCTTTTAGACAATCAGATGCAACTTGCTCATCATCGGATAACGAAAGTTCATGTACCTCAAGTTCCTTCAGTAATTATGGAATCACGGATTTATCGTCGGGCGATGAGACAGATCCCGAAGAAAGTCCTAAGAAGCGGATTCCATCGTGGGCACAAGGTTGTAGCTCAGTTCAAGAATCACCCGTAACGTTGTGCTGATTAACGCTAAGCAATTGACAATTTTCTAAGAATGATTTCGCATAAAAGCGGTCAGTCTTGATCCACCAAACGGAAGATTTCAAATAGCGTGGATTCTATGATATCAGCCTTCAGATTTCGGATTGAAATATGATTCCACTGTTTATGAGTCAAATTTTTCGGGTGGATAGTAGAGATTAGTCTCAAGAATTAGTTTTGCTATTGGTTGCCGACCTTAGAAATAGATCTGCTATTGTTCTACACGTTTCTTTTATCGGTGATGGAATAATTATTAAGATAAAATTTGCAAAAAGGAAAGAGAAAAAAGGGAAATTATGTCTATATAAGATGAAAAAATCTATACCGAATAGCTCTTTGTTGTAGAATTATTTTTCTATTACATTACTTTTACAAACATGAAATCACGCATAATCTAACAACATCCGAGTCAGGAATACGATTACGTCAAGCTGTACGCCAACAACGACTCCATCCACCAATTGATATCGATGAATTTTTCGGCAGAGTCGAAGTGCCACGATTAGGAGAGTTGTTTATGCGACGACATAGCTACATGAGCATCCGTTCAGCTTCCGGTTTGTGGGAATCACCAATTTCAAATCCTCGTATCGGCAAATCGGCCATTGAGGCAGCCGCTCAAGGAATGCACGATTTCAATCATACAATACGCCTTCAACCATATCAAAACTAAGAAAGTGTGTGTATTCACATCAATAATGAATAATAGTAACTAAAATATTTAATGGCTAAAGATCTTCAAAAATTTTGCGATATTTTAGTAAAAAAATAATATTGAGTACGGCTGTCATTAAGCATTATTTTTTAAAACAATTGTTTTTCCCATTGTTCACCTTCTTCAAGAACTTCCACATAATTGAATGACATCTGCATCTGTCAGCGACGAGTATGAATTGTTTATTGCACATTGCTATATTCCTTCATTGCTCGCACAATACTATAACTATATTAACATATTGTTCTTGCAAAACGTTTATACAAATTGCTCTCTATCTTTGATCGATCAATTGCAATCCTCTTGGATTATGCTCTCTATCTTTGATCGATCAATTGCAATCCTCTTCGATTATGCTCTCTATCTTTGATCGATCAATTGCAATCCTCTTCGATTATGCTCTCTATCTTTGATCGATCAATTGCAATCCTCTTCGATTATGCTCTCTATCTTTGATCGATCAATTGCAATCCTCTTCGATTATTGATCAAATTCCAATTGCAATCAGTTGCGATCAATCAATTCTGCGCTTTCACATCCTCACGATTTCATTACATCAAATAAAAACTATACTACCAATCAAGTTGGCAAGCTTGAATGCGTCAATCATTTCGTTGGTTTCATTTTTAAATTTGTCATAAGCATTAAAGGAATACTTCCTATCATATCGTAATTGTATCACAAACTATTTTAATGAGATATGAAGGCAGAAATGTCAATTTTAGCGGCCAGAAGTGATCAAACGCCGGAATTCAGACGAATTTCTGTCTAAAAAGGCCAACCTTAAATAAATAAATAAATAAATAAATAAATAAATAAATAAATAAATAAATAAATAAATAAATAAATAAATAATTTGCGTAATCGGAAAGTGAGATGATTTCTAGATGTTCACAAAATCTAAACTCCGACGAAATCCAAAAAATGCACGCATCGTGAAAACGTAAGTCATCCGCCTTCATCATAACTTCCAAGTGTATTGGCTGAGTCGACCATCGTCGACTCGTACTTCATAAACGATGGGCAACGCAACCTCTTTTCCGGTCTACCGTTTTGATCACATACAATCGTTTAGAGTCAGACTCCGATAAATGACCACCGGTGTGATTTTGATCCATCCATGATCTGTGATTCGCTGGTTAAGCAACAAAAGAACGCAAGATATAGCCGTTCAAATTTACATCGCGACGACAGACAATTAAATGCTTGTGGATCAAGCTATGATCGGGATCATGTATTATTCGAATTCACACTTCTATCTATCGTAGTTTGTCAAATTGCTAAAAAATTTTTCTGATTGATTTCTTTGCTGTCGAATGTTCATCTATCACATCATCAATTGGTGTGGTTCCATCAGTTGACTGGCATTCTCCAATTTTTTTTTGAAATATAAATTTTTCTTTGCGAAAATTTTCTGAAAATTGTTGATAAAATAATTGTTGCAATGAGAGAATTGATTGTTATTGACCGCAAAAAATATTGATAGATATCAGCTGTTTTGAATGGATTTTCGTTGTTTTTTTGCGCTGAATCAACTTCAGATAAAATTTGAGGTGGGCTGTTTTCACTAGGTACGATTCGGGATTAATCTAATCCTATTGGACGAAATATATTTCGAACCGGTTGCTTTTCGATTTGTAGAATTCATTTGACGTTTCGTTGCTTCTTTCGTTGACGATGCAAACTATTTACGCACGTTGATAGGGTCGTCGACACTCATAGATTTGTCTTTATTTGAGCTAAAAGGTATTTCTGCTCATTGACAAATAGAGAGCAACGGTCAAAGAAGGGGGATAGAGAGACCGCGTGGTGGACATACGTTGGTCAGTTTGCTTTGAGTGACCCTTATTTGAGTGGTCAGAATTTCGGCCAACGATTAGTGAGTGGTCTCTGCACTAGTGTTGCAAATTATATACCTTATTTTTGGCCGTTGAGGATTTTTTTTTCGACATAATTCAATATGAAGCATTTCTTACCATCATATCATCAACACTATGTGAATAGATGGCGTTGTATCGTCATATTTTGGGCGCTAATTGCTATTTGCTCAGGTTTTTATTTATAAAATATTTGTGCGACAATATTAGTGATTATATTTGCTTGATATAAGAGTAACATTTTTTTTTTGTTGTTATATTCTCTCTGAAATGTTTTATTATTTCTAGCATTTATTCATAATAAAACATTTATAATAAATATAGAATAATTAAGCAATAAAAAATCTCAACTCTTTAGAAATAGACCTCCTTAAATCGAATAGATATTTATTTGTTTATTTTTCTTATAATATATTTCAGATGAAAGAGTAATAAGCTCATTCTTTTATCGTTACATTAAAAAAATTTCACTATGAAATATAGATATGCTTATCTATGTATTTTTAGGGAAATCAACGAAGTTATTTCGGGAAATTTTTTCCAGCATAGAATTTTTTTTTTTGGAAGGATTTTGAGGAAATCATCGAAAAATTTAAAAAAAAAACAGATATTTAATTATTTGCTAATTTTAGCGATACTTCAATTCTCAGCTCTCATACATCCACAATGGATCGGCAATAGAAATGGTGCATATTTTGGCCTATATAATTATTGTGAAATGAAAATTTGTCAATGGCGAATAATCGCAATGAGAATTATTTCGAATATATCATCGATTGCCGCATTATTTATGCTAATTGCTACAATTTTTTCATTATTATCTGCTTTCTCAATAATTGTAAGTAATCAGATTTGTTGTTTTTTTTTTTTTAGCAATACAACTCAATTATCCTGTAATCGGTAGTATAGAAAATATATGAAATGTTTTGTGATCAACATATTATCATCGATATAAATAGTGATATGAGGACTAAAAAGGTGTTAAACAGATATCATTGGCCTTGTAGCTTTGATTCCCTCAACTCCTTCCCCCTCACTCTTCCTTCTTTCATTCATTTCGTATAACCTTTTACTCATTGGCTCAAGACAATGAAACGTAATGATAGTGCTTTCGATCATCATTATTCACTACGAACAAAATAATTCAAAAAATTTTTTTAAATTGGGTAGTAATAAGGAAGCAGTATAACGCATTTATATATATGAAGCAAAACTAAGCAATTGCGTTTTACTAAAATTTACGTATAAAAAAAATTAACGTACATTACTATAGGCATAGTTAAGTCGGCAACTATCTATGATGTCCAAATAGAGGATAGGTGGAGGGAGTGGAATAGCGAAAGGGAGAGAACGACCTGGTCGGAAAGGTGAGAATTTACCTTCTTATTCAGGTGCATGATCATGCTTGAATTATGTACATTTTTCCAGAATTGATCTTTATTTCAGCTATATGTACTCATACGTGATCGTTATGTGCTTCTACTATGCGCTTGGATGCATATGTTATCATGTGAGTGAATCTGAATATAATTTAGTTTATCTACTTTTTTATATTATTATTAAGTCCTATTTGAAGTAATTTTCAATTCCTCACAAACATTTCAAAGTTTCCTCATTCCTCTCCCTCCCTCCTATCCCCCATTCCCCATTCATATCGATGATTATTTACTGATCGATTGCTTTATTTATTATTTTCGAATTAATTTCAAAACGAATTATGAATATTTCAATGTGTTTAAAGTTGAAAGCATTCCATATCAGCTAGAAATTCATTAAATTAGCAATTCGATTAATAAAAAGGTGAAGTTTTAGATGGATATTATTTATACGACGAGTGATCGAATTAACTCAAATATGAAAATTGTTTTAGGCAACTTTATTTATTTATTTATTTATTTATTTATTTATTTATTTATTATTTTTTGATAACTTTAAAAAGCGATCGGTCTAGTGAATGGCTTATAAAAAAGTATTCTATGTCAACTTTTCCAACAAGCTTCTCTACTTTTTCCTTTTTCCCAACTATCCAATTTAGAGGCTATAAAAATTAAACTATTCCTTTTCTATTATTTTCTTATGCACAGTGATGAAGGAGGATAGGTAGAGGACGTTAGGACCTTACGGGGATGAAGAGGGGAGTATTGACTAGAAAAACCTAGAGAAAACAGACCTGAAAAAATATCAATATTTAGAAAAATAAGAGAAAAGCGATACATTTCAATTTATTCCTTGTGTATAGTGGTTTAATAATAATGTGTATATTACTCGTTACAATTTACCCACACTTTGTTATTTTAAATTAATTTTGATAGAACATATGATGATTCGATCATAGACATTTAAATCTGATATGTTTATACTTAGGAATTTGCTCTCCTTTACATGTGGGCAATTTATTCGTTCCAAAATATATCGTAGACCGCATTTTACAAATATCCATAAATACATCCTACCCACTCCTTCCTTCCTTTAGAAAAGGCTGAAAATAATTTGTTTAGAAGGCATAATACTTTCAGAAAAGTCAACCTTCACGCCATTATAAGAAATAGTTCATCATTGCTGGTTAAAGTTTTCCTTTTTAAGGAGGAGAGAGGCAAAGGAAGACAGAAGAAGGCAGAAAGAGACTTTGAGATCACTTTCTTCCAACTTGTTGAAAAAAACTTGGCGTGAAAGGCCTAAAACCTGAAATAAAAATAGCTTATTTCAATAATTGCTTTATAAAAAAGCATATTAAAAAATTCTGGGCTATTCTACCAGATAGTTCTCTGCAGCTGTCACTAATTAATGACAAAATTTTCAGCATTGATGACCCTATTCGCCTGTTTGATATATCCTTATGGATGGAACGATGCGAAATTTCATGAAGTTTGTGATTCTGAGAGCTACGATCCAGGTGTCTGTGAGATTGGATCAGCATTTCTGCTAGCACTCGTTCTTGTCATCGACCATTTCTGCTTATCGATATTTGGTTTCGTTCTTTCCTGTAAACAACCTCGTTCAACTAGTGAACTTTATTGTAAGTTTTCTTTTCTATTCAAATAAATCGAGTATTCAAGTATTCAAATAAAATCAACAAATTATTAAAAATTTTGAAAATTTTTGAAAAAATTTCTAATCGCTATTATGGTTTGAGTGCTGCAATACAAACGAGTAATGAGGGAAATTATATTTTGAGCGCTGTTTTACTTTTCAATTTACTATATTTTTTGCTGGAAATTACTCCACTCGTTTGGTGTTTCTTGCTGCAAGATATAGCAATATGCCTGTAATTTTTCCTGAAGGATGTTGCACCTCTCAGTGAGTCTTCCTGAAGGATGCAGCACCTCTCAGTGACTCTTCCAGAAGGATGTTGCACCTGTCTACGGCACTTTCTGAAGGATGCAGTATGTCTTATACTTTCAACCGCAAACCACATAAATTTACTCGAAATTAAGTTTGAACATATTTTTTGGTGTCTCCTTTATTCATCACTTATCAACCCTATCGATAAGCGTTTTGTTTTCGTTTCAGCGATATCAGCATATTCCACAAATCAACGGAAGAAAGCTTCACGAAATCATTCACATCGTACATCACTCTATTCGAACGGCTCATTAAGGCTAACAATCTAACAATAATGTGGCGCATTATCGTAGATGATATAATTTTTATCACTGTATTTGAGTTATCCTACTTCACTTGCTGATAAACAATTTTTGAGGAATTATATAAGCAACATGACCCATTTATTTCGAAGATTAAATTTGTCATTAACTGTGACGTCAGCAGACATACTGTATCAAAAGACATACTGTATCAAAAGACTGTAGACGAATGACTGTCAAAAGACTGTCATATTCCACTAACTAAATATCACTTTATTATTTAATAAAGTTTATTTTTATAACAATAATGAATGATATTTTTATAACAACAATAAATAATAAGTGAATTAAGAAAGATTCTTCAAAAATCCAAAAATTTTTCTAAAAAATAAGTGAATTGAATTAAATGATTTCGAATTTTGGATAGCCGAAATTCTCGAATGGCGCATTTAACGTTTTTGGTTTCTCTTCATGCTCTTTGAGAGCTTTCCTGAATGCATCTACATGATGTTCATTCATCAAATCAAGAAGTGTTTTGTGATTGGCGATTTGCCACATTTGTGTTCCTGCGGCGTCCTTCCTGAAAAATATAAATATTTACTTTTGAGCTTATTTTCACCATAAAATCATCAAAACCAAGAGGTCAGGCTTGAGCATTCACCTTTAGTGAAATCGGCAAACACCATAAAAAGATTAGCAAAATCGGCCGATTGCTTTCAATAATTTTTTTTAAAGGAATATATATTATGCAAAATTTCCAACACGAAAGGATAAAACTATAAATATGGATGAAATCATTGCGATTTCTTCCTCTGTGATTTAGCATAATCAAATTTTTTTTACTGAAACATTTCAACACTTCACGATGATCTGAACAACATAAAAACAAACGCGTATATAAAAATCTACACAAAGTTGGTTAGACGACAAATCACAGCTCGTAAGCTTCAAATTACTCATAAATTGCATTTTAAAGCGTTCAAAAATCCACAAAAAACTTGAAATGGCGAGCATCCTTCTACGTTCAGGATGAAATTAGTGTTGGAAATGGTCATCGTAAAATTCGTTTCCCTTCGCCTCCTCCTCCACCATCCATCTCTCTCCTCCCATCCCCGCATCTCCCATGCCCAATCTCCTCAAAATCTCTCACAGGAAGAACGGAAATCCACTAGAAGATAGGATAACTTACGCAGTGTAGTAGTCATATTGTTCGATTAGCGTTTTTTTTGCGGCATTCACTTCTTCATTCAATATCCGTGCAGATAAATCTATAAAAATTTAACATCAATTATTTCGAATGTTTTGCTTGAATAAAATATAAACGATGAGGAGAAATTTTCATTTCTCTAATCACATATCATTTCGAAAATTTCCACTTTTCTCATTGTTCAGCTATCCTAAAACTTGAAGTAAATTTCCGGAAATAAACAGATAGTCTATTCTATCTATCAGAGTTTTGATAAAATTAATGCATCAATACATTGAAATATTTATATTTAATATTTAATAGAAGATTTTAAATTCAAAATTCAAATAAAAATTTCAAATAAACCTGGTTCAGCAGCTAATGGTTTAGCCATTGCAATACCATCACACCATCCTTCATGAATTGCCTCCCACATTTGTTGTGCGCTTCGTATTCCACCACAAATATAAACTCTTACATTTTTTAAATTCATACGTACCTAAAACAATGACTTCTATAGTGATCGTTGAAAATACAGAGCTATTATTTGCATACGGTGACCATATCATAGAGAAATACGAAGTCGTTTAAGCGGCTAATGACGATACGCAGTTGGCTAACAGTTGGCCGACAATTGACGGACAATTACGGGAAGGCGAATACAGTAATCATTATTTTGAGGCGAATACAGTAATCATTATTTTGATGATTACTGCTACTGCTGTTATTATAATGATACTGTAGATACTGTAATACAACTGTTATTAAACAATATTTCACTGGAGCTAAATGAACAAACTTTACAGTATAGAACGAACGACTCATTATGCATACTATTTATGCGCTTCCTTGATATTGGAATAAAAATAAATGAAGAAAATAAACAAAATAGATGAAGTCGATAAAGAAAACTATTTCAATGAAGTCATTTGACTTTTACACAAAAATAAAGATATTTTTATTTTTAGTGTTTTCCAAACGAGAAAAAAAATAATAATAGAAAAAATTTTTAAAAAATTCAACAAAATAAAGGGCAATAGAACAAGTAAAAAAAAAGGAACAAAAAGAAAGGATATTTTCACTTCATATAGAATAAACGAAATAAATAAACACTATACTTACAGCAGTTACGAATTTAGCAAAGAAGACTTGTCGTTGTTTGGTTGATTCACGTTGAGTCGATTCAACAATTTTAATACTGCTATAATCACCACCAGCTAATATCACATAATCCAATCCTATTCTCTAAAATCGAAAATCTCTTTGTTGTATTTCGTTTTTAAATAACAAAAGTGAAAATAAAAAAGAAGAAATTTTTTCTAATCTTACTAGAGAATTTTCAGTTCTACCTTTACCGCTGAATTCTTTTTTTTTTTATATGGCTTAGATTATATTCATAACGCATAATTTATATTATAGGAATATTATTTACACTTTTTTATATTACGAAATATTATGTAAGCATTATTTATCGAAACAATTTCATTGAATTTATTTCAAGTTGATGAGATTAGCTTGTAGGTAAGCGTTGAAAAAAATATAAGTTTTCAAATCTATATTGTTACGCCCTCTCCATCCCATTTTTAAGGACAACCTATTTACTCGACGATCCTGGATATATGGGGAAAAAAATCGAATTCATTTTGTTCTACAGGAAAGTGATTATCAAATGAGCTGTTTAGAATATAAGATGCAACAAAAATTTTTTAAATTTTATAGAAATTTTAATAAAAAATTTCATTCATAAATACGAATAAAAATAAACCAACATCAAGTTGTTTGCAGTAATGAGTAAATTCCTCTTCATCATATGCAGATTCATAATTTGGTGAGGACATTTTCATACCCACAATAAAATTCTTATCGTCGTTTATATGTTTCCTATAATCGACTCATTTCGATATAGTAAATTTTCTTATTTTGCTCTTACTGTAATCGATATAGATTTTCCTATTTGCTATACTACTGTAATCGATACTATACTTTTGGTAGTTTCGTATAGATCAAAGATCATTTCTTTTCAGTAGTTTGTTGCAGAATATGGATAGGTCAAAAAGCATTTCATAACAAAAGATTCTCGACTTATCATTTTTATCTCTATGGGATTTGTGATATGTAGACTACTATCATTCTCGATTTATCACTCAATAAAAATATAGGATTTGCCATATTTTGATGAGATGAAATAAAAAAATGATCTCTTTTTTATTATAGCTCATCAGTAACCTTAAAATTGAGGCTCTGTTTGGCGTTATATACATCGTACCATAGATTTCTCGTTTCTTAGCTCTTCATCACTTTCAATTTTTCGCATACTATCTTAAAAATCTCCAACTTTTTCCATGCAAATGGAAAGAAACATAATCATCGAGATATAAAATAAATAACAATCTAATTATTTTACACTTCTATTTCAATGAATATTTTTTAATTGTTACACATATTGCTAAAAAAAAATAATAATAATAATTGAATAAAAATTAATAAATAAATGAATACACCTTATTCCTTCGATAATCTCAAAAAGAATTCTAGTTCTATTCATCAATGAACCACCATATTCATCTGATCGTGAATTTGTTGATGCAGTAACGAGTTGTCCAAGAGCGAAATCCATTGAAACATTGATCTCGACACCATGAAAACCTATGAATGTGTTCAACTTCGAGGTGATCAAACTTTCTTCCGACGATTACAGCTAATTAAATGACAATTTAAATATTGCTTATTTTATATCACATATACCCTCTATTTGTATTGTCCTCGAATCTGCGACTGGTATAGAATTGCCCATAGTTCTTTTTGGTGTAGAATTTTTTGGTATAGAACGACTGGTATAGAATTGCCCATAGTTCTTTTTGGTGTAGAATTTTTTGGTATAGAACGACTGGTATAGAATTGCCCATACTTCAATAAAAAATATTAGATAAATAGCTTTAATGTACACCAGATTGATCTATTTCGCAGTATAACATAGTACAGATTTGCAATTGAATAAAAGTTAGATATTAGGGTATCTCAATAAGAGAAAATGTTCTCAACTTTAGCAGTAATTGTTTGAAATAATTTCAACTATTCAACTTCCAATATCAACCAATACACTGATTTGCTCCGTTGAATAAAGAACTCATCTTCATATTAAAATTGATTTTCTTGAACACTATCAAATTTCATTTATAAAATCCAACTGAGAAAAATTTCTCGTTTATATTTTATTCTTTACTATTTATAAGTTACTATTTATAGCTAGAAGTGACTAGTAGTTACTTAAATAGCTGATTATTTCATTTAATGATAATATAAAAAGATTCAATTTCAAGCATTCATTGCCTATATTACTTCTATCGTACGTATTCCTCGCTTTTCAACGTTGATAAAGCTAATAAGCTATAGCAAAATATTTCCAGCATAAAGAGAGGAAAATTAGTTTAAAAAGTATTTAAAAATTATAACATTAAAATAGGAATAATTACCACAATTTTTAAGAAATTCTGCAGCATAGATATGTCGTTGAATAAGATCTTTCAAATAACCTATCGAGACGAAATTCATATCTGGTGATTTATAATCATCACATATCGTTACTGCTCTACGTCCAGGCTGAAAATTTTTCGACGAAATTATTCGGTTCGATTAGTATTATTCAATGGAAGAAAGGAAACAATCATTTTTCGGTTACTATTAGCATTAGCAGCGTTGAAAGTTTTGAGATTGTTGAGTGCTAAGATAGCCATAAGAAGTGATATATAGATGGTGGAAGGTAATGGTCGCACATTGGACACGTTGGACGACTTTTGGTTGTTATGGAATGGTTATTTTTTGTAGTCGTCAGAAACAGGAAGATTGAGGGCTAAATGAATTTTCGGCTTCTTAGGCTAAGGAATTCGGTACTTTTATTTGACTTTAGCTTATACTTGCATTTCGAGAAATTTTTGGCGGAGGTAACAATAGCGAACAATGAAATGCAATTCTACACTGTCTGAAGGCAGAGTTGGTTGATCTAAAATTAGGCTAATATGAGTCACAAAACAGCATCATAACGTGGAGAGATCACATGTCTCACAATTGACCAATGATGATAGATGCAAATGCTTCGAATAGCTCAACTGGTTGGTCATCATTCGGGAAAACAATAGGACGAAGGTCCGAAAAATCTCTTCGGCCAATTTTTTTTCTAGTTCACCATCTAAGCAATAAATGCAACAAAATATCTCAAATTTATTGCCCAATTATTGCAGAAATAAAATTAAAAATTCTATGAAAATATTCAAAAACAATTAAAATCGATGTGAAAATAAAATTTTTTTTTTTGATACTTACATGAATAATTTGCGCTATAATAAGCGATCCATTGGTTGCTGTTGCGGCTAATTTTTTGAATTGCTCTCTACGTTCAATACTTTGCATTTCTTTTGCGATAATTAAATTTCCAATTGCTTCTAGATCTTTCTGAAAGAAAAAAAAACTCAAGAAAAAATCCATACTATTTATTGTTAATAATTTCTAGAATTTAATTTCCCTATAGTTTAGTTGAATAAACAATTATTCAATTCAAAAATTTTAAATTTCTCAATCAATTAAATCAATAAAAATTAATTTTTATAAATAATCTTTTTTTTTACACCTTCTAAATGAAATTATTCTATTGACGATGAGATTGTAAATAAAATTGGCACACAAAAATGCCCAACGGATCCACATTGATAATTTAAGTTTTCGTATATTATTCCACTTAAATCATACGGTTATTACAGGCCATTTTAGGCCAGTCACACTAAAATCCCTCTTGTCCCCTTTAAGACCCATTGCGGCCAGATGTTTCATTGCTTAATTTTTTGAAAACTTTTTTGAACGACAATTTCATGATATCATTGAAAAATATTTCAACAATTAAAATATAATTAAATGAATTCACAGTTTGAGGAATAATGAGTAAATTCTCTCACATGAGTGATCGCTATACAACCAGTAACATTTATTGCTGTTCCACCATCGTTCCATCGTTTATAAAGTGTTAAAAGTTGATCGTTTGGTATACCATTTTTCGATGGATCATTCCATGAGAATGGAGCCAACTAGATCAATTCCATCATCATATGAACATTCACTGAGGTCATTAATAAGTTTACTAATTCATCGATTCGTTAGCATTAAAAAAAACACAAAGAACAAATTATTTGCATAATTAGTGAAGATTGAATAACTGCATAAGTGGATCACCAACTATTTGAAAATAAATTGAGCTTACAAATAGCCAATTTATGAGCAGACAGGCAGACAGACACATATACACACCGACAACATTTTTTTTTGCATCGATGATATGGTCAATTGAATTTGTGGAATCACAAGCAGCAAACATTTCTGTCCTTCTTTTCGATCAATTTGCATTGGCGACGTTGGCATAGTTGGAGTATATGTTTATATACATACGTGCTGTATACGTTTCTGTCACTAAATCGTAGTTGTACAGCGTGATGATAATTTATCAATATATAAGTTCAATTCAATAAACTTTTAAATATTTAGCGCCATATTATTCATATGCAATTCCTCCAAAATTTACATATTAGATTAGTTGATTTATTAGAAACAAAGAGAAAAAAAAAGGAAAAACTTTTTGCATATTTAAATTTTTTTGCGTATTATTCTTTTTTTTTTTGCATATTCTTTGCATATTTCAAAATTTTCTTATTATATTTTTTCATGAACAAAGAGGATAAATTGATAGCGAGAAAAAACCATTTCAGTCATTGGAGCTTTCATAATTTTATTCTTCGCATTGAGATTCGTTGCAATTGGGAAATTGATTGCGTTTCGCAATAAGTCGATTGGTACATTGTCATTTTTGTATCGTTCATCTGTAAATTTATTATTATTATTATTTATGCAAATTTATGCATTATTCAATCGTTCATTTGTAAAAGGATTCTTCTATTTATGCAAATTTAGGCATTATTCAATGGAAAGAAAATGCATAAGGAATTGGAGAGGAAATAGAGGTGTAGAAAGGAAGTTGAGAAGAAGCCAAAAAAAAAACAAACTAAAAAACTTTCCTTTTGCCCCCTTGCTTCTTTGTGATAAGTTATAAGTGTTTTCGTCCCTAATTTTTCATTGTTATACACACACACATCAAAACTGGGAATAGCATTTAATGAAAGATAAGGGAAATGATCAATGATTAGGAAATAAAAGTTTTACCATATCAGGAACGTAAATTTCAATAAATTCAAAAATATTTTTTAAAACCATTTTTTTAGTCGCAAAGAAATTGATAAAGATAAACAATACATCGAAAATCAAAGACGCATATGATTAAATTTTATAATGAATATCAGATGAGATAATAATAGACGAATAAAGAAAAAAAAAAAGACACGAAAGCATACCTTTTTCACTGCTATCCATTTGCAAATGACGGAGAGACAGCTGGCTGGAATTGCAAACCAATCGATATGAGCCACTATGCACTTAGTGCCTTTAGTTCCGGGACGGTAGGCTTCTTTATCAGTACAAAGTTGTCCTTTTATTTGGTTTTTTTTTCTGTCAGTAAAACTTAAATACTCACCCCCTTTCTTCCTCCCAGTAAACGACGAAAATTTCGACGAGATATTCAAGTGTAATGAAGTGATCGCTGAGGGATATACAATGTAGCAAATGTTTATTTTTTTTACTCAATAAAAATTACCGTGCATGATGGGCTTCTATTTCCAAACAACGGTAACCCCTCTTTGTCTTTTCCAGCTACGTTTATTGGTACGATTAGTTCGTACAACGAAATGTTACCATGGGGAGTATTCTTTAATACTCATATCGAAACGGTTCTTACAATAGTGCTGTAATAAACCAAGAAACCGATGATGGGTACCGTTTCACTTATCGATCCAGAAATCAATCGCTGCTGCTTTAGTTTATCAGTATCAATATTGATTTATCAATAATCACTAAAAAAATCACTATCAATATTTCTACCAAGTTGTGATGAAAAGTGGCGGATGATTAGCACAGAGTAGATATAGTGAAATAAAGCAATAGGCATAAATGAATTCAGGTGTACTTATTACAGTAAAATGGTAATTGAGTTGAGTTGTTTCAAATTCAACCATCGGTTCCGAAAAAATGACGAAATGAAATAAATGAAATTTGAAATGGAATAAACTAACGAAAAGTGAAAGGAACGATAGTAAATAAAAACAATTGTGGAGGAAATGATAGGCAATGAACATATTTTGCAACGAGCGAATAGTTCATTAGTAATATCTGCAAAAAGAAGATGCAGAGTGAGGATATGAATATCAATGAATGAAGAACCCGTATTATCCGAGTCTTAGGAATATCCCACTCTGTTTTTTCTAAATACTTTCAATTTCAGCTCGTTTTTCCTTCTTTTTTTTTCCGATTTAATCGTTTTCATTTTGCTTATAACCTGAAATCATTGAGGAGAGCTTCGTATTGAGTGCCATTTACGATCGTCTCATATTAGCTGATCTTTCAATTATTCATTTATCTATTGCTTCTTACGTGCTTCATAATCTTGCACGACAGTTTGATAATCTATGTTGGCTAAATCATGCTCATATGCGCTATATTATGTGAGTTAATAAAAGTTGAAGTTTTAAAAGCAACCCCTTTCCTCCTTCTGTCGTCCTATCCTTTCTCCTTCTTCCTTTCCTTACTCTTCCGGCTCATACAGGTTCCATTCAGATAAGTAGTACCATGATCAGCAAAATTTCCCCATATATGACCTTTTTGGATAATCTAAGACCATCCTGCATCCTCAAAACGCCAAAAAAATGATCGAAGCTGCGTACAATTGTCTATGTCGCTCTTATGCAAAAACCACGCATCTGTTCCGTTATATGCATTGATCGATGTGGTCGATAAACATTTTTATTATTTTATTCTTTAACTTCACTATTTTCTTACATAGTCATATAGGCTTTATGCTGGCATTAGCCCTTCGACATTGGTGTTTACCATGTTCTCCAGTACATCTTTATAGGTAAATAACCTAAATTCCTAAAATCAACCTAATATTATGAAATTTTGGGAAGTGGCTATGACTGGTCTATTGATCAAATCTATGAAGTTTAATTTCGGTTTTTTTTTCACAAATTTTTAAGGGTATTATCATAACCTGCCTTGATTATTTCATAAAATTACAAGAATAAAAAAGGTTTCACTCATGAAACTTAGAATTAAGCTATTAGAATCGAAAGACCATTTTTTGCATTTAAAAAAAAATACCAAAAACAACGTGAATTCTTTAGATTTTTTCCAAAATATGCAATTTTTTTTTTCTTTTTTTGGAAAGAAAATGGGAAAGGGAACTGACTTTTATATGAATGCTCCTTAATATCATTCCCTCTTCAAATCTCTAGATGGCTTTAAGTATAAATACTTGGGTAAGGCAACATCAAATGAGAGTATTAAAGCTTAACGGATCTATTCGATGATAACTTGCGGCGCTAAACGATGAGTACAAGAGCATAAATCATTTATGCAGTATAAATGAAACCCGTCGGGAACAATCCTTCTTAGCAAAAACCGATCAAGTGAATTGTCTATGTAAATATGTCTCCAAATTTTCAACAACATTCGTGAAACCCATACGCAAAAACTTCAGAAATACCGTCACTCTTAACGTCTCCTACTAGTCCACGCAAACCAACAATTTTGTATACACAATTTTACATCAATATATAATACATATACGCATTTATATGTGTATATAAATACATATACATATACAAGCATATATATGTATATATATATATATATATATATATATATATATATATATGCATATAAAGTCTACATTACTAAATAGCACTGTCAATATGCCAATGAAGTATAGCGCCAGCTTTTAGAGAGTTCTAACTAGGAAATACGGAGTTCTCCTGTATCATTGATCTTTGCGGTATATTGTTAGCTAATTATTGCCACCTTTACAACTAGCTGTCTCTTTGAAATTAACAATAAAATTGGCAAGTACTAATACAACTTTTAGTTTCGCCATTGATATCGTTCAAGTAAAATACTCTATTATATTTTTGAACCTCAAAAAAAAGCTCATAATTTCTCTCCCCATTCCAAAAATGTCAAATCTATAAAGTTTCCTCTCCGCCTTACCATTAAGGTATGCTTCGATTTCAAAATATGCGAAATTATAAGTCCCAAACTTATTTTCAATATCCTATGGTATAACTACTCAAATATAATTTGGTATTGATCAATTAACCCCATATTACAATCATTGAATCCTGAAATTAGCTAAAGAGTATCCAGAAAAAGCGACATTTTAATTAGCTTATAAAAAAAACAATTTTCAAATTCACACTGAAGTAAAGAACAATATTTTTTTACAAACAAAACTATGAAGTGATATACAGCAATATTTTGATACACATATATCTCTAAAGGCATACAACTAAATACACGTGACAAGAAAAATGAGCAACAATAATAACAGCGATTTGCTAATTGAAAAAAAAAAATGTTGAAAAAGAGAAAGATGAGCAAAATTGCAATGCTGTGAGCAACAATATGATGAGGCATTTGTTGAAGCGGTCGGTAAGTGATACGACGAGGCATTAATTTTACCGGTCGGCCGCAGATTGGATCAGTCATTCACCATTTCAGCATTCGTACAATTGGCTGATTCTTGTAGTGTCTAATGAGATATTTACGGATCTGCAATATGAGCATAAGTTTATTCTCGGATTAAACGTCAAGTAGAACGATTTAGAAATTCGCACATAGTTTGCATATATACAAATCGGGATTCCGACTTCAATTCGCAGTTTATCATTAGTTAGAATGAAACCGGCATGTAAATGAAACCGTATTGTTCACCCTTCCCTTTCCCTCCCCGCCACGTCCTTTAAATTTCTTCCCCTCAACGCAAGAAAACGCTAAAATTTCGTTAAAAAAATGCACACAAGTAAATATAACTCAACGCAGCGAATTTTAACAGCTGATTTTTTACTGCAAAAGAAATGCTTAGATGAAAGAAACATTGAAATTAACGATGAAAATTCTGTTGCAGTTTTGTAATTCAAACCGATAGCCGTATATAACATATAAAAATCCCATCACAAATGGTACTTGCCTCCTCGGCAATTCCTCGCATCGCCCATCCCCCCCGTCTAAAAGCCTCATGAAATTAACATCGTCCATATTTTTCACTTATTTAGAGGAAATACTGCTTTTAAATAAGTATGTACTCATAAATATGGATGACTGGCTAGTATAGAGTGTTATAGAAGGTATTCGGCTATCACAATCATTGCTATTTTCAATGATACTATCGTCATATAACAGTATTACCACTAAGCCAAAAATTAACTTTTTTTTTGAATAGTCGACAACAATTATAGAAAAAGAAACATCATTCTACAATCCTTTAAAATCAGTGTCGTATTATTTTCTTCGATAAAGAGAAATTAGAGTTCAGGAGCAGCAGAAAGTAGCCACAGAATGAGTTTCTTCCAAACGAACCTCATTGAAGATAAGCAAGACGATCGCAACGCAAAGGCAAAACAACCAAACGAATGCAGGTGGATGTTCAACACCAATCCATGTTTGCACACCAGGTGTATAGATGAAAAAGTTTAGCACAAGCACTTCGACGAGAATTGCCAATGCAGCTACTGCATTACGGAATCCATGCCGGAATAATGATATGCGACGTGTTGTGCACATAAAAAGATGAAATGCCTTAAAAGAAATTCCACTAAAACAATGCAATTTTGTGCATTAATACACATTCAAAAAAATATTCTTTTTTTAATAATAATATAAAAAAGATTAAAATGAAGAAAACGATTGTCTAGACGAATGAAATGAAATATTTAGTGAAAAAATGGGAAAAAAATAACACGAAATAAAACATTCATTTTATGGCTAAAAAATAGCGAAAAAAATTCTCATAATGTAAGAGTAACATTTTTTCTATTAC
This sequence comes from Baylisascaris procyonis, assembly GCA_037389465.1. Taxonomy (NCBI): domain Eukaryota; kingdom Metazoa; phylum Nematoda; class Chromadorea; order Rhabditida; family Ascarididae; genus Baylisascaris; species Baylisascaris procyonis. Next base: position 5,667,811 of record JAZARR010000171.1, on the reverse strand, counting down.
CAACCTTACTTTTTATATATAACAAATCATAATATGAAGTTTTATTTTGTGGTTAAAACTAGAATATGGTAACACGAAGAGACGGATAATTAAGTTGTATGAATATACTCAATTCGCTAATTTCGATATTTTTATCGTTGAATATATTAAAGCGACATACCTGTGCCATAACAAGTGTGATCTGCCATGCAGCCCTTGCTTGCCGATGAATGCGAACCTGTACAGATGGTGTAAAAACAAGACCCGCATCTGTGGTGAAATTATTCGCATTTATTGTCCAATATTCACTCGATGTGAAGAGGAGATCTTTAGGTCGAATGCCATAATACCTATTTCAAATATTACTTTATAAAATTTACCTTCCCCTCTAACAAACGATATTCGTTTAGAAATCTACAAAAAAAATCTGCTTAAAATTCAAACTATAATAAAATGTGATCAATAGCAAATCGTTCATAAAAATCATCAGATAAAAAAAAGCACAATATGTGCTTTTTTTATTATTCAATTACAAGAAATGACGCTCTGATGATACAATTTGCATTGGAATGCAATCCTAAATGCCTTCAGTTTGCAAATTTTTGGGACTACTGAAAAAAGGATATATGAGATATATGATGTTTAGCACGCATCCGGCATCCGGCATCCGGCGTCCGGAATCCGGCATGAAATATCCATCCATACAAATATGACGCCTTTACAAATTATACATAAACGCTGTTAATTAAATATATTGCTGAAAAATTTATAGATAAGAAAACCAACCAAAATACACAAAGATATGCGGCCATACATCCAATAGCGATAATATTACCCGCGAAAAGATACGAATAGGCAAGTAGTGCACGAGAGACTAATCTCGAAGTGGTTTTTCGTGGTGGTCGACGCATGATATCCCTCTCACCTGGTTCGAAAGTCAATGCAATTGATGGTGGTAATTCGGTGATTAGATCAATCGTCACAATCTATAAAAAAACAACCTTCTCATGCTCAAACTTTAATATGTATCGCGAGTTATCTGCTAGGACTTTTTTTAAAGTTTCCTGAACGTCACATCAACCAATTATCGTGGAATTTTCCAACATTTCTTAATGGCTCTATGACGTCATTTGAAAAGAGTTGAAATATCGAGTCGTAAATTAGTTTATCCTTCTCCTAGCTCCTATCTGGGAAATTTTAGTAGTCCCAGAAAAGTTTTTAAAATATTTTTTCTAACATCCGTACAATTGAAGTTCAACATATCTTCCGGAAAAAAACGATTTTGGAAATTTGACCAACTTATTCACATCATTTAAATTTTTTTCGTGAATAACATTATCAAATATATGTATTATGATCATCTTATCAGATATCATTCCTTTCGTAACATTTAAATCAAACAATGAAGTAATAATTCGTTGTTTTTTTTTCTTTTTTTATTGCATATCACTCAAAAATGATCGATGATAAAGAAATAAATCAATTAAATAAACCTGCAAACTTGAAAGTCCAAGAGGAAAACCAATAATAAACGTTAGAAGTATAGCATATAATTCAGGCATTAAATGTGTTAATGTATAGGCGATTGTTTTCTTTAAATTCGCATATAGAAGTCGTCCTTCTTCGATACCTTTGACAATATTCCTCACGTCATTATCTATTAATACCATATCAGCGGCTTCTTTCGCAAATATACTACCTTCAATATAAATGAATAAATATCTGTTAACAAGAAAAATGCATCAAATTTTTTAATATTATTTTTCAAATTCAAGACAAATTTTAATCTTAAATTTAGCAAAAAAATGAAAAATCTTTGATTAATATTAATAAAATTTAAAAAAATAATAAATAAAAGGCAATAAGAGTTATAAAATTTTTAAAGAGTGAAATTTTTTATGAAAAATAATAAATTCTCAGTGGAGAAAAAAATCTAAATAATATCCGGTAAAAGTAACTAATATGCTTGAAATTCTTTGAATAAATAATTCTTACCAACTGCTTCTAATGCAACACCAACATCGGCTCTCTTCAATGCAGGTGCATCAAAAACGCCATCACCGGTTACAGCAACTACTTCTTTCCGTTTTTGACATTCCTACAAACGACCAAAACAAATCGTGTATAATCTTTGCAAAAATAATGGATATTCATTGATCCATTTAGTGTTTCATATTGGTCATTGCATGGTCAATTGTAAGTGAGCTTTGATCAAGCTCCTTGGCTCTATCCTAGCGAGCCACATCATCCAATTCCATCATCGAGAAAAGGACAGTAAAGTAATCCGCGATCCATGTCTTACGCCGAATAAAGGCAAATTAGCTCATCGACATCAGATGAGTACAAAATAAGCCTATGCCCTAACCTTCACACAATCTTACTATATGAACTAAATTGCAATGGAAGCCATATGAAGAGATATTTTTTCGGAATAAATGTACCTTGTTAATATGAAGCATCAGTAATTTTTGCGCCACCATAACGAATGTATGAATATTTTTTAACGAATGTGAAAATATTTTAAAGATAATGATAAAATTTTTGAGCATATTTCTTATAGTTCTATGGCGTTGAATTTGAATATGCAAATATTAGGCAAAGCTATACTTACTTTAACAATGATGAGTTTTTGCGCAGGTGTTGTTCGTGCAAATACAACCGATTTTTGTGCAAGAATTTCATCCCATTGTTCTGGAGTTAACATATCTAACACTTCTCCATGAATTACCGATAGACCTTCATCGAATTTCTTTTCATAGCCATCATCCTGAACTATGTTATGTTATAATTTAAATAGATAATAATACAATGTAAGCAATCATAAGTTATAAACTTCTAAAAAATATGAGAAACATTTAATAGAACTACTAAAGGGATTTATGGAAACAATTCTTAATCATCGGCGATCATGACCGGAATTAGATGTGGATTTGATTAAGACCGTTAAACGGAAGAAATTCGAAAATGATAATTTTATGTGGAAAAATATTTCATCTATATTCAAATTATGGAAAAGACTTAAATAATAAAAAGTAAAATTCAAAGAAATAATTCACAATAATTTAAATAAATGCATAAAAATATAAAAAAAATATTCGCTGAAGATGCAGACCTTTTCTTGGCCATTAAGAAGTCCTATATATTTAGCGACAGCTGTAGCCGTTGATGGATGATCACCTGTTACCATAAAACATTTCACACCTGCAAGAGACTATTCAATTCAGATACCAATTGTATGTAAACATCAAAAAGCACATATAACTGAACTCAATATCCATAATTAAGTTTCAACTATTGCAGTGAAAAAATTCAAAGATATTGCTAATCATCTTCTAAGCTTTTTCCTGGACTTGTAACCAAAACTTCGAGGCAAAAAAAATGTTTTGTGAATTCATACAGTTTTTTATCTTTGGAGAGAAAATGAATGAGACAAGATATAGCACTTTTCAAATGTATCAATTTTTTCTTACCGAATAAAAAAGGTAATGTCAAAGAAATCGATGAATATCTAGTAGGTAATGTGGCGTTCGAAAAAAAAGCCTTCACGATGGTAATATTTTGTTACATCACATTAACATGCTATAAATAAATAAACTTATTTTTTACAAAATAAGATTCTTGAAGTAATAGTAGGAATTATTTGTTCTATATGAGAAACTCCTTATTAAGCATAATTACCAAGAAAAAAAATTTTTTACAATATTATTTTCACATCGCCGGATCTATATATTCAAAATCAGCTTAAAACACATTGCATTATACCTTAAAACGTTAAAAGGTTCCATTCATAAACGAAGAATATAGCTCATGGAAGTTATTAGTACTTTATTTATATCAATTGAATATTAATAGACCCCATTTGGGGAGGGGTGGAGAGAATCTATAGGCAACTGTTTTGATGAGGAACATATCATCGAAAAAAAAAAGAAAATATAATAATGAACTAGTTGGAAGTGAATACAACAAATAAAAGTAGAAGACGAGCGTTAAAGAATCTCATCGAAAAGTTGATGCTTATATATTTTTCAGAAATTCTACTTTCTTATAGCTACAAATTTGTACTTTTTTAATCCTTCATAAAATTTATCAAAGGATCGCCACTTTATGAGCTTTTTTCTTTCAGCTTGGTGACACACGGTTGCGAATTGTTCTGTGATTGGCTGCATATGGCTTTAGCCTAGATTTGGGTATCAGTAATTTGAAATTATACCCCGGGGGTTATTTTTTCGAAAAAAAGTCAAATAAAATCTACCAGCAGTTCTCAACTTTGCAATCGACTGATCAACGTTACTCCTTGGTGGATCGTACATTGCGGCCATCCCGAGGAAACATAGTTCGTACTCAGGCAACTTCCCAGAGGTAACAGTGAGACGAATGTCATAAAATGCTTCGAAGGTTGTCATCGCAAAAGCTATACAAGTACGTCCCTCGCTACCCAACTTCATATAGGCCTCCTTAAATCGATTCAACGTTATAAACGATTAAGGAATAAGACCAAAGTAGATATGCCCTACGCAAACTCTGGATTTAAAGATCGACGATCCACATGAATCGCGAATTAGATTCAGATTCAGTTTCCGTGAGCAAAAATATTCATTCGCAATAAAAATAAACAGGTGACATTATTTTATAACTGGAAAGTGAATGAGCACAACAGCATCAAAGAAGCCGTGTGGGCAGGACCCATATAAAAATGAACGCAAAGAAACGGACAGATAAAAGTGTAGATTTTCCTGCCGTTTCTTAACAAATGTGATCACGTGAGCCATTTTCCTGACTTCTTGGAAAAGCTATTCAAGACTGCTACGTAACGTCGTCAATTATGAAAGAATATTATCACTATCCCCATCCCTCTTTAAATCACCACTGGTCTCATTCTTCCCTGACTCCCCTCTTCCCTTCCTCTCTACTAAAACAGCAATTACGCTCACCGTGAATTCATTGACAAGTCCTTCGGTGATAGGCGCTTCTCCTTCGTTGGTAGACATTCGCGAGCAATGCATAAGGACTTCTTCAGGTGCACCTTTCACGAACATATAAAACCTAAATTGCTGTATTACCTCGAGTAATCAGAACACCTTTAGTCATGCTCCTTTCTCTCACTTCTAAAAAACTTTCTTAATAAAAGTAACCTACTTTTTCGGAAAGGTAATAGGCTGGAAAATGCTAACGATGAGGTGATAAATGAAAATAAACTAGAAGAAATTACTTGATATTGCCCTCATCATTGACATGAGGTTGGCGATTATCCCTTGCAACAACAACATGTAAACGACGTCCAGCATCAAATGGAATCTCGAAAACGATTTCATAATTGTTACGTATCGACTGTACCGAAACCATCTGAAGAATATAGCGTCATTAAATGTATTCTAATATAGTAAATCTAGAGAATAATAATGTTATAGGCGAAATGAACAACTCATTGTCGAATCGCTAACATAGCTGACAGCCGAGCTGCCAATACAGCTGCCAGCCGAGTTGCCAATAGAGCTTACAATCGAATCGACTATATTTGCAATTGATATACTTAAGTTATTCACGCCGAAAATAAAATGCTAAAATATAAAGCATTAGTGAGTTGAACAAGATTTAATACTCTATATCCACTATATATAAATAATAATATTGTTGCATAGCGTTTACACTTAAATAATTCGATATATTTGCGAACTTATTTGATAGTCATATATCATTGCCATGAGTCGTTCAATAATAGAAAATCTACATTAGCAACAAAAAATTCAAAATTAAAAAAAGAAATATTAAACCAAGTTTCAGAAAAAAAAACCTCGTCATTTCATTTCAGAATTTTTACGATCTATTTTGAAAAAAAAATTTGATAGATTTTTCAGCTATGTCTACTTTATAAATAAAGAAAAATGCATTAAATAAAGAAACGAATTGTTCCAGTGCAAAGATGAGATATGAGTACACTCTAATATGGGTTCTTGTAAAATTTAATACATTCAAATGCGTTCATATAGAAGTATTATTAAGGATGAACCGATTGACATAAATTGTTAACTCTCATGAAGAATAATTACGAATGCTTAAAGTTTTACAAATATTACCGTAAAATGAAACCAAATTACTGGTATAATGCACAATCATTTATTCATATTCACCTATCTATGCAACGTTTACCTTGCTAATCAAGGAAGTGAACCGATTTGCATGTAAATGCTAATGCTGATATAAAAAAAGAAAAAGATAAACAAAGAGCATTTTTACAGTCACCTCTTCAACATATTTCAATAAAGCGACTTCACTTGGATTGCCTGTAATATTCTTTTTTTGGTATGCCGCTTGTACATTGTTCAATTGTACGCTTCGTTGTATAGTGATTTGCTCTAGATCTGGATGCGTTGATCTGCAAAAATTTGAATAATGCAAAATTTGGCGTATTACCAAAAAAATTTTTTTTTGATTTAAAAAAATCAATGTTCTAAAATATTTTTAAGGAATGATTATGGAAAAAAATTCAAATACTGCAAAAAAAGAATCATTAAACAATGAGACGTTTTAATTTGATAATAGTTCAACGCTAATAACAGCAAATGTAATGCAAACTGCAACTGGATGAAGTAAACTTTGTCCTCGTTGCAAGTTGCAATAATATGAAAAGGTTTTTCTCAATTCTTCTCCTTTGCAAACACTATCGAGAATACGCCAAATTCGAACATCTTCTTCCTTTCTATCTTGATTTACTTCCGCCATCATCCAACTTGCTTATTTATTAAGACTTTTTATAAATATTTATAAAATGTTAGGAAATATGACGATGCCATATTTGACTTTATATCACCATAATATCTATTTGTATACTATTTTCAAATTCCGAATCACTATGAATACGACATAGGTAGGACTAACTGATCAGTACAACTTAGCTTATAATAAACTAAAATTCAAGAATAAATTTCAACAAAATCGATCGTTTACAATGCATAACTTAAGATTATTATAAAAATATAACTTAAGGTTATTATAAAAACTTTTTAGGATTTATAATGTTATAAAAAAAAATAAAACCTAAAATTGAATAAAGACAAAGCAAGAATCGGAATTTTCGATTCAGAACTTCTATGATCGATCGACTACGAAAAAAGAAAAGCAAAATGCTGTTGAATGTTGGTGTTGATGCGTCGGCTGTTCTACTCAACGGAAATACAAAAAACACATGCCGTGCAATTTCTTTAGGAAGTTTCAGTAATAAATATTTTAATGACTAACCCATTGTTGAAAATTTTTCCCCAAGAGTTGATATTATTGAGATCCATATCCAATGTGATTTGCTTCCGTTTCGCTAAGCTACCCGATCTCACCGATTCGACTTGTGCCTTATTGCAAACACTCATCGTTGTCAACAACGCATCGACATGCTCGTCTACGTTCTCCAACGAAGTCACCGTGGATCGTGAATAGCGACGTCCACTTGTTATTATTGGTCCTAGAAGAAGCTCCTCTACACTTATAGCTTCTTCTTTCAGTTAATTTCCTCCTTTAAAACAAAAAAAGACCGCAGATGAGCTAATTCTTGCAGTTCCCCACTGAAGGAGGCAAAGCATGAATAACACTTCCACTAAATAAGATGTAAAATGAGAAAAAAAAAAAAAACGAAGTAAAAAAGCCGTAAAATTTGAGGTATTAAGTTTTTATTTGATCGCAATAACAAAATTAATCCGCAAATCGCAATTACTTATCAAAAAGAATTTCGTTAGTTGCAGTTTCGAAAGGCATCAAATTTAACGCACAAACCATCCCGAGTTCAAATCCACCCTAAAACCAATCTCGCAAAACAAAGTTTCCGCCTGGTTTCGTTGAAATAATAATGTTTTTTTTCCTAGTAAACAAACTGTGTTCATGATAACACAATCAGATAATCTTATACTTTATAATCTCAATGCTGATGAATCTGAACAGGATTTATGCACAATGTTCAACAATAATATCCACTAACTGACCTAAAACCGCTAAGTGAATCATCGGCCTTATGAATTACCGTAGATTATTCATTACTGTAGCTATGTGGAAGCAGAATATTCATATATCACATCACGATGTTTTGGCTATATTCTCTCAGCAATTGCCCAGAGGGAGTCACAAATATCCCATTCTTTCATCCCCGATCAAAAAAATGGCACTTCGAAAGTAGAATAATTACAGATATACACTTTTAGCGACATGAGGGAGGTAAGTGTTCCATTTTACAAGTAAAAACTTCCCAAAATGGGGAGTGTTTCCCGAAGAAAAGGGTATTTTCTATTTTAGAATGAGAATATACTCACCTCTGAAAAACATACGATCATGCCATACATCAGTAACAGTTATATCACTTGAGGTGAATACACCCCTCTTATCGCACATCACCACTGTTGCAGTACCTAACGTTTCGGCCACATCCAATCGTTTCATATAGAGACCTTTCTTAGCTAATCGCCTTGCAACAATGATCAATGCAGCTGCGAGCGTTATTGGTAAGCCTAAAATCTTTTATAAAACAGGCGCGGACATCGAAGAGGGGGAAGGAACCCGCTGAATCATATATGGGCAACCTTCTTATTATCTTCTACTCAAGTTTCTTGCAGATCTACATAGAAGTAGTGGAAGATATGGCGAAAATGGGATGAAAAACAAAAAAACGGCAAGAAAAAACGTGACCTACATCAAAACTGCGGTGACCTACATCAAAACTGCGGAAATATACCGTAGAAACTTGATTAAAACCCCTTCTCGATGTCACCAATTACACATCTCCCATAAACCGACAGGTAATCTAGCATTTGAAAATAATAGCAAATAAAAATGTAAGTACTCTATAATAATGTGCGGTTTTTGAAGGTAAAAACGGTCTTTTTAATTTATAATGCGAAAAATATTGTAGCAATAAAAACAGTAGTCAGCTGAAAAAAATCAGCAAAGCAGATCAACGATGTCATAATAGAAACAACTATCCTAATCAACAGTATCAAATGAATATACAAATTCATTGAAAAAAATTTTAAAAAACACGAGTATAAATCCGATCTTCAAAGGTGTCCAAGCGGCAATGATTTCAGTTTGACTCTTTTATTATTCCACTGACTTAAAGACTCCAAGCCCTACAATATTCTCCACTAAAAAGTTTCAATAAAATTTCAAAACTCTGTGGTACCTGCGAAAGTTTTCGATTTAACTTGGCATCTTCTAAATTGCATTCATTATTTAAAACTGTGGAGAATTTTACAAGTTACTTCCTATCGTTATTCAATGTATGAAAGTGGATTAAAACAACTCGACAGAAGCATCAAAAAAAAGAGTGAAGACGATTAAGCAATGAACGATTCAGTAATCGTTTGCATTCATGAGGCCAAACTATATTCATTGTCAATACGGCTGTCACAAACTGAACTCAAATGCTGGCAGCAAGAAAAAACTTGGTCATTATGCATCTTATATCATTATGCAGACAGACCATCCTGCCTAAATTAAGAATGTGGAAAAATGGGTTTTTTTTCTACATTTTTATTTGAGAATTGAAATATTTTATGAAAAACGAAAATAAATAATAAATCTCACCTTGTGGTAAATTAGCGACGATAATAACAAGAAATCCATTGATGAATATATCTTTTAAATTATGAAAATGATTCATTATAATACCGATAACAAAAGTCAATGTAGCCAAAATAAACGCAAGCACAGTGATGAATGTCACGAAACGTTTGTGCTCAAGTTCGAGTCGTGTTGCTCGACCTTCTTCTTGACCCATCGTTTCCATTAATCTACCGATCACCTGAATTCTTATCGACTTTTTTTAAATTATTGCTTATTAACGTTTAGTAAAAATCCAACAACTTGAGTGAATGACTATTGTAGACATTACTTGACTTATAATTGAATCTGGATTGCATTGAAATACGAAAAAAAAGTTGGAAAAACCTGAAGCTGAACGTTCACATAGAATGGAACAAACGGCTGAACGGGAAACAACGAAATCGGAAAAACAAGAACAGCGAAAATTATGAGAACTAGAGAAACCGGAAAATTCTAAAAATACTCTCAATTATTAAATATAAGAGGTAATAAAGATTAAAAAATTTAACGTACCGTATTGTTAGCAGTTTTAATAACGACTCCCAATCCATCACCACGTACACATTGACATCCATTAAATGCGATATTTTGTGCAGCGAATGCACTAATACCTTTTTTCACGGATGCATCATAGAATTGTAATGGATCAATTTCACCACTAATCCATGATGTCTCAAGAAAAAGATCGTTCGTATAGATTAATCGTAAATCAGCCGGAACACGAGCACCTGGGCTAAAATTTACATAAAATTTGAGCTAATAATTGATATATCTAGTTTTTTCTCAATTTTTCGAAAATATTTGCATAAATCAACGTATCAATTAAACGCCAACTAGTACAACAATCAAAATATGAGCCTATTTTGTTTATTTTTTTCCCAAAATTTAGACATATTATGCACTTTTTCATAACACTTTTTTTTCATCAATCCATGATCAGGTCTGAAGAACTAATCTAAGCGAAAGATGCTTTGATCTGCTGAAATGAAATACGATGAAAATAGTTATTGTCGGATTTACGATTGGACCTTAACGGAAAATGAGCGACAATCGCTAATAGAGAGCAAAAAGAAAAACCAAAGAAATATTTAAGCTAATCACCAACCTTAGATAAACAACATCACCGGTGACAATCTCACTAGCATTCACACGAACTCGTCGTCCGGATCGTACAACGATACATGATGTGGGAACTATTGATTGGAAGCCACGAACTTGCTGAAATCATACAAGATGGAATTCTAAATTACCATTTTAGTGCTATGGTTCGAGAGTGATGCCGCTTTCTTGAAGTATAAGGAGACTTGTTAAATCATATAAGATTGAAAACACTCAATTTCCGCTATTTAAAAAAAAAAAATTTAAAGCGTCGCGATGAAATCTGCGGAACTTGATATCGGATGAGCGAAATTGCCATTTCACACATAGAAAACGTTCAAATGCTATTAGGAATTTGAATTCATAAATGTAATATAAGTAAGGTTTAATTAAATGTTTGACAACAAATTTTTACAATATTTCATTTACGGAATACTTACTTATACAGAAAAAAAAGAAATTTTACCATACAATAAGTTTCATGCTTGCTAGTGAAATTTTATTACACAATATAGTCACTCTTCATAGAAAATTACTCGTTCAGAACGTCCAGTATATACTATTGCATTAATTCACTGTATAGTAATTTGCATTAATATATTAAATTATTATTTATAAGAACCAAATTCTATTTATATTTAATATATTTAAAAAAATATGAATAAATAGCTAAAAACTTACTGCATAAGCACTTTTTTCTTGCCAATAACTAATAAGACATAATGCAATTGAAACACCAAGTAATATAATCATGAGGTAGAGTTCAAGTAGATGTTCCGTGTCGACAATATAGATAATTAAACACGTCAAAGCGACTAGTAATAATAACATACGAAACGTATTCAAAAATTGTGAGAGAAATATTTTTAATGCATCTTTTCCGGTCACTGCACAAACTATATTACGACCATCTTTTGATAATCGTGCCATTGTTTCATCCTGAAATTAAAAAAAATGCTTATATCAATCATAATTTGGAGATTACTGTAGAGAGATTACTGTAGAATTTAAAAATGTCTTCATACTGTAAATCGAGCAAAATTACCATAATTTTGTTTATTACAAAGAATATAGATGGTATAAGACATGAAATCTCTAGGAAGTGAAATAGTCAAACAGGAAAGTATTGATAAAAGCCAACGTTTTGTACGAATAAATAAAAAGTTTAACAATAAAAATACCTTATTTAAACCTTTGGTACGTCGAGGATCCTCAACGCATATTCGTGAAAGTGGAAAAAGATCATTTAATTGTTCCATTGTTAGTGTATGTTCAAAAAACGTAGAGTCCAGTTCGATATCCTGCATAGAAATATTTGTAAAAACTTTACAATCACTATAAATGGCAGGGAATAAGGTAAAAAAATTGAAGAGAAATAGAGGAGATTTGTGAAGATATTTCTTAAATTTTTATGGAATTTTATAAAATTTTCTCTCTATTCACTTTGAACATTCATGACAAAATCGTATTTTATGTATTTTAATGAAATATTCACAAATTTTAGGGAGAAGTTAAAAAAACGCCAAAAAAAAGTTGGCACTGAAGGTAAATATCAAACGATATCGCAACTCCGCATTAAATATGAAAAATAAAAACAAACAAAAATAACTCAATAATAAGGATTAATGGCGGTAATAAATACCCAAATGCTTGTCAATTTTGCTCATAACATTTACGGGTGGTAAATACGAAAAAACCTTGAATTGAGACAACATTTGAAATGTACAGAAGAATGTATCAGCAACAGTAAAAAAGAATCGCCATTGAATAGATGCATCTTCGTAGCCTATAGCAACGGCCAATTTCATAGTGAGGCTCTGATACTTTAAAAAGGTACAGCATTATGCGATACCTGTCGTAACACAATAAATAATAAAATTACTAGTTTTAATAGCATAATTATTATAAATAAAGCCCACTTTGAGTAGTTGATGTTGCACGATGTCGGTCGCATCGTCGGCCGTTGTGTGAGTGGACGATTTGCGATTGAAACGCCGCTGCAGCCATTCGCGCAGCTCTGTAATAACACAAATAGGGCTTGGCTAACAAAAATAGTGTATAAGAAATATTATAAGAAATAGTCTGCCAGTACTTAGCAACAAGCCAAAGTGGCCTGTCAAGTGTGTGGTATTCGAGACGAGGTGGAGCAAGAAATATTAGCTTGGTAAAGGAAAACCTTTACCAAGCTGGAAAACACAATGAAATGAATTAAATTAAGACTACTTCAAGATCAGGTTTCATGTCACATATCTAAAGAAATAGTTGCACTCAGCAACGTTAGCATAGCTTCAGGTCTCTTATGTGATGAAACATCCTTCAGGTAATGCTTAGGTTTTCAGTTGAATTACTGCGAAATGGAGATAAAAGCATTATAACTCTTATAAGAATAACAGTAATGTTGTAAAGTACGACGTCAAATATTTTATCCGTAAGCCCAATAAACTTATTTCATTTTTCAATCTTCGTGGAATAGTTACCACCTGTCTGCTTAACGTTCAATGAAATCGATACATTTTTCGAAAATATCCCACTATTTTTGCCGAAAATCGTAAATTTTCAGTGGTCGACTTCTTGTAGAAAAATTTTTCCACACACCTCTATGCTCAGTATATTTTTGATGATAAACCCCTCATAAAGCTTTAAACAAGTGCATTTTTCTCGTTGCCCTTATCAGTGTGATTCAATTTTGTCGTCTTCAGCGGCATATACCTTCAAACAATATTAGCCGGACGACATTCGAAAATTGCTTCTTTTTTTTTCAAAAACATAGGCCAAAAACTTCCCCACAAAAGTATCATATTTGAAGCAGTTGGGCAAATATACAATTGAATCTCGACATCTCACTATCCCTCTCCCCCTTCTCAAATTCTTCTGGTTACTCTTGAGGCTTTCGATGCAATCTATCGAAAAAAAAAAATTAAAATTTAAGTAATGAGAATATTTGAAACGTTTACAATCAATTTATTCCGCTCAAATATAGAATATATTTTTCGAAGTATTGATAATTCAGTTTTGGCCTAATAAACCAAATAAATTTCCTCTCAAGCTCAAAAAGTTAATTAACTCAAATTTTATTAGTAAAATTAAAAAAAAACAAAGACATTTTGAAATATTTTCTCTATCTATTCATAAAATATAGCTGAACCATAGTCATTGCCTTATATAGAAACAATTTATAATGCGTCTATTCAATTCTATAAAATCAAAAATACTCCTTTTTTTGGGGGGAGGGGGGAGGGGAGAATAAATCAACAACGTTAATATTCGAATAAATAGGAGCAATAAAATTCAGCGTCTCTCAATTTTAGATTGCATGTGCATATTTACGATCATATTGATAACGATTTCAACGTTGAGAATGAATGCATCATACCATCAACACCCATTCGAATATCGACCATTAGAGATGCCAATAAAACCGGCTTGTAAATTTTTATTTGTTGGAAATGTGACAATGCCGATTTTAGCCGATCGATAGTGTTTATCGATCAATCAACCAATATATTTTTGCGATCACTGCTTTTAAAAGTGAAATTTCTGAGTTTTTTTTTAATTGAATGGAAAATAAAAATAAATCAAATTTCCTTAATCCTATTCCCATTGCAAAAATTAATAGAAACTTCTGAAATATTCTAAGTATAGATCAATCCGAAATTTATATCATTAGAGAAAATCCACCTGATAGCGAGAATCCACTATATCAATTTTATTTATAGTTTAATAATAAATTAGCAGCACTAGATAGATCGTAACACAATTGCCAAATAATGATATATGCAATAGGTGAAGGAAATAAACAATAATAATTGGTAATTAAAGGCGTTAAAAAGTATTAAAAAACATTTGGTTCATTAGTAATAGAAACGTGTCAAATATGTGACCACTTTTGAGAGATTTTTTTTATTTATTTCAAAAATTATTTTTTACCTCAGTTATGGACTCACTCATTATTCAGAAACAATATTCCACAGATATTCCGCAAAACAAGTACTCTCCTTTTCTCAAAAATTTTTATCCAAAGCCAACAATTCTATATCATTTTCTAGTCTTCTATATGAATTCAGTCAGAAAACAGAGATTATTGCAACATCACAAACTGCACGAAGCCCAGGGCTTGTAAATAAAGAATTACGATACCTCCCTGAGAGTGTTAAATTGATACAATTGTCGAATCTAGTGTTTAGAACGTGAAGAAAGATGTCACCTGAAGAGGTGGACGCCGAAAGTCGTTTCATGGTGATGTTAGTAGTAATTGATGCATCGTTATCGCTGCAAATAACTAAACATCATCATACGTCATAAACGCTTTTCAGTATGTGCGAAAAGAAATTATACAAATATAATTTAAAACTTAAACGGTACAACTATGTAGAAGAAAAAACATGCCAACAATAAGCCCATGGGTTTCTAAACAATATGATACGGTCATCTAGCTTCTATAGCCAGTCGATTACATATACCTCAGCCTTTCGTTAAAATCCATCCTTTGAGCACCCTATGGATCACACACTCATATGCAAATGATCATCTGGAAAGCTTTTTTAAGAAAGTCAACCGTTTTGCACGTGAGAATGGATTTTTCAATAATATTAGAGGGTGCGGACGCGGTGGGGAGGGAGTGATGGGAGGGAGGGGGAAGATGGAGAGAAGTCCATGACATATAATTAAATTTGAAAGCATTAAGGTATATTTTATCGTATAAATTTCAAATGATAAAAAATTTTCAAGAAAAATTCGCAAAAAAATATGCAATTTTTTTTTGCATGGAAATTGAAAAGTAGAAAATGAATGATTAAGAGGTACCATCGTCGACATGGTAACCGCCAATCTAGAAACTTTCAAAAATTGTTGCGTGAAAGAAGAAACAGGTAAATAAAATTTCGATCACCTTTACGATAAAGGTGCAATAGGGTAAAAATCGACTGATGATGGTAGTTGATGTGGAAATGCATTCAACAATACACCGAATTAGGAAAAACGATGAGAGAAAACGAATGACATCATCGTAATATCATAAACGCTATGGGAAAGCGATACCTTAATGACCCCTCACAGGAAATATCACATTGAAATCAATCCCTAAAGATGAAAATAACCGTCGAACTATGAGCTTTTTTTGATTTAAATTCAAGACGAAAATACCTTTAGTTACCTTCAATTAACGAACGCAACCTATCAGTCATATGGCAGATGTAACTATACATATGCTCTTATCACTACATCAATAATCACAAGCTTATCACTATGATTTATCAATGATATTACTGAATGTTAATCTATTGTAGCATTCCGCATCGAAGACCATTTTAAACAGCATATGAGAAGATCCCTTTGTAGGTGTTAAGAGTTTATTCAACAATAAATTAGCATAAATTTTAATCAGCATGCCTATTTTAGTATTTCTCTAATTGCTAAAGGGTTCCTAATTCTAGAATTATATAAATGAAGCGGACCATAACCATGCGGTAAATAAGTATTGAAAAAAAAACGTAAAATTCTTGAAAAATACACCATTTGATTTGAAATGAAACTTTTGGGAATCTGTGGGGAAGTAATATGGGAATAGAAAATTTTCAGTGCTTTTTCTAGTGGAATAATGGATTGAAACATAAAAAAAGTTGATTATGAGAGGATCGCTCGGATAACATTTTTCAAGCTGTTCTATTACCAAAACATCAATTCCTCTAAGCTTAATTTTTTCTTCACTTTACAAATTAACAAGGGCCGAATTTCCAAAAAAAAGAAGTAAGTTGCAAAACTCTTCTAGAATGAAGAGAGAGGGAGACAGGAAGGGAGAAAGAGAGAAAGAAGGGTAATACGCCTATGTATCAGAGAAATAAGAACCTTACTAAACAATACTGTTAATAAAACGATCTACTATAAAGGTTTCAAAAATTAACAGATGAGAATACAATTCATTGTTTATATAATTGAAGAGAACTTTAAAAAAAAAACGACTAAATATTTCCAGTGCTATTAATATTAAGAAGAGAAATAAAATTAAAGCCAATAAAGCATGAAACGCTACTCCAAAAATTTCGGCATCAGAAACCATCCCCGATAAAATTGCACCAATGTTGTCTAGTTGATTTTTGATGCTTACAACTATAAAATATTCAATTTTTGTCGGTTTTTTTTTTGCAATATTCCCTCAAAAGCAATCGGTACGCATTGAACAATAGACAAAAATGTAACGTAAATAATTCGAAAGTTTATACAAACAGAAAAGTGTAAATATTACAGGCTTCCATAGAAAAGAATTTACTTTTATACAGCAATGTTCAAAAAAAGAAGTAATGCGTTTTGCAACGTAACGGAGCTTTTCTTTAAATATGCAAATTAATAGATCATTAGATACAATTGTAAAAAAAACAGATCAATATAGCCAAAAATCTTCAAAACAACAATCTCTTGCATAGGATATGCAAATCAACTACATTAAAAAGCACTCATAAATTAAAATAACTGAGAATAAAAAATAGATAAATAAACTTATCTCAACTCGGCTCATCTATATATATATATATATATATATATATATATATATATATATATATATATATATATATATATAACCTTATATTAAAATATAGGTGAATAGGACAACAGCAAAGGTAATAAAGTAATAAAATACTTATACTTACAACTATACTTACAATGGAGAAAATACCCATTTTATTTGTATATGAAGAGAAAAACAATTCGCAAAAATTGAAGATGTTAAAAATGGGCGTCAATGAAGATTCATGTGAAAATAAGAAGATAACAATTTGATGAATTACCCCATTGGTTGTGCGCAATGCATTTCTAGCGAGAACATCACACTTTCATTGCGAATTGTTGTTTTTTTATATTGGTTTTATTTATGTATAGGACGATATTATTCAATAATACCTCAAGATTCTAAAAGTATCAGATATTTGTATATATATATATATATATATATATATATATATATATATATATATATATATATATATATATATGAAATAATTTCATTAGTGGGAAATTTTAAAAAATAAAAAAAAATAAAGTAAGGAATTCGAATATAGATGAATAATAATTAAATCAATAAGCGACAAGATTATTTAAGCAATGATAAAAAAAAAGAGCCATAATGTAGGGAGGGTTGGGAATGACCGTAAGCAGGTAGGGAATATTTAGTTTTAGTTCAGTAATATGGCAGCGTTTATGAATAGTGGCATAGAATTGCAGTCTACGAAAAATCATGAAACTGGCACACGAATAAAGTAGTGAATAGCTCAAAAGTTGGCTTATTGACGAGACTTTTCATAAATTTACTATAGAAAACATCATAAATACCTACGCTATAAAACGTAAACAACAGTAAAAAGGCAACAGGTTTTATTTGTACCAATAACCTGATTCCTTAGAAATTCGCACATCTTTAAAAACCGTTTTCCTATGTGTGGATTTTTTTTTTACAGACTAAAGAGTGAACGATGAGGCCCTACAACGATAACTTTTATTGTTCGATCGAACGAATATATGCACTCTATATATTTGAGTTTATCATACTGCATAATATAGTCCAATTGTTTCAATTCTTTTGATTTCAATCTTTACAGTTGAAATATATATGCTGAATTTGAGAGATTTCGACGAAAAAAAAAGTGAAAAATTTTTGGTCGCTAATACTACAATTTCGCTGCATTTGATATTAATTATTACTGTATATACATATTTGATAATTATTACTGTATGAAATACTGTATAGTATGCAAGGAAGAAGGATAGTGTGATAATAAGAATGGAATTGAAATTCCGATTTGTAAAATGCTGATGAAGTTTTATATATATTAACAAAAATTTGCATATACATCCCAAAGATTCTAATTACGTTCGAGGAATTTTTCGGCTCGACCAATGGATCACCATTTTTTTTTTGCTATTTTTTGTTAGTATATTTTCTGGATACTACCATTTCTCATTTAACTCTAAAATGTAAATAAAAAAGAAAGTGAAAAAGTGAGTGCGTTACAAATAGTGAATAAAAAATCGAATCGAATAAAAAAAAAATTGAATTTTTACGAAGAAAAAAAAATAGTTGCACTATGGCACAAAAGAGTGCATTTCTAGTTGCATGTAAATGTAGGCAATTATTTTCAACAATCATAAATGACAGAATCAATATAGCTGTACACTGCACTATCGTTGAATTCGCCGAATTAATATGAAGAATTCTGGATGTGAAAATGAAAACGATAATGTGACAATCAGCGTGCCATCCGTGAAAAAAAAAAGGAAAAAAAAAATCCCACTTGCTATCGGTGCAATATTTCTATCGATTGCACTATGCACAAATAAACGAATACGCCTCATATCGAACTACTCAAATAAAACTATTCAAATAAGCATAAAAATTTGCATATAACATATACCTCGATAATCTTTTCTAAATTATATAATTTTATTATAGTAAGTTTACGAATAAATAAACGAAAAAAAATCTATAAGAATAAGTACAATTACGAGGACTATAAAATCATCACTGAGACATTGCATTAGATAGTAATGCTTTAAGCGGAAATGATGCAAATAACTAGCGAAATATTATCAAGACAATACTATAAACTATAAACTCTTTGAAACACAATAAATAAGCGTGATAAATAAAGTAGCTTAACGGAAGAACGAATTTTAATCGAAAATTTTATTTATTTATTTAACGTCTCATGTAAGGGAAACATATACGTTAGTATATGTGAAAAGCGTGGAATGAATAGTGAAAATAATCAAGGAAATACATCAATTAGATTTTTAAGCATATCGCGTCAACTATTCAAATGCGAATGATCGAGCATTAACACAGTAAGAGCTCGAAAACCCCCAATTTTTTATCAAAGGCCTTTTCCCTCCATAGTCCAGCCTTATCCGAGAGATGGTGGATTTTATGGGCTCTTGATGATAAATCATTTTTAAAGTTAGCAAACGCTATGAATCTCAGGGCCTACTCCGAAGTTTCACTGCACAAAAGAGGTAATAAAGGCACCTATACATCCTAAATTTGACTTGCTTCTTGAACACCATTTTAGGCATATTGAATTGAATTAGGAAAAGACCAGAAGGGGGTGGGGATGGCGTTTCTTATAAGATAAAGGGATGGAGCAAGCAAAAGGATGAAGCCACACTAAAAAGCGGGCATATGATGAGCAGGAGATTGGAATAAGGAGGGCGAAAAGGCAACGGATGATCTCCTTCATATTCAAGCGAATAGTTTCCTTTTAATATCTACATAAAATTAAAAGTATCTCCTTTTTTAACTGTGGTACTAGCCTGCAAAAGCGAATACGATTCATCCCTATGTCGTTATTCAAACAATTAAGGGGCAGCAAATCGACTTCAAACTATATTAACGCACAATTTATAAACGGAAAAAAAGCATACGATGGTACCAAATATTATATCGTAAACTAAAATAACCAATATCATAATCATAAACCGAGGTATCTAACGGTCTTATCATTAAGAAACCATCAAATTTTTCACTTATTGATCATTTGTCAATGCAAATAAATGCGAGCATGATGAACGAATGTTTTCAGCGTTGCGAAAGAACATCGATAAGCGTCATTTAATGTTATCCTATTACCATATGAAAGGGAAACACGAGAGAAAAGCATACGGGTCAAGCGATCAAGAAAGTTTGGCATACATTTTGTGGACAAATTGAGGCTTATTTCTAAAAATATCCACCAATGGAAACATAAAATTGACATTTGAGAACCCCAATCAAGTATATCATAGATCCCTATTTATACGACTCCTCACAAATACTTCAATCCTGAAAAGTAAATCTATGCAGCTTATGAAGGTGGATGCATAAATCCAGAGAAAGCTCGATAATATCCGTGCACACCTTATCCGTTTTAACGCCAATGTGATCGTGATTACTAATGACAACAATGGCGACCTTAATATCAATAGTTGATTGTGTTTGATAGGAGAATCATCTCGGTTCAACGACAAACCTATCCACCGTGGAAATAGAAAATTATCAGCAGTTTGACTTCAACTTTTACATATATTCAGCGATGGACTACTATTTGTTCAGTTATAAAGGATCTATGTAGTCAAAATATGAATGTGAAACACCTGTGACAGGTGTACACCGATCTATCAAACGTTATTGATAACAATTGGTTAAACAGTGCAATGCACATGAAAAAGTTTCTATTATAATAGAAGGCGGTGTATATTGTACAATCATCGCTAAACTTTACGAAACTTTTTATTCCTGAGTTCATTGACTTTTCGAGAGGAAATTGCAAAGAAATGCAAAAAAAAAAATTTTCACCTTCTCTCTATTCTTTTCCCGAATATTAATGGGCATAACTATTTGGCAGTATATTCCAAATCAATCAAATTAGATATAAAATATCTTTCGAATGCGTTTTTTCTATTTGTTTATTGCAGCGTATCATTTTCTAAAAATTTCAACTTTCAACTGGAACATTCATGGTACTTATAGTTGCAATTTTGTAATTTGACAGATTCCGATTCATGGAACCCAATTTGACGAAGTCAATCAAACAATTCAATGTTATTCCTTAGAACAGAGGGTAGGGTAAAATCTGTTCTTCATAATAAAATGAGGCTCCTTTTGATCAGCAAGCTATAAGAACACATGTTGTGAAGACTAGAGAAATTTAAAAAATATGGACGCATATTGCAATAAAGGCTTGTGATGCGGCAGGTAAATGAGGCTTTTCGGGTTTTTTTTTTGAAAAACTTCAAGTTAGAAACTGTTTAGAAAGAAAACACTTTTGAAGATAAGCGTAAAACTGACGTCAGATCAATGATAATCGTTTTAATGACTATAACGAATCAACGCATTCAAGCACAATTTTATGTGTTCAATAAAAATGAATATTTTTTCTTCCCACATACTGTATTATTGACCGTATTATTCTCTCATTTCCGTAATAAATAAAATGTTTAAATAATTGAAAAAAGAGCATCTATTACAGTATTCTCTTAAAAAGTTTCTCCATATCAGCAAATAAACAGAAATGCTTCATTGCTTCTAATATTGCTTTTAAGGTGATACTGAAATGTGCCAGCGAACGATAAGCAAGATATAGTCATCTCGAAGTTGAAAGTCAACGTGATCGATAGCGCATTACATTGAATGTTATGCATTAGAGAAAACTTCCAAATATCTATATATTTGGAAGTTAAAAAAAACATTTAAAAAATTCTTCCATTACACCAAATGTCACATATGTTTAAGTGCTTTAGATTACTTATTTGAATGACAATTTTAAAAAATAATAATAGTGAAAAATATGATAAGAGAAGGAGAATATAACTATAATATAGGAAATCTTAGAATATCTCAAATATTACGCTCAGTTGACAAAAATTATAAGACGTCGTATCGTACGTATATGATCGGAAGTTTGGCAACGTGAAATACTCGGTTCATTAGAGAGATTTGACGTAGATACGTGGTAAGTCGAAAAAAAACACTTATTTACTAAACTGTTCGCATTTCCACAATTCATCAAATTGAAAACTGATATAAAAATTGAAAATTCATTGAAAACTGATATAAAAATTGAAAATTCATTGAAAACTGATATAAAAATTGAAAATTCATTGAAAACTGATATAAAAATTGAAAATTCATTGAAAACTGATATAAAATTAAATTCAATTCATTTCTAAAGTGTCTTCTTTTTCGTCATAAAATCCGATTTTAAAACGGGGAGATACCTATAATTTTATACGCATAATATTGGAGTTAATATTTAATATCCTCATCTTATAATTCATAATAGTTAAATAACCACATCTTATAATTTACTTTACATGTAGTAATTTTGTGCTTAATTCATGGTTGGTATATTTTCTATTTGTCTAACATCGATGATGTATCTCTAGCAAACGACCATATACTTTTGATTTTTTGCGCTCAATAAAAGAATAAATTGATTTCCATACCCTCTCAATGAGCGACGCAATGCAAAAAATAAAGAAAAAATATAGTGCCGACTATTCCATAAGAGCCTTAAAAATTTAGGATAAATATAAATGGGGTATAAATAATTCCCTCCTACCTACCCCGCCAGTTACATCTATCAATGTCAACTTATGGTAATACTAAAATACCGTAACATATAGGTTGCAATCAAGCGTTTATTTAGTGCAATAGAACATAAAGACGGCATAGAGACGTGTCAGTATGAAAGATGGAAAACAAGTGAGTTGAATAACCCGAAAAGACAGAAAGAATCAACGAACGAGCCGCACAGATGCCTATAACTGTATCGAAGTAACACAACTAGTCTGCGACGTCAATACAACGTCTTGCATGATACGCGTTTCACCCCTATAGCATTTTACGAGGCAATGATAATCAATATAGATCGTTTTATCTAACTGCTTAAAATCACAGAGAGATCAATCGTCAACTTAACAAAAAATTAATATATAATCGCATTGGATTTTCTATTTCTAATTTGTAAACTTTCTCTATTCTCAGTGATTTTATCTAAAATTTAATTGGTGTTTGGGAATAATTTTTGAAAAAAATTCAAAAATAAATTTCAGATGAATGAATATTTACAATAGTCTAATTTCAGTGATCAACAAATGATCAGTTTTGATGATCGATTACTTTGATCTAAAAAAAATTACAACAAATGTGACAAAAATAAAGCATTTTCTAGATGATCTTCTTTTCAAACTTTTGAAATGCTCGGTTCTTTTTTTATTTTATTTGTAAAATTTTCAGTTTTTTTCTATTATTGCTTATAGCTTAATCGAGATTCACCGTTTGTGAATCCAGTGGTTGTCGACTATTACAACAATTCCTTCCAACCGAACAAAGTGGTTATATCGAAAGAAATAAAGGCTTGACCCTTTGTTGCTCATTTGGTTTTTAATTGAAACGACGCATAGAAGAAGCTCAGATTTGAATTTTACACAAGTGAGTGATGATTTAATTAGATTTTTTTAAAGGACAAGTGAATAAGTTCATGACCTATGAGATTCAACTCAACATATAGCGTTGATTCTATTTAAATGTCACATTAAATTTTCCGCTTCAAATCTAACCGTTAATTCGTTATCATTGTAGTTTATTACTTTGAAGAACATCATCAATAATGTCGGTAAAATGTAAAAACGTTAACGCTGCCTTCAATCATCGTGTTTTGAAGAAATTTGAACGTTTTACCTTGAATTTGCAGATGAAAATTATTGTCAAACGAAAATATTAGAAGCAATCATGAATTGAAAACTGAGTGGCCTCCTCGGAAATTCATCAAGAAGTTTAAAGAATATGGCCAATTTTTTGACCCTTAAAAAGCCTTAAAACACATATGGCCCTTGGCCTTTAATCGCCCTTGGTCCTTAAATATGGTTCTTAAAACATAAACATAAAATGCCTAAAATCGAACTACTTCTATAATTTTTAACGTATATTCTTTACGAAATACAAATGTGAAAATGATCGAATTGTTGGGTGAAAATAAGAGCATCGATTCATATTCATGGGAGTGCTGCTTATTGCTTCATCACATATGAACGGAACATAAAAATATAAATTGAATAATTTCTATCATTTTATTATTCCCTTCAATACTGCAATTATCCTCTCTGATTATTTTCTAAACATATCAAATAAATATATTTTTTTATTCTATTGCACGATTAATTAAAATAAGAATGACACATTTAAAGTGAAAATACATTCTCGTAAAGGTTTCATAACGAATGACAGAAAGAGAGTTAAGGATTGAAAAGTACATGGAGTGCATATAAGTAATAGAAGGTAATAATAGAATATTGAAAGTAATAGAAGATAAGATAAGTAATAGTAGGAAATAGAAGAGTAGAGCGGTAAGGGAGAACAACGTTGAGAGGAAGAGGAATATATAAATCAGTCTCGATAAAAATCCACAAAATAAAAGAAAAATCAAATCATAGAAACTCTAAGACAAACAAATAAAATTTCTCGAATATGAAAATTCCGCAAAATAATCGAATAAATATTAATTCCCAGCAATCAATAAATGAATAAAATAATGAGAGAGTATTTGGAAGTATAAAAGTAAGCCATGAACATATTTAGGCGGATTTGTTGCGTTCAAAGAAAAGAAAACAGAAAATAAGGAAGGGAACACCGACCTCTGAGAATGCCACACACTCGATTTCAGCTCTAAATCAGTATGCGAAATTGGTGGAGACGTACTATTCTCAAAGATAAATATGACCTGTTCAATTCAGAGGGAAGAATCAACTGATATGGTGAAGTAAAAACTATGCATTTGCCTTATATTCTCCTCAGCTAATCTTTCCCTTAAGGATAGAAATAGGCAAAGAACTAAGAATAGACTAAATGAACACAAATTCCGATAGAGAAACCGATACGTCGATGGAGAAACAAATATTGCAAAAAATCGCTGAGGTGAAACGGCCATTATTAACATCGATATACATTTATTCACAAAAGGGATCAGCTAATTCACCTCAAGCGTTCCGTATAGCATTATATTCGATTGCAATTTTTGAGTGAGTTTTATGAGGCGCACCAATAAAACTGCAACAATGAGCTATTAATTTATTTATCATTCCCTTGTATACCCCCTTCCCTTTATTAGTTTCGATCGGGCAATCGCATTCGTGAAAGAAAAAACTCAAAAAAAGGAATGTCAATATATGCGCCACAAGTATTGCAATAGATACCATTGTAACACCTCAGATGATTACATCATCAATGTACACTATTATGAAGCGATTAGCTGCATCGAAACGGTAAACAATTGTAGATTGGAGAGTTGAGTGTTATTCATATCTTTGTGTCTATCGTGCCTTCGCTAGTATCCTATAATCTTTTTGTGGAAAGATGAAGTTGTTTTGAAGGGGAGGGGCTCTAATGCTAAACTACTGTAACGCCATCGAGTTCCTACTCGATTAGGAAATGCAGTATTAAGCGATGAAATTTCTTAATTCGTTAGCATTTATAAATGTTCATTTCCAACACCATCTATATGACTTTTCAGTCAACAAAAGAAGAATGAAACTAGAGTGTGAGGATTGCTGAAAATTTGAAGGTGAGTTATTTACCTGATGGGAATAGACACGGGTAAAAAATATGCAAAAATAGGTACACGGGAAAATTTTTAAGGAAAACATAGGAAATTATATCAATAAGGATTGCCTCTTATACTAATAAATCGAGAATTTCACTAACAATTGCAAAATTTCTGCATTCTTCTAGTTTTAAAAAGCAACAGAAATTTCAACAAGAACATTAAAAAATTTCCCATTAATGTTCAACAGTGAATACTGCAATGCAGCATTACTCCTTTCTCCCCATCCCCTTCCTCCTTCTTCTCCACATAACCCTTCTTTTATTAAAAAAAAAAGCCGATTGATGGACAGAATTTTTTTCGTCTTTTTAAATAGATGCCTTTTAAAACGCTTAAATCGCTCAAGACAGGCCATTAGACACGGATATTGGTAATCTAATCTCCACCTATCCCATTAGACACGGATACTGGTAATCTAATCTTCACCTATCCCATTAGACACGGATATTGGTGATCTAATCTCCACCTATCTTCTGCAAGAAACTATCGCAATGAATTCACAAAAAAAAAGATGTAATAAAAAGAAAAGAATCATTCGGTTTGGTGTGTACACATCATCACTCATAGAGCAAAACAAATCTGCCGAACACTTCAAGTGAAATTGAGCCACTATATCTCCGTTAAAGAATTGTAAATGCAAGAAATTCAAATATGAAAAAAAAAAAAATTTTACTGAACATCTTGGGATCATAGCAATTAACTTATTCGCAGTTAACTTAAATATATTTTTCTTTCTATTCAAATATACTTCGAGGATTTATTCTAGATTATTATACGTGATCATCAAATTTTAGTGGGCGATATTCGATGGAATTCGAAGCAATGCACATCTGAAGTAGCGTAAATTGAGCGAGAATTGAATCGTTATTCACATACATTGATCTATACCAGAGTAGAATTTCATCAAAATCGATCGACGTTTATACGGAAGAAAACGATTGTAAACATTTAACCATCAATATTGAAGTGGAATATAAATAAAGTTTGAGTTCGAGTTTGCACTAAAGCCAATAACAGTAGCAACTATGTTTTCCTATGATCAATCGCTCAAATATAACATTGTTTACTTAGTGAATATTGAGTGCAACTCTTGCGAATCACCTCTCACCTTGAGATACATCTCATCGTATCGAACTCATTAAACTTGCAGTCAAGTTATACTAATTAATTTTAATTTGAAATTAAAGAACAATAAATAAACTACTAAACGATAATGAATGTGCTAAACGATAAGAAATAAAGTAAAATAATTAATGAACAATATTATATAACAATGGAATAATAACTAATTCCAGATTTTCGATTATTAAATATTAAATAATACTAATTTATATTTTAATACTATACTAACTAAACAGTATAAAGGCATTTATGGTATATGGAGAAATATCACCTATCATCTGTCAAGGCGAAATTACACTGTGATACTAATTAAATATACAGTGGCGAAATAAGGAATGATTCAAGAGCGCGCAAGTAGCAGATTGCATTTACCTACTGAACAAAATCTAACACCATCTGTCACCAACCGAGTGTCTCCAATATCACATCTAAAACTTGCTAACTCAGTATAGTTGCAGTTCAATCTGAAAAGAACGTGAAATGAAATAAATCGTAATAGAATTGGGAAAATGGGCCAGAGTTTGGCACAATATGTGCTTTTTCATTTCATCCTACCATACTAATCGTTTGCATAAATATATAACCGTTGTTTATCAAGAAAGTGAACCATTGTATAATTATTTACTTATAAAAATCGTATATGGCACATTAACATAGCTTTTCCGTTTCAATATTTCAAGCTATTGTACGTACATACATATATATATATATATATATATATATTACACATATATAGGCAAAACGTTGTCATAATACGCTTATGTTGTAAAACATAAAATTAAATAAAAACGATAGCAGATAAGTTGCGCTTGATTATAGATAAGTAAAAGGAACGTATCGAAATAATCAAGCTATGATGAGTTGTGATGGGTGATGTCGATCGTTCTTGATGCAGGAAACCAAAGTTCATTGTAAGAGCAAACAAGAAGATCATTGTGTTTCTCGTTAGCTTTAGCGATAGCATACGCCCACTCCCACTCAAAAAAAAATGTTTTTATGCGATTCAAATGAAACATTTCCGATGAAGTAAAATAAGACTAAATACATAGAATTTCAACAATAGCAATTTCCTATTGTATCACCTATCCAATAGAAATTATTATTGAGTGGAATGGTAAATAAATGTAACTGTAGAAATTTTTTCCTCTCTATTCAAATCATTACAGCTACGCACTAAAGCAAACTTAAACAAGCATACTTATCTCTTTTTTTTTTCACATCCAATTTGTTGTTCATATTGGAAACCCAAAGTTTGATGATGTTATTGTAATCAATACGCATGAATCTATTTTATCGATTAATTAGTTTATTTATTTTTTATTTATTTATAGTTTTTTTTTCATTTGCAATTGATTAGATAGTTTATTTAGTTTCTTTATTTTAAAAAAATGAAGCAATCACCTTATTTCTTATTGATTTATTTGCAGCTTATTTATTCGCAATTGATTAAAAAGTTTATTAATGCGTAATTAACTCCAAGATCATAGACTCTACAACCATATGTAATTGTAAGATTCCGGTTAACAGTAATAATAGAAATGAAGTGTTCGATGAGTCGATCGATATTCCATTCTTTACATAGTAGAAAATATGCTCCAATACAAAAAAAAAACAACTGATTAACGATAGTAATCAACGCCCATCGTATATATTAACGGACTTCGAGCTCGTTTATTGTGAACTACAGAAATCTCCGACCCCGTTAGTCTTAATCAATCAATGTTTCATCAAGTGTTTATGAAAGAGATGTTGTGAAGAGGCTATTCGATAGCGTAACTTAGTTACAGCAACGACTATTGATAGAAGATTCTTGTAAGATCGTTAAAGGATCACTTGAATAATAAGGAATACATAAAAAAAAGGAAGTGAAATAGGGCAAGTACGATACAATTCAATTTGAACTTCATAAATCATTAATAAAATTGGCCAACAAAATAATCCAAGATATGCGTTTTTTTTTCAAATGGATTCATAGCAATCAGCACTTCAAATATTTTTAATTTATGGTCTTTTCCAACAACTTAAAACGACTAAGAAGAGAATATACTAAGTGCTATCTAGTGATCTCGAAGTGCTCACAATTATTCGTTCGAACGTACAACAAAACTACAATAATATCTTCATAAAAGCCTAAGAAAAGATTCATAAAAGAGCATTGAGGTGTATTTCGCTGAACAGCTGAACAAATATAAGAGATGTGAATAGCGACGAATATATGAATTGATAGACTGGTAACGTTATCAATAAAAGCTGTTTTTAAAAAGTAAATTGAACATACAAAGTAGTAAGTAAACCAAATAATAATGATAGTACTTATGCATTTGCAAAACTGAGAAACGATTCAGAAACCTGAATTAGAAAGCACTAAAAGAATGCTTTTGTTGGTATACATTAGCTAGCCCATTTATAAAGAATCCACGAATACTTCCTATCCAGATACGGTCTCTACACCGACTACTGTAAAACTTATTTTGACAATGTTATCGGAATAAAATAACCATAATTTTGGGATGATTTCAAAAAGGAGACGCCTATCTGATCGCATAAATGGAACTAGATTACTGCTAAATCAGAATAAAAGCTATGAGAGTTTGAAAGTATTGGTAATCTTGTAAGGACGAATTGTTTCGACGATGAACGAAAGCGTTTTTCAGGTTATTTCGTTCTACCATGTTTCATAACAATTAATTGAGTGTTAACGCCTCAATACAATCAATGAAAATGTTGAAATTCTTTAAACTTGCTTTTTACCTGTGATAGCACACGTGATATGAAAGCGAGTTCTTAGGCTCATGGAATGCGGCAAATATGAGTGCACTATTATAGAATGTTCGAAGATCATGATTTCATTCTAGATATTTAGTAAAACATCTCAAGGGACGCTCTTTCTACCTCTAGCAATTAAGTGTATTTGTTTGGCCTTTCAAATTTGGCCAATGATTCAAACGTATAGGGTGCTATTACAAAGTTTACGACAAAGATTAAATCTACTCAAGGCACTGAGCAGAAGAATCTATAGCCTATCTGCATAAGCTCAAAAGTTCAAGTTCCAAGTTCAGGGGTCGAATAAACGTAAGAGATAATTAGTAAACCTTGGCAAGTAGAACCATTTGATATTCTAAGTGGAATGTTGCACTGAATGTAAACAGACATATTTCACAAAACGTAGTACACACAAAATGCATTCTTTTGACAGTTGAAGAAGTGCAACGAACACACATACCTAACGTGATTGTCATTATTGTTAGAATATCAATAAATAGTGTCGATATTTTACTTGCATGTAATGGCATCATTTCATTCATACAATCAACGCCATTCTAGAAGAATCTTCCTGTTGTTGTCCACTAAGCACCTGAAATCTTTATCTAGTATCGTTAGTTTCCTTCTATCAAACAAAGAGTATTTCCATAGTGCGACAATTGATATCACAACTCATTTCTTAATATTTTTTACTTCTTACCTTTAATTCTACCACCAATCTATCAGTCTACAATATTTCGATATCATAAGTTTGAATGAGTGCATAGAACAGGTATATCAATATATCAGACACAACCTTGATCCGTTAAAGAATATGAGCGCAAATCTTAAAGAATATTCAAAATGGTTATCGGCTCATCGTCGTCGACCAAATCCAAATCCTATCATAGCTCTTCTCATTACTTTCAAAGAAAATATTTCGAAAAAACTCTATATGCAGCAAACAAGTTCGAAGTTGATGTAGAGGGCAAGAGATAGTACGTGTCTCTGGTGAACAATGGAATCTTGAAACCTTCAGCACCCCTCATCGAAATCTCAGCGCTCAAAATTTCCCTAGGGGTATAGCTTCCAACTGAGCACCATAAGGCATAGAGGCATACATTGACCATCATGACATGGTCATTAGCAGTCTTTTTATTGAAGTATTCATTCTGGCGCTCCTATTCGAAAAACCCACAGGCAAAGCTTACTACAGATTTGCGTGCCTCAAGCAAATAAACACACCCTACCCGTTGAATGGGTCAAATCAACAGAAATCCTTTTTGCTTGTGCAAAAACTATGCAAAAATTAAGTGACATGATTCGTTATCTTTACATTATTTTTATTAACGTTTGATATGTTTGAAATAAAAACATCCATCCATAAAAATGGTGTGAAGAAAGAAACGGAAATCGCTCTTAAGCAAACCGGTTCTGCTGCATTAAATACCACGAGAATGTAAAACAGGTTTCTTGAGGTATGGGTGAGGAGTTGAAATGTGATGACGTCATCGAAATGTGATGACGTCATTCAACGAAATGATATTTTATTCACTGAATAGGAATATTATAAATATTCAAGTCGACGTTGCAATATTCAAGCAAAAGCATTCAAAAAAAATCTTCTTTTATTATAAACAGATTCAATAGAAACGTATTTCCCACATGATGTTAACTGATTATTATGCACGCAAATTGATAAAACAACACTGAATATGCTATGAAAGAATTTTCGAAAAATTACTACAACATTCTATCACATAACTAACAAATTTTAAACTAAATAGCCCCTAAAGACTTGCCTTTATAAGCGATATGAGACTGTATAAGCAACAAACATAATCACTTAATTATTATATCGCCTCTGTATTCAAAATAATTATTAGATCATATTATAAGCATATAATGCACTGGTTGATTCAAAGCAGTCAAATTCGGTAACGATCACTAAACCAAAGCACTTCGCAACATTGATGTAGGGCACTAAAGCAATTATAATAGAAACGAGCGACTACGCAACACGAATCACTGATAAATGCATTAATGGACGCATTATTTATGACGGCAAATCGTTTGAAATACAAGCAACAGAGTCGATTACATCGAATCTTTGCTCATCAACATCTATATTTGCGTAATAATTCATTAAACTTCAAGATAGTTCAAAATGTTTTAAAAAAAATGAATCGTAGAATGTGTTGAATTGATTCGAACTTGAAAATTCATCAAAAATTTTAAAACTTGAAAAAAGTTTTAATGTTATCAACACGAAAACGTCATCAAATCAATTATGTGATAATCGAGACAACGAAGCAAACATATGCGACCACAAATATTATATAGCATATAACAATCGACGAGAGTGCTATACGTTTTCGTGCACCAATCCATATAGTGGCCATTTGAAGATGCAATTGTTGCTGCTCTTCGTCGATCACATGCCTTTCCAACGTGCTTTGCACTGAGCCTGAACGTGTTAGCGTTTGTTCCACTCTCAACGCTCTCATATCCAGCACTGATCTATCATGACCTTAACCAGAAATTCAACTAGCAATTATTAAATATAGCCGGGAATGGAGAAACAAACATCTCTTCATGAATGATGGCTACAATAGAAGATAGTAATCAATAGGGTCAGTTTCGGGCTTTCTAAGGTAATCATTTAGAAACGTTCTATTTGTCGATCCTAAATAAAGAACAGGGATAATTTCTGTCGGCATAAGCCGAATATATCAATCAGAAACAACATGTGTCGTTCAAGCATTGAAATTTTTGTGTTCTCTCAATAGGTTAGCACTCCTCTGAAATAGTCTCCTTAATGCATCTAAATTTTTCGTCAAAACACTCAAAATATTTTCAAAGAATCCTTGTCAATTAGTGCTCTCTCTTTTTATTACATATGTAAGTTCGCTATCGACAGCCAAAGCTGATATATTTCAACAAGAGCATATATACTTGACATTATAGAGCATTATTATCACATTGGCTCTTAATAAGTCTTACTCAACACACCTATCATTCGTTCTGTTATCTGCTTCATAGACAAGTGTGCTGAAACACCTAAACATCTGCTATTATTCTTCACTCAACATTAAACTCCTTGAGTCGCTCATTTCCATATATTATTAGTTCAAAATAAAAGCTGATCATTCCATGGTTTTGATATGCTACTTTCAGGATAAAGCAATATGCATCCGAGTGAATCAATGACATCCCATTTTGAAGGTACAATTACCACTTCCTCGCCCTTTATCAATGAAGACAAGACAACTCGTTTGCTTACCCTGTCTAAGTGGGAGTATAGTCACTTCTCGTCTAATCTATATAGAGACTTACCTGAGGATTTATTTTCCCAAGCGTTATCAACAATTACTGCATATCGAATTCGACGTGCCGGTAATGTAAGGTCGACAAGCAACACGCAAACAACGTGTAACAAAGTGCTACTTAACCATAAATCCTCCAATGTGACCACTGTACCAGAGCGATGCGTGGATTGCTGAAACAAAAAAAAATATAGCATTTCAATGGCTTTCTCCATAATACGGCAACGTATTTCATTAGCTTTGCCGGGGACGACTTTGCTAAGGACACTTGCTATTCATGTTGAACAGAGAGGTGGGAGAAGATGAAGCAGAATAATATAATAGCAGGGAAAGGATGGTTTTATGCAAAGAATACTCACCTATGCTATGTCACTGATTTGATATGTGGTGCTCAATAATATGGTTTAACAAACGCAAAAGTTTATCAGCTAAGCTAACATAACATATGTTTTTACAAATTGGTTTATCTGAAGAAATGGTATCATAAAATGCTAATAAATAATAAAAGAAGCACAACGATACATCCAAATTTGAAACGAAATGTTCTCTTACAACTTTGCTTTGTTCGAGCATATTACGACAGCGCCGTACCTGTGCGTATGTGTGTATGTGTCGGTCTATCTCCAGAGTTTCCGAGTGAACAATAACTACAAAATTTGGCATCTATGATGGACTCCTTAAAGTGAACTGTTTGAACTGTTCCAACCAATTTTTAATTTTAAAAGCATTCTATTATGCAAGTGAAAGTGCATAAAATGAAGGCCTAACAAATGTGAGATGGCATTCGCGGATGCGAATGCCTCTCGGCGCAAATGACCGAGCACCATGTTTTGGCGAAAGTAGTGCATAAAACATTCATAAAAATGATAGTGATGTCTATTTTTGCGCTATTAAAGCTTATTTTCCTCAACGAGCATCACCTGAAATTTACTGCAGATTCACTTGTTTCTAAAAAAACCTGTAGTATTGCATTAAGCATTCCACTGACACTAACCATAATAATAATGCAAAGAAGTGCTGTAATAGTGATCATCACTTGAGTCTTGCGTTGTTTCCATTGTGCAAAAACGACCACACAGAAGACGAGCAACGACGGAAGTAAACTTGAAACGAGCGATGAGTGCCACTTATGTGCGAATGAAAAATGCAGCGCTACCTGTGGCCAATTACCTGAGATTTGCGCAGCTTTTAATTCTCATAATATCATATACAAAGATCGTCGTGCTATAGGCGGAGGTCACCTGCACATACCTGCACATACCTGCACATCGATACAGTAGCCACTAGATCGACGGTGACCTTCTCAAGGTGTCACAAGTAAGAATTAATGAAATCAGTGGTTGCCAATATTTCTGCTTTTGAGATCACAGGAACCAGCCTCTCGTTTCTGATATTTACTCGAATTTAACAGAAACTTCTGCATTTTCCATTTTCGTCCCTATCGGTGCATGGCAACTTATTAGAGAGCATTAATCTGACTTCATCTAAATAAATTCAAAATACCTTCATTCATGAAAGAAAAAGATTATCATAAATTTTTCTCAATTGAGTAAATAAATTAGAATCATAGCAATCGTCATATGATCATAACGAATGTTGAATAAAAAGCCTATGGTCAAAGTCATGCTAGCCAAAGAAGTAATGCCTAAATGGCCCAAAATTATAAAAAAAAAAAACTACGAAACAATTCGAAAAGCTGAAATAACGAGCGGCGCACCTAAGGATGGCTATTTAATGGTCACCTAAAACCGGACATTGGCCATCAAATAAGTTGTGCTTGTTCTCAGAGATTTATCCCATCTTCATACTCAAAAATTTATCGAATAAAAAAAAAACCTTTTTAAATCCATTCACGGACACTCAGTATACATTTGATCTAATTGAGGCAAAAAACGCTTCTAAATAATCGAATCGGATTGACTGTAGAAGAACTCATTGCCCAATATGGCTTAGCAATAAAACTCTTTCTATTCCATGCCGACTCTCATTTTACTATATTCTATTCAATTATTTTCTATCTTATTTTTTTTGCAAATATCGTCACCATTAGATTTCTTACCGTACTGGTGTTAACATACGGTCACTTTTAATTTTATTTATAAAAATCAATGAATAATAACTTACTGCTAATAAAAGTCACTTTTCTTTGTTGATAATATGCTCTGAGATCGCGAATATTTTGCAGAAGTATTCGTTCATCTAAAAATATTAAATTCTTAATATTACATCAGGTTTCATTCCAATATAATAAAAGACTTTTGCATCGAAGACATCAATATAACGACCATTCTGGTCAAATAACACCTCAAACCCTCTTAACACAATGTAACACTGCCAGAAAAACAGCTAATATTTTTTCCCATACCCCCTCTCTTCTCTCCTCCCCCTCCCCCAACCACCCTCCATTCCCATGGAAAAAAATTTCAAGTGGTCCCAACTATTATAAATCTTAAGCATTGTACTTATACAAAATATATCAACTGATTCATTAATATTTGCTCCTATAATAAATGTTGTTTTATCTAAATAGGTAAGAAAAATAGCATTATATGCATCTCTGAGCAGTTGGTCTTATAATTTACCAATGAATATTGAGTATGCAAAACAATATTTTAATATTTAAGCCAACTCAAGCATTCACTAAGCCTGCTGTAGAAGATTCGTTTTTTTTCTTGCAGCTTGTCCGACGCGAAGATAATATCTACAAAGGTGAATGAAACACATACGATTTTCCCCCCATTTTTAAACGTCTACGACCCTTGAATTAAGGAATCAACCCGAAATACGATTTAGAAGGTGCATATATAATATTGCCAAAGTGCTTATTATGGCGGCGCCATGTTTTGCGGAAATATGCACCAGTGTAAAAGTAGCTTAAAGCATTTACCTCCATTATTTGAAACAATGAGTTCACAATGAAAAATTTCAAATGGATGACGCCATGTATCGGATGTGCATGGAAGTGATGAACGAAATCTGCAATCCAATGGAATACCTTTTAGAGAGCAATTTAATAAAGCTGTAACCGTTTTGTAAATTTATAATTTAAACCTGTAACCACTCGTATATCATCTTCACTGAGTATTTTCCAGCAAATGGAAAATGACGCTAAATAACGCATATGAAGGTTCACTATAAACAACGATATAATTGTGCATTGAATAAGGCAGCATTTAAAAATGAAAACGTGAAAGATACAAATAAGTTAGCAATTCGGCATCAAGAAAGGCTCAGCAGGAAGTCGTTTGGTGAAATTTCTGGAACCTTTTTCAAGAGACCTTCCCGAAACGATGAATGAAACTACCCGTAGGAGATAAAATGAGAAAGAGCCGGATGTGGTCCGAGATATTCTTATTACATGACATCACAAATCTACCTATGATAAAAAAGGCTATCTTGTTGAAAACTAACTTGTAAAAAGCTGTGACAATACCATTGCGAGGATCCAAGTAGATTGCAACTTTCCAAGGCACGGTTGGATGTGTAGCAAGGTCGGGTAACCATGGTTGAAATTCAGTAGGCATCTGAAAGCGATGTTCCAATTCACGCAACACGAGACGATCATCGACGAAGCTCACGATCAAGTAGAACTCCAAATTCAGTTGCTTCTGAAATTGAAAAGAATCGTTCTTCAAAGCAATGTTCAGACAGCGTCGCTAATATTGTGTTATTTTCAGTGTCCTCTTTGTCTCTTGTTAATGATTATCTACTTGGCCAAATTCACTTCCGCTCTCAACTGTAAGCAGCAAATTGGTGATCACTTCTGAATCTTTGAATACCAACTACAGCCAATTCAAATGCATCGGTATATCATGGTAAGTATTTGCCAAAAAAGTTGCAGTGACTAGATGCATACTTACAATTTCCGTTCCTTCCCAAATTCCTATCTTGAAAGAAAGTAACGAATTTCTTCTCGTGCTGTTTTGCCTATGAAATTTTCATGCTTTACTTATTGCTT
Source organism: Baylisascaris procyonis (assembly GCA_037389465.1). Classification (NCBI taxonomy): domain Eukaryota; kingdom Metazoa; phylum Nematoda; class Chromadorea; order Rhabditida; family Ascarididae; genus Baylisascaris; species Baylisascaris procyonis. The sequence goes on along the minus strand of JAZARR010000171.1, from coordinate 5,630,885 downwards.
TATTTAAATGGGAATATATCACTTTAGTTGCAGATTTTGAGCCTTCATAACACACATACAGCGGGGACGGTTGGACTTTCTCCAGAGGACAAGGATGAATTGAGAGGTGTATCTATCGGAATTGAGCATAAGGGTCGTGAAGGACCAATTTACGAAGACGCAAAGCTAGCAATGAAGCTATTCTAAACCTCAACGTACTGAATGCGTAAAACAGCATCAATGAGAATATAAATGAACAGCGAAAAAAACAACAAACAGTACAGAACAACAATTAACAGTAACAGCATAATAATAAACAATGATCTAACGTTATGTGGAATAGTAGAGATTAGTTGTAATTCGGTGGTGAGTGCAAAGAACGATCCGTTGATAGTGGTGATACGATTCGGTGCAGTATTCGGCCTAACTGATGCAAAATAATACTTGAACTTTCGAAAGAGTTCGTTCCGTTCATCAAGTGTTAGCCTAAACCAATAGATACTTCATCAATTCATAATTAGACCTTTATCTATCCATAAATAAATACTCTATCGATCAATAATTAAATGCTTTATCGATCCATAAGTATTAAAATAAACTACTTTTAAATCAAAATCACACGACCCGATTTTCATTGGCTCTAAAAATTCACCTAGTCGAAATAGCAATATATATAAATGCTTATTATGCAGTATTTATTTGGCTACTCTTTATACGTCAATTTAAATTCACTGAGAACAATGAACGATTCCCACAGTAATGCATTGTAATTTCATTAAGAACCTTCTTGAATTTGACTGATGCGAGTCCATATACGTTGCATGAAATGTCCCAGAAGAGGCCTGGGGCAAAAAAAACTTAGGCTACGGTAAGGTTTTATTATAGTTCCTGAACAATAAAGAATATATTTACGGCTAATATGGAATGTGGAATATGCTTCATTATTTATAAGCCATTATCTAGCACTTCTGTCTACTATGAGTGCTCACTATACATTTGTGCATGGAAAATGCTTGTAAAAATTTCCGCAAACCATATATTCAAATTCGGTGCAGTTTAAAGATGCTCAGGATGAAGGTGATATTATTAACGTATATGCAAATGCGAAAATACCCTTGCGAAATGCTAAGCAGCATACACTCGAAGATCAATAATTTGGGTATCAACATAACTGCCGATCTCACGTTCGTTCATTTCAATACCATTCGACCGTATTCACCTAAAAAGCGCATATATAGTACCATAAGGAATCATCTAGGCAGCATCGACCTCAACGCACATGATGGGGTAAGGCTGAGTGCTTTTGTCAGCTTTCTATAATTTCTGAAGTGCTTCTGAAGTGACCTCAGGTTGACCTAGCACAAGCGTATCTCCAGTGAAACCTCGAGATTACATTCAGGGCCTGCTTACTGTGTCTAGTGCAGGTGGCACATTAGTGCAGATGGCAGACATGAAAGGTTTGAGGCATATTCACAAAAAAAGAACGCCATTTGAGCACACACAGTTGTTGGGTTGGTACATTAGATGATTTTATCGTCTAACACATTTTGATAGTTGTTCGTTGATGGGAGCAATTGAATATGCATTTTTTTATCAACACTTTTTTCCTTACTTTTGAGCGACGGTGAATGACTCTGCAAATGAGTTGCTCCACTAATTCATTTTAATACGCAAATAGCTCCGAGTGGATTCCAGCAATATTTGGACTCCGGAGCAATCCATTGCACTTCGGAGCTTGACAGAATCATCTCTAGGGAGCCTAACTTAAGCTTGTGTAAGAGGTAAAAAAAGAACATGACAATGAGCAGACAAAATTGTTGAAATGATTAAGAGTAAGAAAGTTCTACAGTATTTCTACAAACGAAATAATAAACAACAAATTAAATGAACTTCATATTGCCAAACATGAGCAACATACCTGACGCAGCATACCTCAAGCAACACATCTAAAGCAAAACACCTGAGGCAATATACCTGAAGTAAGATCCCTTAAGCCATATGGTATTCATAAATGAAAAGTACCTGAAGTGTGATATTCATGAATGGATAGTGAATAAATTCTATATGTCGGCATGAAAAGTTTTTATATAAGTAAAGGAATCTTCTAATAGACAAATACATACACGTTCTATGAACGCATTACTGGAAACATTGTTGTAAAAGTAAATCTCACAATAGTAATAATTATGCAGTAATGATGCTTACCTCAGTTCATCTGGATCCCTATAATCAAATGTGACTAATTGCATACTTTATTGATGAAAAGCATTTATGAGCAAACGCTCTTCCATTCTCAATTTTCTATAAAATTTCCTCAAACGTGTTCTAAATGCAACAGCGCAAATAGCCTTTATTTACGATTCAAGTAGTACCCACCATGAGGTATTTCATTGGTTCATTTACCAAAAATTTGTTTATTTAGAGGACTATCTAAAGGATTAAAATGTTCAATTCAATCATAGTGCACATCAAATTTCAAAACGAGCGAAATATGGCGAAAAAACGAATAAATTACATGTCGAATAATCGTGTGCGAATTTAGAAAATGCGAAGGTTAAAATGTCGAAAAAAAAAACGAAAGAACGGAAAAAAAACTGAAAAACATTTGAAAAGATTAAATCCTTTGCGATACTATAAACTATTGCACCTTTCGAAGCAATTTTTGACTTTTTGACGTTCGCTTTTTTATAGCTCGTTTATATATCAATGTAACCAACCCAGATAAATCAATAAAGAAGATATACAATTGCATTTCATTAAAATATCTCGAAAATTCTAATTGCAATGACGCATTCAAAAATCTATCATAAATGATCGTATTTTGGCTAATTTTCGATTATGAGGAGAGATAAAAATTCGAAACTTTGAGAACTGCTAAATTCCATAAAATTCGCATCAAATCTGCACCTGAATGCTCTTGCTTTCGGTCCTTTTTCTAGAAAGCAGTTATTGTTAACAAAAGTGAAAGCTGCAAAAGATATAAACGCTTCGAAAAGTCAACACTGAAATACTTTCAGTATGGCTTAAACCCCTCTCCCTCCTATTCCCTTTCTTTGTGTTACTATACTCAATAAGCAACCCCCCAACGATTCCGTTAAAATTTCAAGGTTTCACAGTTGATAAACAAAGCGTGTCGCGACAATACGCATCGAATCAGATAACCTCGCATCGCTCAGTAATATCGACAACAGTTCAACACATCTACTGTGTTGGAATCCGCTCACGCAGAAGGCAATTGCGATGCGCAATGAAAACCTTCATAAAATTGCTTCGCTATAAATGCATCGAACAACACATATGCTGTTTAGATGGAATGATCTCATTATCGATATTGATCAGTCGATTAGATGTTTAGCCTGTATGCTATTTAGAAGGAATGATCTCAATATTGATATTGATCAATCGATTAGATGTTCAGCCTATTTCTTTGAATTTTGCGCCAAAAAGTAGGAAGGTTTTCATCTACTTGCTTCAGCGTACTAGATTTATATGTATATGTTTTGCATTTTCGTTATTTTATTCGAAAATTAACAAACAAAAAAAAAGTTAAAAAATAAAATTTTATGAACATAGATTAAGGTGAAATTGTAATAGCAATAAATGCCACTTTATTACTTCTATTCATCAAAGACATATTACAAAGAAAACAAAAATCAACTGCAACAGGTATCCTTCACGCTAACTATTTTAATACTTTCCAATGCGATGAGAGCAAGTAAGATTCTTAGCTATCTAAACGATCTGTTGTTCTCCTCTCCAGCGTAGATTGGCCTCCTATACCTTAAATCACAAATAATTTTTAAACTTCAAAATAAGTTCTAGTCGCCAAATTCCGCCAATTTTTATATTATTGATAAAGAGTGATATATAGCATTATTTATAATAAACATTAATTTATGCAAAAGAATTCATTGAAGAATAAGTCATTAATGTTCGTGATAAAATAAATTGCCGTTTTAATTTTTTTGGATTAGAACTTTTTTAAATTTTTTTTCAAGAAAAGAAACATTGAAAATTTATGTGAAGAAAAGAGTAATGATAAATCAACCCGAACAGTAGAGAAAATAAAAAACGTATTAACTCGTATGATTTGAGATGTAACAGTAATTGTTCGACGATTAGCCACAATTTTAGATTGTTGAGTGAGGTTGAATTAGAAAAGAAACGTCGAATCTTCGAGCACAAAAATGTTGTCCTTTCAGAAATGAGTGCCAACAACAAGTCAAATGTACCAAATCATATTGCCTCTAACATCATATTCAAGCAGGCGTAATAAAGGCAAAAATGCGAAGTGAAAAAACAAAGTGAATATGAGTTATTAGTGAAAAAAAAATTCAGCTAAATTCAACTTAATTTTTAAATAAAAACGCCCATTTTTTGCGCTGAAAATCTTTATGCAACCTTTATATTCGAATTTGGTGCGTTCAACAAAAAAAGGTGCTTATAAAATTTTCACTCAAATTTATGAATTTTCAACGCAAAATTTGTAAAAAAAAATATGAAAAATACTTTTTTAATGGTCATTATCAAAACTTCAATCTTATCTGATCCGATGAGAATTTCTAAAATATAATTAAAAGTGAAATTTATTCAGACATAAATTTATATAAGCTTTAATGATTGTTGCCTTTTAACTAATAAAATTTCACTTCAGTGGGAAAATATTCTACGAACGTTTATTTGATAAAAATAAGGCAATTTTGAATTTCGAAGAGCCTTTTCTACTTCTTTTATTGAATGAGAGAGAGCAAGAATTTTATTGCAAAAAGAACTACTATCGAACAATGACAAAGCAACTGGTACTCGGCAATTATCTGAACTCAAGTTTATTTGAAAATTACGAAAAAAGATCAGGTCAGTTAACAGTAAATTTTAGCAGTCAATTTTAAGAAATTGAGGAATAAAAATTGAAAAACTTAAAGTAGTTTTTTAAATGCATTAAATTTGAGGGAATTTGCTTGATCGATCGAAAGGTTTCTAACAAATTGTGAATATTTTAGCTTTGGATTAATTGTAAAACAAAAACAATCTTTGAAATAATCGAAACGGAAAAGAGCAGAGGATAGATGAATATCGATAATCGACGTAATCAGCAATCTCTATATTGAATTTATAATACTAAAGTAATCTTATAATGTTACACTGTAACATTGGGAAGGCGTTTAATAAACACTGCTGATAATAATAGTGATAATAATAGCGATAATAATACAACAACTAGAGGCATCTATAACGATAGACATTTATGATGAAGCCAATATATCAATTCGTCTTAGAGGATATCCACAATACTTGTGCCATGGAAATATTGCAAGATATGCGGCACCTATATAATTGTCGTCTAACGAATAAATCGTTACAGTAAAAACATTCGATGTTCACCTCAAACACAATTACACAAACACATACATCGACAATGAAATGGTTGCGCTTGTTACAGTCAAGTAGCACTTATATAACTGATGAATACAAGATACATACGAATATTTTTTGATCCTCATCTCATCCCTCTCTCCCCATCTCTTCCTTTCTTAGTGCCTCTCCTCTAATTCTTCCCCCTAGTATAATATATTCTGCTCTACGAATGGAGGTTACTGTGGCAGTCTTCAGTAGTGTGATGTTTGATCGACACATATATTTTGTCAATTGTATGACCTACACATATATTTTGTCAATCCACATCCTTCTATCTATTCTCTATCTTATTGCCCACTTACAGGTAATTGCCATCGAATATATCTTATAAAATGTGCAACCTATTTTTTTAAACAATAAGCATTTTATCGAGTAAAAGTACTGTATAGTTAAAAATAGTCTACGGTAAGCGATTGCGATATTTTTTTAAGGTATGGAAAGAATTATATGGTAGTTAAATGTTAAGTGTTGAGATTGAAGACTGTGACAACGTATTTTACTGTATTAAATATTACAATATACAAAAAAAAATAATAATGATATCACGTCATTTTCAATGTTCTTTGCGTAAAGTCAAATCGAAGCTGGCCTGGAAATAGATCAAATTATATGCCAAATGGGAAAACACTCTAAAACAAGGAACCATGAAAGCACGATCCATGATTTCTCAAGTGGGACTCCTTAAATTCCAACCTCAAATATGGTAACCCATTAATGCAGCCGTTTTTTATGCTCATAATAAGTAAGGCTGTCGTCTATGGAAATATAATCCGGAGTCTCTTTCAAAAGTTTATGAACTTTTGAAAGAGTTCTTTTACATTCCAACTTGCTTGACGAACTATTTGAAAAAGTTTGGAAAAAGCATGTAGAATGGAGCCTTGAGATTTAAAAAAAAAACTAATAATTATATCATTATATCTGCACTGAGCGAATATTTTGAGAGTGAAATATATAAGAAAGCGTATTGCTATAACGATACCTCACATAGGCATATTTCAGGAATGGTTTTTCGTTCAGAATTGTCTCAAAAAATCTACTGGAATAAGTACCATAACTTATAAAAGACAATAAAGCCGTGAATTCCTTGAAATTATTTATTTACCATCGAATAAAAATGAAATTTGCATAGAATCACGAGAAAGGGAAATCCTCACATCCCAAAAGCTAACGTATCATAGATAAACGTTCAATAACCAGCAGCATATCGTCTTCGTAATTGAAATTTGAAGTTATGGAAAAGAGAGGGGGAAAGGAAGGGGTCGGCAACGTATAACCTTCCCACGTATATAAAATGATATCATTTATGTACCTGGATAATGTTGCAACGGTGATGATGCCAAGAAGTGATTCGATGATGACAAGACCACCTTCGATACAAACAATGATGAATTCAATTAGGAGCACATAACTCTGGAAGACCGCCCAATAGACACAAACGGCCAACACAGCAATGCTCAATAATAGTGAGAATGAGATGAATGCACTCGTCTCAGTTAAATTACCTTTACGACCTGTAAAATCATTAATTTTTGACCGTAATACTTTATTTTTTTTACTTTATTCTTGTAGATTAATTGAAAATTTACGTCTAAATAATCTAGATAATAGAGCTAGTATAATAAAACATAGAGAAAATTGTTACTTGCCCGTGATGGCAACTTTTTAAGAATTAAAGGGGAAAAATTTTGGACATTTAAAGCTTTAATTTTGCAGTCTTTCTCCCTCCTTGAGATTTTTTCAGTGTTGCTTTTTCTTCGATTCTAATTTTATGTTATGTGAAAGCAATCTTCTATATACATTGAATATCATAATATTAGAAATGGCTTTTAACGTCACACAGTAAGTAATTATGAAGGTGTTTAAAGGTGAAGCTATTGCTCTTAATATACGTAACTTTGAACGATGGCCAAAATGTTGTAAAGAGCCAAGTGTCCTTGCGAAACAAAGAATAGAAGCGGTTGACTAAGGCATGAACTCGACGGCTTCCTAATCGAAGACAGTGAGTCAATATTCGCTGATTTAATTCAATATTTTCATAGTATAATTCAATGATGATTGGTGAACATTTTGGGGATAATTAGTGAAGATTAACAAACCCCAAAAAATGCGAAGAGCTTCGATAGGAGCGAAAAGGATGATAAGAAGAAATTCGCAAATTGCTACGTGATTCGGATAGGGTAAAATCGAAACTGAAACATCATGAAGATTCAATAGAACTTAACGAAACGTTCAACACCATCATACAATTCAATAGATATGTTTAACCTAAATGACAGCCGACAAAAGCGTCATCGAAGGTATCGAGGTGTTAATTTAATATCTCCGAAATATATCTCCGAAAAGGTTAACTCCATCGTAAGATATAAGTGCCCAATATCAGCATTGTTTATCATCACTGCAACCACCTAATAACTAATGAATATTGCATTCTCTTTATACCGTACTCTACCCTGAATAGTGCACTATTTTCTACTCCAGATACCGTATTCGCTTCAGGATAAAACTTACCGCCCAATTTAGATACGATCAATCAATAGGATTTCCTTCAAAATAGGAGCAGTATAGCCATTTGAGCGCATTGGTTGCATATTCCTTGGGTTCACCTAAAGCGAATACGGTACTTTGCTATACAGTACTTTTCGTTACAATACAACACTTTAGGTTGCACATGCAATGGTATGGGCATTTGCACAATATGACGCTTCTATTATTTTCACTGAAAGCAAGCAGCTTTTCTTGGCAAAAAAAAAAATATTAATTGCTCTCATAAGGAAATCATAACCATATACAATCTGTTATGCCGACAGAACTGCACCATAATTTTTAGGCGTTTTATTAAAAATTCTATCTATATCAAATACCAATTTTCAACGGGGTAATATTTCCCCATAGATTTCATGAGAAAATTTCTTCAGTTTCGGCTCATTTTCCCTCATATTTTCTCTTCAGGAAATTAAAAAAAAAAAAACCTTTTCAATTTCATCTCTCTTCTAATCAAAGATTTTTCATTTTCCATTCTACTCTACTAGTTCATTTTCTTTTCAATTCTAGTATGTCTTATCATCGAACCTTTACTTTCTGAACTATAGAGTATAAAGTCTATATAGAAGTTTGATGCGGGTTTAATACGCCAGTAAGGACACAATAATGATTAGTAATAAAACATAATAACGTACTCACTTTTAAAGAAATAAAGACAGAGTTCGGCGATGAAAAAAAGTGCAGAATATGGCTTGCTGATATGAAGGAATACTTGGTATGATAGTGAAGAACGCTGAAAGTAAAGAAATGACTTGAAACGGTCAGTGCGTTCACGAACGATGGATCTCAACTGGCCAAGGGATGCAACATTTGATCCTTTTTGTGTGTATGTCTACGTCTGTATGTCTGTGCATGTATGTGCCTATACGGAAAGAAGGAAAGAAGGACTAAAGGAAAGAAACTGTAGTTTCAGAAATTCGTGAAGCTGAAATGCTGTGAACCGATATGAAACGTATTTTCTACTTTCGGAGTATTCCGACTATATGTCTATGGGATTACACACTTTTGTTTTCTCTTTTGAAGTGAATGGAAATGTGAAACATCCTTCTACCTCCCTCCCCCTTGTATCTACTTCGGCAGGTGCAATTAATATAGTAAAAACCCGCGTAGCAAATACCCCGTCATTAATAAAAGTCTGAAAACAAGAACTTAGAGCCCAAGAGCATAAAAATGGGAATGAAAGAAGCAGGTGATGGTGGATTGCGAAGGATGTCATGAATGCATCAATGCTTTTGCGACGCATAGAGAACGCATTACTGCTTGTAGTGTTGTTTAGGACTATCTTCCCCCAAATTGAATCGATTCTAATGCTAACGATTCAATTATCAATTCTTTGCTAAGCTGTAATTTTATGGAAAATTAGATATTAACTTCAGGTGGTTTATAACCATTGTTGTATTACAAATAACAAAATATTTATCGAGGTAAGTACCAACGAGGCAGATTTGTTTCGTCAGTCGTTAAATAAGCAATGATTTTCTTTAGATTTTTTTTCCAATTTGAATGCTTATGCAGGAATGCATATTCTAAATTCTGTTTCCTAAAATTTGAAACTAGCATAGAGAAATGTCAATGTCGCACACATATATGAAGATATGACATAGTCACCTTGTGTTTCTTAATTATAAAAATTCAAAAAAAAGGTGAATATAATAAAGCAACACGGAAAATCGTTTATTTCAGCAAATAAATAGAGAGTGGTATCTCTCTAATTTTCGAGCCGGCAATAATCATTTGGGCGTCATTTTATCAATACCCATTAATAAACGTCTGTGCACACATACGAATAAATTTATAGTAAAACACAAACCACATCAGATACGACCATTGTTGATAGACTCGACACAGGGTCGTTGTAAGCAAAATATATGATGCAAATGAACGATGCAGAAACGAGTCTCCATGGCAACAAACATTTCGATTACGTATATGCTAGAGTGGAGCAAATTGAAAGTATAGATAGATTGATCTATATCGATGTAATTCACAATAGTTCAATTCAATACCGTAACAATTTCATTACATATAACACATAGCACTATACTTCATTACCATTTGATTAGATTACTGTAGCTGTGAAGAATTTACATAGCTGCTATATAATGTCGAAGTGAGTAGCTCCGAATTTCCTCATAAGCATAAAAATTCATAAATATTTAAAATGTCTAAAAATTGTAAAAAAAAAAATTCGATTGCAATATGAATATAATTTTCAATAATAACATAATAAACACATTGCAAATTAACAAAATAATTTTAAACTCAACAACAACAACTATGCAATCCATTCATTGCATTATCTAAAATTTGCGATAATTTGAAATTTTTTTTTTTTTTAATTGACTAAAAAATTTCTTATGCAAAATAGATGTCAAAAGGAGGCGGATGTCAAGCTTTTTCAAACAAATTAAAAATTATTTAATTTGTGGAAAAGCGAGTTGTGGTTTTTTCGCTTCGATTGTTTCTTCATAAGGCCAATGCTGAGTGACCGTCTTCAATTGTGTGTAGAAATTAATTCCTGCTTTTCCATAGAAATTCTGAAATGAAACAATGCATGAAAATATCAACAAAACATGTTTATTCATCTGATCGCTATATATTGGGTGGTGCTTTGCTTTGTCTCTCAAGTCTTATATATGCGCAATCGATGTATTTGACCGAAATATCAATATAAGGAATTTTTATCGAAGAACATTAATCGAAAATTGATTGAGTGACCATTAGTATCAAAGGTTAACAAGGGTGCCGCCCAGTTAGAATCATGGAAAGAGTTAGGAATCTGAGCCAGAAAATGTTCCTCATTTTACGTTACGATTTATTGTGGGTCAATAATTTGAAACCTGAAACCCCATCTAATCAGCCTTAACTTACTGATTTTACTTGTAAATATTTCTGATTGAATCACTCGTCCTCCTCATACCACAGAAATCAAAAGTCCTGATCGCAAAAAGATATATTTAAAAAATTGATGGCCACTAGTCAAAAGACTTGGTAACTACCAAACAAATATCACACACTATATAAAAAACCTGCATTAGATAGCAACAGTATGACTAACTAAAAATATCAGTAAATAAGTTTAAAAAAATAAGCAAATCTTCAACAAGATATATACAAGCGGAAATTGGTAGCATATAAAAATTCACAGCAACAGTTACAACACTTACATTATCACCAAGGAAGCTGCCTCGATTGCCAGTAAAAGAAAACATTGGTAAAGGCACTGGAATCGGTACGTTGATTCCAACCTGAAATTAACTTCATTATCATTAATATATCAAACTAGATGAATATCTAATCTTAAACAAAAAATAAAAAATAAAAATTTTTCTTACCGATTATCGAAACGCAAATATAATAAATATTATTACTAATATCTTTTCAAATTTCTCAAGAATTTTCATTTCTTCAATTAGGAAAACACATTTCACATATGCAAATTTTTGCAGCACTATTCAAATTGCTTCATTCTCGCAGATGGCGGAGGTCTCGTATCAAATCTATCTATCACTCTAAAATCTTATGGCTAAATCTCTAGTATCCCTTGTCACTCTTTCGCAATCACTGACGGATATGATTAATCCCAAAGAAAAACACCGGATTTTGCAAGCATTTATAAAAACTTATTCGATAAGTCTAACAGATTAAGCTAGCCCAAATTGAGACTATGAATGCAAATTGCTTACGCAAAAACGATAACACCTAACGTTCATTCGATTCACTGCCTTTGGTAGATATTATAAATACTAATATATGGAAAATAGTGGATATGATCGGTCAAAAGCCTAATTGAGAATACAACCTAATAAATTCTATTAAATTTTTCGATTAAAATTTTGTCTATTAAATAAGAAAAATGTGATTTTTTTTCGCAAAGAAAAAGTTTAGTTGTCGAATATTATTGTATGGAAAGTGGATGTGATCCTAATTTTGTTAAACATCGCTTTTTATATGACTCTATGCGTAGGATCTGCGAGAAAGCATTAAATAAAACCAATAGCTTCCCTAATACTAGTAAGAATGAAACAACTAAGCGGGATTATTTTCTTATTTGATTAAACTTAACAACTATAAAATTCGCAACATACAAATCATTCCTTTTGAATTAGTAAATCTCCCTTTCAGATGCGCTAAATTTGGTGTATGTTATGCAAATCTAGCCCGTCGGTCTCTTCTCAATACGACTGACACTAACGAATCATTTCCTCCCTCCCTCTCCTCCACATGCTGGAGACCTGGATCATCTGCATCCATTCCTACAACTCATTCTAAATCCCTAAGAGAAACGACGATGACATTCCCTTAGCTCTCACCTGGCCAACATCAATATTATACATAAATTTGCGAGCCGTAGCACCATTCGTTGTAAATATAGCCGTTCCATTGCCATACGGATTGTTATTGATAATTGACATTGCTTCACTCAACGTCTCCACTCTCATAACGCATAGAACTGGACCGAATATTTCTTCCTTGAAATGTATCAATAAAATAAATTATGAAAATTTTTTACAAGTGGATATTAATCTGAGAGAAAATGCTAATACAGATCGATTCTGAAAAATATTTTATAATACTCGTGTCTTGTTTAATTTCAACGGGCTCTCAGTTCAAAAATAATTTTATTTTCCCCCAAAGAATAAAGAACGATTGGAAGAATTTTTCATCATTCCATTCTATTCGAAATATCGATTCTCATAGTGGGTGGTAGCTAATCGAAAAAGCAACACAACAAAAAAAAAAAACAACTTAATCTGCCACTGAAAACATTATTGACAGCAATATAAGTAAGAGTGCTCAAATAAAACTGCAATAGAAAAATGATTAAAAATCACCTTATAGCATTGCATATGTGGTTGTACACCGTCGATTATGGTCGGTCCAACAAAGTATCCCTCGTCGAAACCTTTTACACTGATGTTCGATCCGTCGAGTAGTAAACAACAGCCTTCTTTCTTCGCCGATTCGATTAGCCTCAAGCAACGCGTTTTCGCTGCAGCAGAAATCAACGGTCCAACGTCTGCATCGGCCTTCCAACCTGTAAGAACGTGTGGTTTACGACGGAATAAAAGCCCAAAAAGTTAGGAAAAATGAAAAGAAATCCGAAACAGCTAAACGTTAAAAAATTTTTACGTTTAAATCCGTCAAAAATATTACATTAATCATATGTCATTAAAGCTAATTAAAAATTTTACATACAAAAAAAAATTTTATTCATTCGCTGCTATAAAATACTTCTCAACGTTATAAACAATAGAAACCCTCAACGATGAGTGAAAATTAGGAAGTGTCCAAAAATAAATAAGTAAACAAATAAACAAATAAATCAATAAATAAATAAACAAATAATACGAAGCATGAAACACCATACAAAAAAATCACGAACCAGCATCCACTTTAAGCGCTTGAGCTTTAGGCACGAGATCATCAATCCACTTACGTGCGTCTCCCACAAAAATAGCAACCGATAATGCCATGCATCGTTGACCAGCAGCTCCGAATGCCGCAGCGGTGATCTGAAATCAGTTCGATTACGTTTGGTATTTCGATGCGACTCTTTGAGAATATCGATACACTAAAAGAATATATACATCGACAGTTTACGAATTTACCAGTAACTTTTTAGTAGACTAAAATAAAAATAGATTCGATAAAAGAAAAACAAAAAAAAAAGAACCTGATTTAGAGTTGTTGCTTTATTAGCGTCAGCCATTATAACCGCATGATTTTTTGCGCCCATATTACATTGAACTCGTTTACCATTACGTGAACCACGTTCATAAATATGTTTTCCCTGTAAACTATATATCTTTTTGATTTACTCTTTTTTTTTAAATTACTGAAACCAGAAAAAAAAAACAAGCAAAAAAGCATTGCTTTCTAAAGTTTTCAAATGAAAAGATTTAATACTGCACTAATGCCATTCTAATAATAGCCACTATTATGCATAGGCTAGAAAATTGAAATGATCTCAATTCTATTATCTCTGATCACAGAGGTGATCGAAGCATATTCATATGCTGATAACCAATATATAGATTATTAACATTTCGAATTCAATGAATGCCAACTGAAGCGAAATATGCACAATTTTAGAATCTACAGTTCAAAAGCGATCGAACTCTTTAGGAATACTCACACTTTTTAAAGAAGTTATGCGAGGCAATTTTTTCTGATATGAAATACCAAAGCACTTTGATTCCCCCAAAAAAACAAGAGAATTATGCAAATTTCAACCGAAAAAAAAAACAAAACAAGAAAAAACTTTTCTTTCAAAGCAGTAAAGATCATACAGCATTATCACTGCCTACAAATGAGATCGCTTTGATATCCACATTATCACAGATAAAATCCACTGCTTCATGTTGACCATGAATTATATTGAAGCAACCATCTGGGAAACCAGCTTCTTTCACCAATTCAGCCAACATCATACACGCACCTGGATCTTGCTCCGATGGTTTTAACACCATTGTGTTACCTTCAAAAAAAGAAACCTATAAAAGAAAAATTTACGACATTTCAAAGGTGTGATGAAGAATATCCTTTCGATATTGATGGAAAATAACTATTGAAAATGATATTCTCTATCATTTCTGAAAACTTTTTTTCGACTGTTTTTACTTTCTTTTTTTATAAAATATAAATTTTCAAGAAGGCTGCGAGCATTTTTTTTCCCTCTCATTTCCGTTTTATTTGCATATCCCTGTGACATAGCATCTGCTTGAAAATTGCATTTGTGTAAATTCTTTTTGTTTCTGAAGAGCAAATCATAACGATTTAGAAATATATTCATTTCAGAAAACCTCTGAGACAATCGTATTTAGGTTTTCGATTATAGGCTAAAATAGGAAAGCGCGCCAGAGAGCCACGTATGATATGCGCTTTTTGTAGTTTCACCGATCAGGTCGACTAAACAATGAGGCAATATCAATAATGTATTTTAAATGCGAAATCAATCAGATCAGAAAATCTTCTGCGAAAATTTTATTCTCACATATTTTTACAACATTCAACGAAATATGTCAATCTACTCGGTAATTTCAATGCATAAATTAAGAAATTTGCAGTGACAGTGTTTTTTGCCAAGCACATGCATACAACTGTATTAATTCGTCTACACGACCATAAATAGCGCAGAAAAAAACGACCAGAATAACCTGTGATAAGTGCCATAGGAAACATCCACATAGGACACATTGCTGGAAAATTGAAAGGCGTAATACCGGCGGTGACACCGAGTGGTAACCGCAAACTGTATGTATCCATATCGCGAGAAATGCTACAATCCATTTTTTTTGGGAATTTTCAATGCAGAACACTTGAAAAAAAAATCGCTTCCAACAACTATACCGCTCACCCGAATGTTGGAAGTTGGACGTTATTATAAGATTTTGGTTTCTTTTTTTTAATGCCAAGAAGAACGATTCTGTTGCAACATGAAAAGCGAAATCGACTTCTGCAAAGATATATGCAATGCAGCACAATAAGATTTGAAGCAATATCACCAATTGTATAGAAGTGAATCGTTGAGGTGAAAACTTACTGCTTGGTCTGATATCTGCTGATAGCAGAAAAAATTTGCTAAACAATGTCGTTGAGGTTTACTAATATGTATTCATATAAAAATTCTTAATGAAATTGGTGGTCGAATGTGCCCGATGGCAGCCGCCGTAAACATGGATTTGGTCCAATCCCTTCATAAATTTACAGGTAGGAACGTAGCATTTCCTGAAGAGTTCACAACGTCTTGAAGCGTGAGTAACATCGAACAACTTTGCTTCATTTGGCTAAAATTGTGGCTCAATCCGTATCACTGACATGGCCAACTCATCCAATCATATGGATTTGTGGCTAAGAACACCCAGTAATAAAAGTTATACATATAAAATAATACGTATGGGAAAAACCATAGAATAAAAGAATTGAAAGACTCACTTAGGAAGTATTTCACCCAACTGTAACGATGTTATACTGCATGCATGCTCGACAACCTGTAAGAGGATTCAACTCTACTAGTTTTGAAAGATAGTTGGTGCATCGACGGAAATCGCTATTAATGTCACCATTATCTCATACTCGTGCCGATCTAATGAATAACGCATAAATCTTAAAAAAAAACGGAGTAAATGAAACTTTTCTCCTCGTGTTCCCTTGGAAAACCACAATAACCGAGTTGACAAGAGACAGTAAGAAATTAGTCAAGGCTGGCTGCTCGACATCTGTCTTTTGATAGATGTGTCCCATCTTTCGACAATATTCCATCTTTTCTGCCACCCGTCTGTCCCACCCGAAATTAAAGGTGGGTGTTTCTGAAAATAAAGGTAAATTCTTATTCCTTCATAAAATATTTCTCGTTGAAAAGTGTTAACAAGAAATACAATCAGAAATAATGATGATACCTGAAGGCCTCTACTGACATCACCCTCAGCATCGGGAAGTGTTTTGCCTTGTTCTTTTGTGATGTTTTCAGCTATCTTCTTTATATCGCGTTTAATGAGATTCTGCAAAAAAATATGCCATTTAAAAGCGACAATTATGTGTTCTATATAAGTCATATTGCATTCAGTGGTTGATACTATCTTTAAAAAAAAATTGATGACACCTTATTGCCAGCTTCTTCCAATAAATTAACTGAACATACAATTCAAAGGTATGATAAAAGAAAGAAATACCTGGAATTTGAACATGCATTGTTGCCTTGTGAGTACAGATGTGTCTTTCCATTTGTTGAATGCTGCTTTACACGAATCGACTGCTGTTTGCATTTCCGTTTTTGTGCACTTTGGCACTTTAGCAATCACCTCATTTGTAGCCTGAAATATTCAATGGAATCCATCTGCTAAATATTTAAAAAACCCCCCAGCGAGATGTTCAGCTCAAGGGATGAAAAAAAAAATTTATAGTAAGGCATCCATTTGGAATATCTACCTCGGAAAAAATTTTATGATGAATTATAAGCATTGTCCTTTTTTTGTAATGAAATTTTGCAACAAAGTGGATCAGAAAATCATAGTCAATTATATATGTGATTCCCTCTTCCCCTCTAAAAAGAATGCCCTCCTTCTCCCCACCCTATCTACCCACCCAAAATGGTAACTCATCTATCGTCATGGCTTAAACAACCCACAGTTTGGGAAGGATTAAGTTAAAGAAATGAGTATATTGTGCTAATAGAATCCCCACTGATAAATCCTCGACGTCATAAAATATTCCCAAATGCTTTGTGGTTGATATCCACTCAAAAATGTCATAAAACAAAATCATTCCTACAGGATTTGTTAGATCGATCCATTCGGTTGTATTCGAATCGACAGCTTTTCCATCAATCCACATCTTAACTTTTTCGGCAACTGCCATAGCATAACGTGATGTGGAAAAATTAGCGATCGAACCATTCACTATCATCATCTAAATAAATAACTTCTTAATAAATAAAATAAAAAGATGCAAACAATGAAATAAGGTGTTGATGGTAATGAAACCAGTTTTTCGATTTCGACAGTAACAATTAGCGTTGATCTTTATCCCGTAAAAATCTTCACAACAACGGAGCGGATTTATCTCTTTCGTCTGTCCAGCTGATGTCTTGATATCCTGCTCCAGGATAGCAGGACACCATCTTCAGGATAACAGGATCCTAATGTCCTGCATCAGGACAAAAGGTCCCTAATGTCCTGCTCCAGGATAACAGGATTCTAACGTTCTTGCTTCAAGATAACAGGATCCTAACGTCCTGCTAGAGTCGTAATCTTCTAATTTTTAACAATTTAATAATTCTGAAATAATTTAAGAGTAATTTAACAATTTGCGATAACAGTTAAGAATTTTTAAGAGCAATATAAATCTTATTATTTTTTAAGTGATGATCAACCGATCCAATACAATTCATGTTTATTCATTCATCAAATTATTGAATTTTTTATATTTGATCAAGAGTGAATTCATAGGAGGAACGACGGTGAATCGACTCGTCAGCATCCGACGGCCAGGGGACGAGCCTAAGCCCTAACCTTCATACGACCGACCTGCAAGAAGGAGAGGCCGACCTAAAGACCACAAGAACCAAGTGGACCATACAGCCATTGGGACAGAGCAGGTGGAAGCGATATGAAAGGATAGTATTCGTAATGAATGCTCTGTTTACTGAAATAAATAAGTAAATAAATAAATAAATAAGTAAATAAATAAATAAATAAACAAATAAATAAACAAATAAGTAAAACAGGAGTAATTTATGAATATGAAAAAAAAAAATAACTTAAGAAATAAGATTAAAAAATTCAAGAAGAAACTAACATGAGCAGATGCGAAACGTGAACTCAACATTGTCGATTAGTGCAAACAGTGCTAAAAGAAATTAAATAAAAACAGCATATCTTGACAATGAAGTATATATTGACTTTATTCATAGTACAAAAAAAAAATTTATTTTTAATGAATAAAGCGATTATAAGGGAAGTAATAAATAGCTAGCTGCACTGGTGCATAATCAACGAAATCGAATGCAATAGTGAACAACGAATTTAGCTTCATTTGCATAAGTTAAATCTGCATAATTGTCAAACAACTATAAACTATAAAACATGGAACTTATACAAAGTTGTAGTTTAGTGATAGTAATTGATAAAAAAAAACAATCTCAGCGTTAAGCATTTTTTATGCTTCAAATAAGTACTTCTTAGTAATACATTGATTATATGCAAATTTTGTGAAAATTTTTCAAAAATTTTCAATAACAATTGAGTTCATCAATATTTTCACTCGTGCTAACAACAGTACCGATAAAATTTAAGTGAGAATTTGAAAATAATTTTAAAAATGTTAAGTAAAAGTATAGCAGAAAGGTGAAATTTCAACTGGACAGGTAAAACTATTAGATAGGTAAAACATCTTCTCGTTGTGTTTCTCGAGGAAGAAATGAAGCCTCTCGAATGACAACAGACCATTCAGTAAGGTTGGATCGATAAGTATTCAATGCCACAATGCTGTAAAGTAATGGCAGAACGAAGCAAAACAATCTGTGCGTAAATGTCTGCGCATAACAATGCACTTTTTATCAAAATACAATTGGTTTGTATCATCTCGTTGCAGCATTAATAAATAATTTTTTTGATATATATATATATATATATATATATATATATATCACATATATATATATATATATATATATATATATATATATATATATAAAGTAAATCTACAAATAAATAATTGTAAAGAATTTAGAGATTATACAATTCTGAATGCTACCTGCTATGATTCTGGCTTTATAGGTGAAAGCACTTGTAAAATAAATGCTCCAGCATGTTTTCAACAATTAATTTTCCAGTTATCTTAACGTATCTTCAAAACCTCGTATTCGAGCCTGAACAATATTCGAGGTACTCGAAAATTATTCAAATCTCTAAAGAAATTGAATCGAACTTAGACGAAAAAACACTGGAAATTAATCGAGTGATCGAATTGAACAGCTTCAGATTAATCGAATATAGCAATGATTTCAAATTCTTGAATATGTGAGAAAAAATTCCACCAAAAAAATTTTCAAAGAAAAAATCAGCAAAGAAACTTCAGCATTTATAAAAGAAAAAACTTTAAAAAGAACATCCGTCTAATATCTTAAGCGAAAATTTGCGTTGAATAGATATGAAAACAGCACCAATGCGAGGAAACGAACCGATAAACATTGTGCCAATAACGCCATGTGCGTAAATTACAACAAGAAATTGTGAAACAGCTCTAGATGAAACAACACACCTCCATTTGATCAAAGATCATTGAACTTTACTATCGTTTTTCAATGTGAAATCAATAATCAATTGGTCATATGACTCGTAGATCGATGGAGAAATGCTTTGCTATGCTCTGTATTAATTCAACTGATATGATAACCAAAAAATGTAGCATATTTCTTTTTGTTCTTTTATTGTTCTTCTTATAATGAGCATGAATGATATATTTTGATATATATTTTGATATAAACACGTCGAATGATATATTTTTAATTTATTACTCGGCGTATTTTTTTTAAATTTTATTTTAATGAATCAAATCACACAAATTGATGTCTTCTATTCATATAATAAAAGATTTTCATTTATTTTTCATCACTCACACACCAAAAAAATCATCTATAACATTTATAGTATACCTGTTTAATTCATGTGTAACACTGAAAATTTTCAAAATTGAAAAGAATAAAAGCAGAACACCAATCATTGTCAAAAATCGACTTGAATGAAAAAACCAAATTATTTAAATGCCCTCCGATAGTCGTCGATGTTATTGAGTAAGATTAATTACGGATAACAACAGGGTCCTCAATTGTATTTAAGGATCTGTTCCATTAGAGATTCCACCCTTTCCCCTCCCCTCTTCTCTTCTCCCTGAGTGTAGTGCATTGATTACCTCGTTGAGCATCAAGTTCGTCGCATATAAAATTTTCTTGCACTTGTTGTTGCACATTTTGCACTTGTTGCATTTGTTGTTGCACATGTTGCACATGTTGCACATGTTGCACTTGTTGCATTTGTCGTTGCACATGTTGCACATGTTGCACATGTTGCACTTGTTGCACATGTTGCACTTATTGCAAATGATGCAAAAGATTGATCGCACTTAGTCGGAAGATATCTAACGATGCAATATGCAATATGATGTGTGATGTGTAACGCAATATCGCCCTCAGTGTTCCCTCCTTTTTGGATTTCCCTCCCACGGTTTTATTAGGTAGTTAACAATTCGATCGTTAAATATCCCATTCCGACTATAAATGGTTGAGAATTGCTCATTCACATAAAGAAACGTAGATCGAAAATATTTACGAATACACATTTATCGAATATTCGCGCCATAGAGTGTTAAATATTGATTGATCAGTGATCAGAGCGATCAATCACTATTAAACATCATAAAATCAGCGGCACTAAGGCTTAATTTCACTTGTGCCTTTTGTTGATCAGCTTGTTTCTCCGAAAGTGAAAGATCGTTGTCGATATCGTATAATTTTTGTTTAGCATCGAGTACAGCTGATGATGCACCTAAAATATAATTTAAAAAAAAAAATTGAATAAAACCTTATCTTTACTTAATGAGAGTCACAAAATGAGCGATTTTCACTCGTTAGGAATTATAATTGGGGCATCTTCCAGTTGCAAATGTGCAGCGTTTGATGCCTTTTTATGGCCTAGGAGATAATAGCCTAGTGGCCTAATACCTAATAATCTATAGTAATCCATAAAATCCAATTGCATTGGTTTGTGGCAATGATGCAAAGGTGGTATTGCATTTTGAGTAAATGTAATTTCCGTTAAGCGGCACTTTACCGATCACAGTACTGTACAATCGGAATTTTGGAATATCTATATTTAAATGATAGTCAACCAACACATCCCATATCGAAAGCACTGATCTATACTGGTTTGCAGTCATAAGCACTGAGATGACGAACTTCACTCATGCAGTTATAGGTCATCTTTTTCATTCAATGAGGGGAGGGGTGGAAAAGAGAGGGAAGGGGCTGTGAATGCTACTGCCCTGATTAAAAAAAAAACGATACTGATATTCCACAACCAAACATGATCCTATAAGTGAGCAATAAAAATTAAAATCTTTCACCTAATTATATACGGCAAAAATAATGAGGCGATAGTATCATAAAATTTTTATATTCCTTTCTTTATAAAACTTTTATTTACACTAAAAAAAATTAAGAAAAATAACGAAATATTGATTCATTTCATTTTAGCCACTTGACCACTGGTCATTTCAGAGTCGCCACTCACAATGACCGCTTTCAAAAGAAAAAATTTAGAAAGAAAAATCCCAAATAAAGCAAAATAGACGAACCTCTCATCTTCAACCATTGCAAACGCCTTTGCAATTTGGCTTGTTTCTTTGCATTTTTGTTTTGAAGAAGCATATTATAGGTATTCTAGAAGAAACATAACAATTAGCATTAAATCAGCATTATCCTATATCAACTTAATCCAAATTTGACTCTCATTTCTCTATAAGAATAACAGCTAAGCAATCCCCTCGATATATGCTGAAAGCGCCACCTTATTGAGGTATTCACAACTCAAAAGTATTTTTCTACACTATTAAAATTCCCTCTATATTTAATAAAAATTTACATGAAATTGATTTTGATAGCACAATTAATTACATCTGTATATATCTTTGATTTATTTCACTTAAAAAACTATTTATATATTTTAATTATTCATCTAAAAAAAATATTTTAAATAAAAATTATACTTGAACGGTTTGTGGTTGTTTAGCGACAATTTCATTGATTTGTTGTTGAATTTGCCATCTTGGACTATACTCATCATCGTCGAGTATTTTTAATGCTGCTAAATCGGCTGGATTTGTCACCATCTTTTTGAGTTCATCGATTTCAAATAACGCTGATGATAGTGTGATAAATAAAGTAAGCGTAAGAACATACTTCATAATCGATCACAACTGAAATCGTTTCTTTTTAGAATTTATTTCAGGAAGTTCCAATATTTCAAATTTCCGTTTAAAAAACTCCTTAGTATTGATATTCATATACTCAAAGCTAATGATATCTCTTCAATAATTCTATATTAACTATAATACACACATTAAAATATCATTACTAAATATCTCAAAATTATATATATAAGCATCTTATTGAAATTTAAATAAAGCTGTCAATAATTTTCTAGATAGCTTTCACTGTTTTTAGATGGAAATTTAGGCTGTTAATAATTATTATAAGCTGCAAATAAAAGTTTGAACTCAAATGAATAGAGATGAAGATCCGCCATTGATGAGAACGGCTCTTTGAATAGATTATAAAGCACCCGATAAATTCTATAACTTCGATGTTTTACATATATCCGACTTAATGTTCAGCTTCAATTTTATAGAAACTACATGATTTCTCATTCAAAAAAAAATTTTTTTTTGAAGGAAATCTGTTAAAAAAATTAAACCCTGGAAAGAAAACGTCAAAGTTGAAATATTGATAAGTATATTGATAATTTGCGAATATTTTAATCGTGGTGACATAATTTCTCAGGGAAATATTTCAAACCTAGTACTTCACTGTTAGATATTCGTTAATAAAATGAAATATTTCATAAAAGTTTTTACGCAAATGAAATGATTTAGTTAAATGAAATAAAAAATGAAGGAAATTCAAACGCAACACAACCGATCGCAATAAGTCAACTGACGATATGAGGCATTCGAAGGTTTATTTATATGCACATTGTCATATCGGTTATTGATGACATAGGATTTTTTTCAATGGCTTCCCTCATTCAGTTTTTCAATAGTGCTAACGACGCTAAAGTACTCTAAAAGTAAACCGAAGAATTGGTCGTTTTATTTACAAAGTAAGTTCTGTTGTTTGTTTGATCTTTGTTGT
Organism: Baylisascaris procyonis; assembly: GCA_037389465.1. Lineage (NCBI taxonomy): Eukaryota > Metazoa > Nematoda > Chromadorea > Rhabditida > Ascarididae > Baylisascaris > Baylisascaris procyonis. The sequence continues at coordinate 5,607,541 of JAZARR010000171.1, read as the reverse complement.
AATACAAAAGCTCCGAAAAAAATGGCTCCAAGTTGGCGACTTGGGGGAGCGATGCTTGGAACGTGATGACAAGCATTCTAAATACACCTTCATCGATTACCGATTTCTACATTTACCGTTGGTCTTTGAGATGGACAAGAGCCGTTGTGGAGTTACTTTCGAATGAATCATCAAAGAAAATAGATTGGTACAAGTTGTATTTCTTTATATGAATATTTTCTCGTCGAAAAAAAAAGAATAAAAATATTTTTTAGAAATATTTTTTAGTAAAAAAAAATATTTTATAAAGTGGAAAATTTTCCAAAATTTTCCAAAATTTTAGCATATCAAAAACTTTTCAGTTTTTAAAATTTCTGGATTTAAATTACACTCCAACGTCGTTTTACGTGAAAAAAAGAGAAGCGTTTATTTCAATAAAGAAAGACGGAAAAGTCAACCAGAACGAACACATTTCAAGTATTGAAATCTATGAGATGAGCGAACAACGAATGAATGTTAGGGATTATGAACATCCAAAAAGATGAGTTTTGAAGTGAATGCTTGTAATCGAAGGTAATCGGCACCATAGCGCTTATGATCAACTATATCTATATGCAAAAATAAAAGCCACGAAATGACGGATGCGGATTTAAGTTGGATATCGCTCAACTTGAAAACAACATCCGATTGCAATTGCAGCAAAATCCCAGTTATAAGGTCATATTTATAAGTCTAAGAGAGGAGATTGGACGGGGAATTGGGATATATCCAGCAGGATATATCCGGCAAAAATTTAAGATCGGTGTTTAATAGTAGATCTACTTCTATCAACACGTTCATTGGTACCAATAAGTACTGCAAAGGGGGACACGTTTCAGAATTTGGAGCACTGCGGGGGGGGGGACGGGGGAAGCAAAAAATGGATAAATGAGAGAAGACCAAATGGCCTTTTTCAAATATTTCGCGATAGTTTTCAGTGGCGCATGTAAACATACTTCTACGAAATGTCTGACTCTATAATAGGCCGGAGTATGAATGAATGCACGTATAATGTCAATACGCATTCAAAGTCACATTGGGAATCTAGCTGCTTGACTGTCATATATTTGAGGTACGGCTATTCGTAGACGAGAAATCTTAACCAAAAGGAGGGATAAATTCAATACGGGAAAGGTGAGAAAAGCTTCTCATAAATTCTGCCAGGGTATCACTTGGAATAATGCATAAATGAACGATAGATGTACACCTGGATCGGCACCCACCCCACTCCCCCAAGGATCTTATCGGATTTTACCCAGAGAGTCGCTGACCGCTTTTTCAATGGTAGGTTAACAAAAACATGCCGATTACAGGTAATTACAGGTACAGATATGATCGGAGGTAATCAATAAGCCATTCTAAATTTTAGTGATTCTTTTCGAGGAGAATAATTTATTTAACTGAATTCTATAGTCCTTTGTTGTTATATAATCCTCGAAAAAAATCGATAAAATGTAGATCTTTCTAATGTAGATCATTTCATCAGTCAACAGTTTGATTAGTTTCAATTTTCTTCTCACCTATAAAAGATTTTAGTCTCATTTGTAAACGTTAAATTTACTCAAACTCAAGCAAGGCTACTGAAGTTCATACAATCTGACAATATATAGATAATTAACGCTGAACTCATTTCAATAATGAGGAAGAATTTAAGGTTTTAGGAGTACTGGATAAGCAATTTTTTCTACTATTCTTTTATTGTTGATCGATTGGACTTTCACTCTCCTCGAACAGGTGACAAATTTTTGCTGACGCTCAGGCATCGTTAGCTTAGTGAATTTTTGCCACTGATGATGAAAAAATTGGATATCCGGTGTCCAGAATGTAATCGAACACGAAGAAATTGTGTGAAACAAGACAGCATCCCGATGACTTAAACATTCAACAATGACGTCATTGACAGTTGCTTTTTGAAGTACATGATCCTTTCAGATGCGTAGAAAAATACGATAAACTCATGAGTTCATGAAACGATAAAATGATGCAGCCAACGGTTCCTTGAAGTTGTGTACATATGTATGTAATTTTCAAAAAGTCATTTTCATTTTCGAATAAAGAAAGTAAATAATTAAAATCACACCCCTTTCAGGCAAATCCTTATCCGGAAATCGCTGCCTGACTGAGTTTGATGGCTATCTCAACAACGCTATGGTAGTAATGCTGCGATATAATAGAAGAGCTTTCAAGAGTGAAGTTTTTCGTGTCCCATTACTCAGAGTGAGATTCTTTCAATTTCCGAGTGCCAAATTCTATGACATTCAATGCATTTCTCAATGAAGGAAAAATTCAAAAGACTATAAAAATTGAACCGGTAGATACTAAGGATATTTTTACTATCTGTATTCCAAATTTATTCGCTATATCAAGGTAGATTTTGAGTAGAAATGCGAGCTGAACATTCAAAAACAATTTCCCCAAAAAATTTTTTCCACATTTGGAAGAAACAATAGTGTTATTCGAAAAAAAAAAGTTCCATTTCAAACTGAAATTTTCTTCAAATTTTAAATTTTTTATCGCAAAAAT